>QRFJ01002794.1:0-273312 GCA_006176705.1 Cocos nucifera | reverse complement strand
GTACGAGCAAACAACTTCGAAATAAAATCGACGATGATCCAGATGATTCAATCAACTGTCCAATTCAGTGGACACATGCATGATGATCCGAATGCCCATATTTCTAATTTTCTTGAACTTTGTGATACTTTTAAAATTAATGGGGTGTCGGATGATGCTATTAGATTAAGGTTATTTCCTTTCTCTTTATGGGATAAAGCTAAAAATTGGCTTCATTCTCTTCCTGCAGGTTCTATCACAACTTGGGATGTCCTAGCCCAAAAATTCTTAGCCAAGTACTTTCCACCTTCCAAGACTGCTAAGATGCGCAACGATATCACTTCTTTTATGCAGATGGACATGGAGACACTATATGAGGCTTGGGAGCATTTCAAGGAACTGCTGAGGAGATGTCCACATCATCAACTACCCGTATGGCTTCAGGTACAAACTTTCTATAATGGTTTATCTCCTACTAATCGATTCTATGATTGATGCAGCAGCAGGAGGAACCATTAATCAAAAAATGGAGGAAGAAGCCTTTCGATCTGATCGATGAGATGGCATCAAATAGCTATCAATGGCAGACAGAGCGTATGATGCCAAAAAGACTAGCAGCTGTGCAGGGAGTAGATTGCGTGCCAACCTTTACTAGCTGAAATTGCAGCCCTTAGAGCCGAAGTCAACAACTTAAAGGGAACAGCTATGCATGTTCAGAGCATTACTTGTGACCTGTGTGGAGGAGGACACGATACGAGCAATTGCCAGACAGGTAATCCTTTTGCTAAAACAACTGATACAGCTAATTATATTGGTAATTTTTTCAGGCCGCAACAAAACAATCCCTACTCCAACACATACAATCAAGGGTGGAGGCAGCACCCAAATTTCTCATGGAGCAATCAAAATGCAGCACAACAGCCACCCCCGGGATTCCAAGTACCTGAAAAGAAGTCCAACATGGAAGAGCTGATGGTCAAATTTATGCAAAACCAAGAAGCAACTATAAAAAATTTGGAAGCCAAACTTAGGCAGGACCAAACAGCAGCAATTCGAAACTTGGAGATGCAAATAGGTCAAATGGCTAAGATAATCTCCGAGAGACCTCAAGGATCCTTGCCAAGCAATACGGAGACAAATCCAAGGGAGCAAGTCAATGCTATCACCCTTAAGAAGTGGTACAAAGCTGGAGGAGCCTACATCAGAAGAAAGAGACTGAAGAGCCAACTACAAATAAGGAACCATCAACTCAAATTCGTCAGTCACCAAAACAACCAGCAGATGGATGGTCTCCAGGTATACGATTTGCTGATCCAAATGTGAAGCCCTACGTGCCGCCACTACCATTCCCAGAGAGACAAATACAGCATCCAGATAAGGAATTTTCTAACTTTTTCAAAATTTTAAAGAATTTACATATTAATATTCCTTTTGTAGATGCTATTACTCAAATGCCCAGGTATGCCAAGTTTCTCAAAGAAATCTTAACAAATAAGAAAAAGCTGAAGGAGCATGAGAGAATAAATTTGAATGAAGAATGCTCAGCAATACTTCAAAATAAATTACCACAGAAGCTAAAAGATCCAGGGAGTTTTACTATCCCCTGCATTATTGGTGATTGTAGTTTTGATAAAGTTTTATGTGATTTAGGAGCAAGCATTAATCTCATGCCTTTTTCTATTTTCAGGAAGCTGGGTCTAGGAGAACCAAAGCCTACCACTATTACTCTTCAATTAGCCGACAGATCCATTAAATATCCAAGAGGTATAGTGGAGGATGTCTTGGTAAAGGTAAACAAGTTTATTTTTCCCTGTTGATTTTATTGTTCTTGATATGGAAGAAGATTATGATGTACCCCTTATTTTAGGGAGACCCTTTTTAGCTACTGGAGGAGCTTTAATAGATGTTCAACAAGAAAAATTAATTCTTAGAGTCCAAGATGAACAAGTTACTTTTAATATTTTCAAAGATACTAAACATCCTGATGATAATCAAACTTATTTTCTAATTGATATTATTGACAATCCATTATATGAGAATTCTGTAGAAAATAGGTTTGAGACTATAAAAGCGAGCAATGTCAAATTGAAAGAAGACTCGATCAAACATGAAAGTATTCCAATTGAAGTGGCACCAGATTGATCCACTTTAGAACTCAAAGAAAGTCAAGCTGAAGACTATAAATCAGAACTACTAGATAGGTTGTTTCTTTTCTTTTTAGTTTTGATCATTTTTCTTTTCTTTTATTTTTTTTAGTAATTTATTGTTGCTCTTTTACTGCTCTGGTGTGTATTTTCAATTTTGCAGAAAAATCAATGAGAACTCAAGCAAAATTTCAAAGCTCCAAAGAACCAGACTGAACAAAATCAGGTGTATTCCTTCCTATCCTTTATTACATCCTTTATTTTTCTTTCTCCTTTTAAGACAATGTAGAATAATTATATAAAAAAAAAAACTCATGTGTCAAGAAGAAAATCTTGAGCAAGATAAACTGGATAAGTGATAAAAGATAGAATTATTTGCTAATGAATGTAATGAGTTAAAGAAGTAGATTAGTTGGTCAACTTTTAGCAGCCTACTTAGGTCATTAAAAGATTATTAGCACTTTTTATTGCACATGCACACTAACAAGGCAAAGTAGGTATTGATTATAAGGCCAACTGAGGATTCAATTATCACTGAAAATTGATAATTAATATACATTCTAATCAAAGAAACTTGAATTTAAGGAAAGAGCTACCTGCCTATAAATAAAGTGCAAAAGATAGAGTATATGTGGATTGCCCAAAGCCTAGTAACTGGGTCTCTGCACCTAGGTCAAGTGTGAAAATTCACGTAAAATGGTGAAGGAAAGGCCAGGATGCTCAGCACAGTAAAAAAAAAAAAAAAAAGAAAAGAAAAGAAAAGGCAGTGTGAAAGCTACCTTAATTCATGAGTATAAAATTGAGAATGTATAGAAAATTGACCAAAATAGGTGATAAGAGAGGATACTTTTGTTCTTTTAATTTAATACTGAAATGCTAAAGTTAGTCATCACGAACACAAGTGCTATAGATCTTTGATGTACTCTAAGAAAGTTTTTAATTGTATTGACTGAAAAATTTGCTTCTGAAGCTCAATGCTTAGTTAGCAGTATTTTCTAAACTTTTTGACCTTTAATCCTAGATTTTATCTTTGTGATGGATAATCTTATTGAAACATGGTATTAAATAAAACATTGCTAAGGGACTAGCAATGACTAAGTTGGGGGGTGTGATAAGTGGTAAAAATATACTAATAAAAGTATTAAATTATAAAATAAATTAATCTATTTTATTAGAAATTGATACTTTTATTAATCTTATGTAGGAAAGAAGGCCACCAATGTGAAGATCTTATTTTTTTGGTTCAGATGAAAAAAATTTCAGGCAAAACGGACTTCAAACGAGCCCAGAATTGAATTTCAAAAAAAAAAAAAAAAACCGCCGATGCAACGCTGACGTCAGCATTTTTCGCGGTGCACGGTGGACCATCTGAAGGGTAATTTTCGGGAATTTCACAGCAAGAGGCATGCTCTGATTGGCTGAAGAATGCGGTGGTCCATGCAACACCGGGCTCGCGCATGGTCCATGGAGGGCAATTTGGGAATTCTGGCTGATCCAACGGGCGGTTTTCACTGAAGCTTGATCGAATGGTCGAAACGAAGGCGCTGATGGACGGCATCCACATCTCCTAGTCGAGATCCAATGGCTAAGATTCATCTTGACGTTAAACAATAGATCAGAAGGCTTCTTTCAATGCGATCGGATGGCCCAGATTCGATCCAATGGTTGATCCAACGGCTGATATGAAATCCGACTTGATCTGAGTTATTTTAAGGAGTTTTTGAGTGATTTTTGGACCGTTTGATCAATATCTAACGGTCAGAATTATTCAGATCTTAATTTGAGTTGTTTTAGGAGTCTTAAACCTAGTTTTTAATGGATTTTGGGGGAAAATCAAACTCTTTATCTATAAAAAAGAGTTTATTATCGTGAAAAATTAGAGAGAGACGGAAAGAGAGAAATAGAGAGAGAGAGAGAGAAATAGAGAGAGGAAGAAAAAGAGAAAGAGAGAGGAGAGAGGTAGAAAGAGAAGAGTAATTTGTGAGAAAATCAAAAAGAATTTTTGATTTTTTTTCGACGATCAAGACATCGATCAAGGAGCCTCTTCTTCTTCGCCAAGTTCTCCACATCAAGAGCAGACAATCAATTTCAGCAATCAAACAGCTATTTTTGAACTATTTTTGAATTTGTTATCATGAACTAAATTTTCTTTTACTAAGGCTAAGGTGTAGCCACTCTTTTGATGCAATATTCAGTATGATTTATTTTTAAATTTTATTCATGAGGAGTATATAAATCTGATCTTAATGCTTTTAGATTACTGGCCATCTTCTAATTGATCTGATGAACATAGATGTTACGGACCAAGTACATCTATGTTAATGCTTCTTGATTATATACCTTGTATTATGAATCAAATTAGAATTCATATGCATGCAGGAAATTTTAGTGCGCTTTGGATGCAGCGTATTTTAATTAGAGGGTTTCACAAAACCTAATGCATTAATATTTATTTAAATTACACCTGGACCAAAGGATAATTAATAAATATTAATAGTTTTGCTATGCCTGGACCAAAGGATAGTGAATAAATTAGGAGACTCCACCGTCACATGAAATAAAATTAATCTAAAAACCTGAATATTGTATTGACTGAGTTGGTGAACCGATTGCCTTAGTAAACTATTACTCTTAAATTTAAAACCCTAATAATTTACACTCTCTCTATTTTCTTAAAAAAATTTTATTTTTTTCTTTATTTTATTCTTTAATTTCTTATTCTCATAAATCGATCTTCTAAATAAAGCATAGGAAAGAGCTTTTCAGTACTTATTTTCCAATTCTCTAGGGACGATACTCTACTCATTCATTTTATTACTTGATCGACTGGTGCACTTGCCATAGCTATAAATTAGCACGCATCACATTATAAAACTCATCTTGTTGCCAAAGGTTTTACACATGAGTACAACATTGACCATGAGAAAATATTTGGTACAGATGCTTGACTAACCTCAATTAGGAGACTTATTGCGATTGTTGCTTTAATAGCTACTTTTTCATATGGATGTCAAGAATGCCTTCCTTAATAGTGATTTTCTAGAAGAAGTATGCATGTAGCCACCACCGATTTATCCTCATCCACCTAATAAGGTATGCTAGCTTTATTGTGCTTCATATGGTTTTAAGCAAGCTTCTCATGTTTAGTTTGTGAAATTTAAAGCTGCTATATATCATTTGGTTTTGCTCATAGTTTTTATGATTCCATTATTTTTATCCATAAAACTATTAAAAGAATTATTGCGATTAAAGGCTTGTGACTCGAATGAGTTGGTCTCTACTCCTACATGCATGAGGTATTATTTGCTTTAGCCTCTGGCCTATAGCACGTGGCCTCATAGTTTTGCCCTTTAAAAAGTACCTCATGGGGGAGAGAAGGTTCCATTTCATATAAGCTAGAGTCCTCCTTAACTCACAACCAATGTTGAACTAATGATGCCCTTCCACCTACACCATAATATAGCCCTTCAGTTAAGGGAGACTCTGGGTAAGATTGCGAGAGGTGCACCAAAGTCTGCTAAAAGCACGTTGGTCCTACTATAGGTATAAATATTACGATCAAGGGCTCGTGGCTTGGATGGATCTGTCTCCACTCCTACATGTGTGAGGTATTATCCACTTTGGTTTCTAGCCTATGGCATGAGGCCTTACGATTTTACACTTTAAAAGATACGTCATGGAAGAGAGAATATTCCATTCCATATAAGCTAGAGTCTTTCTTGACTCACAACCGATATGAGACTAATGATACCCTCCCACCTACACCATAATAGGTTTCATCTTATATTATTACTCTATATAGATGATATGATTCAAACCGAGGATGATCTCATGAATATTTATGATCTCAAATAGTGTTTTAATCAAGCATTTGTGATGAAAGACTTGGGAGTTGAGTTATTCCTAATTAAGGTTAAATCTAGCTTTGATGTATATTATTTGTTGCTAAACAAGTATAGAACCGATCTTATTTCTATAGCTAGATTAATAAATAGAAAAATTACTTCTATACCTTTTGAGACTCATGCCAAATTAACACCCATCAACGAAATTCCTCTTTTTGATGCTACTTATTATAGATAATTATTGAAAAATATATCCTAAAGCCAATTATTTATCTGTAGATGATTGTATATTTTATAATTTATATATAAATTATAAATTAATAAATATTATTTGGTAATTCATCATAATCTATGCATCATTTTTTTAGAACTCTTTTTATGATGAAGTTCTTTGAACTATTTTAAATCAATATAGAGGGATTTATCGAATAGTTCTTAAATTTGCTCGCAACCAAATAATACATTATTAATTAGAATGACAACGTTTATCAAGTATAGATCATTGTGTGCCATATTGGTTAGCTGTCATCATAACCAAGAAATGTAGAGACACTGATATGGTATGCAAATAAAATATAGGAGTACATTTTACTAAATGTGACTCAATTATGGAGCACTCTGCTATCAAGAGCAGCTTGCGAAGGATATGGGTATAAGTATCCCTCCAACTTGAGATCACCATGGTGACATGCAAGTAATTCATTATACTTTGATACTAGACTACTTGTATTTCTAGTATACTAACAGAATATTTTTAGATGCAGTCAAGTACTTAGGAAGTCTATGTGTAAGCCAAGATGGGATTGACCGCTCCTAATTTTAGAAAAAAATGCTACACTATATTTCAATTTAGTAAAACATTGGATAGCATAATCTTTATAAGAAGTCAAAGGATTTAAAAGATTGAGACACTATATGAATGTACTGATTAAGAGTTGACAGTTAACTCCAAAGTCAACCTGAGCATTGAGGGTCAAAAGGATGGATTATATGTTGAAAAATATGTCTTAAAGCCAATCATCAATGGTAGATGATTGAAATTAGTATATGAATTATCTAATAATAATAGTTATTTGGCTGATTCATCATAAAAGTTCTATCTTTCTTAAATGAACTCCTAAATTATGATGAAATTCTTAGAACCACAATCAATCGATAAAGAAAAATTTATCATCTGGATCTTAAATTATTTATGATCAAATGATAAGTTTTAATAAAAATGATAACTTATCGAGTATAGGTCGCTATATACCATATGCATTGATTATTCTCATAACCAAGTGGTGTGGAGACACTGATATGGCATCCAGATGAGATGTAGGAGTATATCTACACTGAATGTCACCAATGTAGCACTCTACTATCAAGTGTATCTTGCTAAGGACAATAGATATAAGTGTTCCTCCAACCTGAGATCACCATAGTGACTTGCAAACAACTCACTATACTTTGGTATCGGACTGTCTATATTTCTAATATAGATTCGAAAGATTTTTGGATACGGTCAAGTACTTATAAAGTCGATATGAGAGTCAAGATGGGATTGACCACTCGTGATTAGCTTCAAAAAGAGAATGTCTTATTGTGTTTTAATTTAACAAAATCTAGGCCTAGGTAATCCTCTTGAGGTATCACAGAATTTGCAAAATTTTGAGACACAATAAAAATGACTTGTATGAGTGTTTGACAGCATACTTGAAGTTATCTTGAGCATTATTGATTAAAGGGATGAATTATATGATAACCATGGGCTAGAATTCTAAAAATATTGCTTTGCATACATTCGACCTATCCAGACGTCAGGAACCATTGCTAGATTGTAACTTTGATTAGTACAAGAATTTATTTCTATGCTATCAGCTTAGGTTCGAACCTATGGTGTCACACACATTAGAGTTTGTAATCTGATCAAATGGTTAATCGATGATTGAGAGTCATTCTAAGGTCAATCCATTAATATGATTGGTGTTTGACCTAATGCAAGTGTTAAAAGAGGATCGATTAGTAATTAGATTGCTAATTGACTCAATTTGATTAAGCAATTAGACTGAGATTAAGTCTAATTAAATTAGATTTAATTAAAATTAGTTTAAACCTAATTAGCTTAAGTCTAATTGATTTATTGGATAAGCCAATTGTAAGAAAGAATAATTCCTTATTTGACTAGGACTTGGGTGCACCTAATTGACTTAGAATTTAAATCAGATTTAAATCTTAACTTAATCTAATTTAATTAGACTCATAGTTGAATTAGGATCATTCTTAATTAGATTATATTTAATCTAATTTAAATAAAATTTAAATTAGATTCAAATATATTTTGACCTAGTCAAATAAGAGGAGTCCCAGTTGGACTAGGATTCTCTCTCTTTCTCTTGTTCCTAAAAGCCCATGCCCACACCTTTTATTTTTTATGTTTTACATGAATTTCCATGCTTAAGAAAGAGTCTCCATGCCCCACTTCTCATTGGTTTAGAAATTTATTTTGACTTGGTCAAAACTAGAAAGTGGTTAGAATTAGTTTCCTATTTGATAGAATCTCCTTTGACCAAAACTTCTTCCCTCCTTTTGAATTTTTTTCCATGCCACCCAACCTTTTCTCCACCCTTCTCCCTAGGTTTTTGTGCATTGGTTTTGTGGTTCTCACACCTAAAATCAAGAAAGGGGCATCCAAGAGTTGGACGCCCCATAGGAGTCCATAAAAGACTAGGTTTGACCTAGTCATACTTATATTATTCGGGCACCTTCTATGAGATGGTTTTGAGGATGTGATAAATCCCAGAAAACTCATAGAAAACTAGAGAAAAAGGAGGAGAAGGCATGGTGGTTTTGTGGCACCAAGATTCTTGGAGAAGAGCCTTCAACTAAGACATCAAAGGTTGATGTCTTGAAGAGACAAGGTAATAGAAGATTGTTTTCTCTTTATTTATCTTTTATGTATTTTTCCTCTTATTTATCCTAGTGATTTTTATGTGATAAAATCTAAGAGAGATAGAGGATTAGGGCATGGGGATAAGTGCTCCAAGTTGTTGGAGCATGATATTTTTTTGGACATGATCTGATCATGTCCTGATGAGAAAAGGAGAAGAGAAGAATGGTCTTCTCTTAGAGTTTCTTTGAGAATCTTTTTTCTTCTTATTTTTGTGGAAATTTTTAAGAGTAAAAATTAGATATGTTAGATCTAGAAACATAAAAAAAATCCTAGAGAAGAAGGTCTTCTCTTATCCTAACATAGAGATATTTTTAGAGCATCAATCGTTGATGTCCTGAAGGAGAAGATTTATCTTCTCTTAGAATTTATTTTTTTTATTTTTATTTTTTGATTTATGAAAGATCCAAGGGTCAGATTTCTCCCTTATTTCTTCTCATATTTTTTGCCTCTTGAAGTATCCAAGAGATTCGAAGAATATGTATTTGATTAACCATCAGGAGGGATCCATGAGAAGCTAGCACTTCGAGCAGATCTTCATTCGACAAACCTTCGATCTATGTGGCAGGCTCGTATGGATCACCTATAGAGGCTGGAGATGTGTGCGGCTCTAAAAGTAATAATAAAAATCAACCATGGAGTTCTCGACCCATGCAAAGGTAAGAGATTTGATCTCTTGTAACCTAAATATAATCTAGGGTTAGATCTAGAATTATTCTAGATCAGGTATTGATATGATCAATACCACTTATGATTAATTTAATTTTAGATTTATATTTACATCATGATATATTATAGATCCTTAATGTAGGGTTTTGTAATCTGATTACATGCATATTACAGATTAAACTATTTAATCTATGCCTTTTGCTGCTTTAATTTTGAAAAAGTTTTAAAATTTATGCATGAAACCCTGCATGTTTTTCATCGGTAGTATCAGAGCATCTAGGTTCTTTTATAACATGTTCATGTATGCTTAAAAATAAATCTAAAAATTA
Source organism: Cocos nucifera (assembly GCA_006176705.1). NCBI lineage: Eukaryota > Viridiplantae > Streptophyta > Magnoliopsida > Arecales > Arecaceae > Cocos > Cocos nucifera. The sequence goes on along the minus strand of QRFJ01002794.1, from coordinate 263,417 downwards.
AAATTAATTAAAGATCACATATACTACCATAAGGTTGTCCTGTTGTTAGGTTAACCCCTTACAATAAAAAGATTGTCCTGTTATGTACTGATCTAAATCTGAATCATGAATAATTTAGATTAGATCTAAAAAAATTTATGATTTAATTTTTTAATTTAAATATAAAATTAAATAAATATTAGATCTATTTTAGATTATTTAGATTAGATTTAAATAATATCAGGATTGTACAAACTACCATAAGATTGTCCTACTGTAAGGTTTATCCCTTACAGTGAAAAGATTATCCTAGTATATGCTGATCAGAGAAACCTAAATCATAAATATATTAGATGAGATCTAAAATAATTTATGATTTATTTTTAAATTTTAAATTTAATATTAAATAGTTTATGATCTGATTTTGATCATTTAGATGAGATCCATGTGATATGTTTCATATTTTGATCTAGATCTTCATGTTGCATATGTTGATATGTAGCTTCATTTTTTAATCTAGTTTGCATATGTATGACATATAAGTTTTATAGAATTTAATTACAAACTTATTTTCTACAAAATTATAGATTCAAAATCCTAGGATATGATCGAAACATTGAAACAAATTAGATCTAAAACCATCATTTGAATTTGATTCAAAGTAAAGTATTTATAATTTGAAAATATTTCAAATGATCAAATCAAAAATTAGTTCTAAGGTTCTATAAACCCAAAACTCATGAGATTAAACTTAATTGAGAATTAAGTGATTGTTTAGAATCTAGATTTATGATTTGAAGATCCTAAGATAATTTTATAAAACATGGGTTAATGGGTAATGGGTTAGTTTTGATCAGGTCCTTAATTGGATTAGACCTAGGATTAGATTAAATATGGACTTAGTTAAAAAATTGATCAAACCTAATTAATAGTTAATTAGAATTAGATCATTTCTTTAGATCAATTCAATTATTGTAGTTGATCAAAATCCGTACATCTAATAAATGGATACTGATCATGGCTCAGTGGTCGAGCCCGAGACTTTAGGCAAATCAAATCAAAACTGATAAATCAATTGGTTTCTAAGATAAGTCTGGCATCCTAGATCGATGATTTTTAATTGGTAGTCCGCTTATCTGACCATTTCTGATGGTGTCTAAGGCAAGCCTTGGTAGACCCTTCCATCGATCTTACTTACCTGATCAATGTGGTTAATTAGCTTTTGATTAGGTTGCTCATTGATTCATGCTAACCCATGTCACATAGAAAATCAGTGAGACTGATTTTACTTAGTGAGACTAGGTGTCCATGGACTAAAATTGATCCTAGTCCTTGTCGATGACTTGAGAAGTCAGTGGAAGAATTTAACTTGATGAAGTCAATGGGAGCAAATTGGTCCATATCCTTTCTATTCTTAAATCACTAATAATTTAAATCTTCTAAAATTATTAGATCCTTAAAATGATAAAGTTATGGAGATAACTGAGTCATAGCCTTTCATTATGGTGTTTGATAATAGGTCTATTAACTCAATAATCATTGGAGGCCCATAGGCCTGGTGCTTGTTGACTAATGAAATTATCATTCATCATATGACAACTTGGATGTGTCTCTCTAATAGTAGTTAGGTTGACCAACCATAGTCGAGCTTAATCATTCGTTGGTTAGATGCACTAAGTATAGTCATGTTAATGGTTAGACCTAATCGGATCCTTACAGTGGAGGCCCTAGCCTACTAATTAGGTTTCTAGGGCAAAATTAAATTACTAGAAGTTATTTGGAGAAACAATTGGTTATGAATCTATCCTAGATGTGCATGGGTTGACCAACCATAGTTGGGCTTATGTGCAGTCTATGTGGATTCTAGTACCTACTAGAAAATTAAAGTAATACCCTAAATTAGAGGTAGAGACTGCCAATTCAAATAAAATAGTGGAAGAACCTTTAGACTAAAGTCCAAGTCTTTAGGCTTAATAAAATTTATATACTTAGGTCATTATTCTCTATTCTCAAATTAAGGCTAAACCCTAATTACTCCTATCACTGTTAAACAGTGATGACTTATGGGACCCAACTTCGATAATTAGTATCGAAAGTTGAATTTGGTTCAGCTGTATGAATGGATTCGTATTGAGGACTTCAAAGCTCAGTCAAAATAATTAGTCCAAGATTAACCCAAATCAACCATAGTGCTTCTAATGTTAGAAGCAGGGTCATAGGAAGAAGATTTATCTTGCTTCCCTTGATCATTACAGGCTAAATAAGAGAAATGAGCAAAAAGTTGCTTATTAAGGATGTTATATGATAACACCTTAAAATTTTTCTATATATAATTATACTACATCAGTATTAGATGTCAGTAGTCTTATGCAATTTTTTGCAAAGACTACAAGTGGGATATTTGAAATTAATGAGAAATACCTAAACGTTGGGGATGGAAGTCTTGTTCCAATCCTAGCTTTAGGAATTGTCAAGCTTATTTTCAATAGATATCATTTTGAGTGATTGTCACTTGTTGGGGATAAACCCTGCTCCCACCAAAGTTTCGTCTGACGCTTAGCCTAATGCAATCGATAATCATGAAAGAGCTTCAATCAAAAATTCTCTCCACAATGGCCGAACCCAACCGAACTCCTCCAATGATCGAACCCTAGCCGAACTCCTCAGCGGCCGAGCCCTAGCCGAACTTCCCCAGCAGTCGAACTTCTTTCAGATCTCTTCTTTAGTCAGACTCCTACGTGAGCCGAACTTCTCCCAGATTTTTTCTTCAGTCGAACTTCTACAGAAATCGAACTCCTTCCAAACTCCTCCAATAGTCAGATTTCTCCAAGAGCCGAACTCCTTCTAGATTCCTCCAACAGTCAGATTTCTCCAAGAGCCGAAGTCTTTCCAGATTACTCCAGCAGTCGGATTTCTCTAGGAGCTGAACTCCTTCTAAATTACTCCAGTAATCGAATTTCTTCAGGAGCCAAACTTCTTTCGAACTCCTCCAGCAATCGGATTTCTCTAGAAGCCAAACTCCTTCCGAACTTATCCAGCAGTCAGATTTCTTCAGGAGCCGAACTTCCTCCAGATTACTTTAGTAGTTGGATTTCTTCAGGAGCCAAATTCCTTTCGAACTCCTCCAGCAGTAAGATTTCTCCAAGAACCAAACTCCTTCTAAACTCCTCCAGTAGTCAGATTTTTTCAGAAGTCGAACTCCTTCCAGATTACACCAGTAGTCAGATTTCTCCAAGAGCCAAACTTCTTTCGAATTACTCCAACAGTCGGATCTCTCCAGGTGCCAAACTTCTTTCGAACTCCTCTAGTAGTCAGATTTTTTCAGGAGCCAAACTCCTTTCGGATTACTCCAGCAGTTGGATTTCTCTAGGAGTCGAACTCTTCCAATAGTCGAATTTCTCCAGGAGCCAAACTCTTCTAGCAGTCGAATTTCTCCAGGAGCTGAACTCCTTCCGAATTACTTGAGTAGTCAAATTTCTTCAAGAGCTAAACTCCTCCAGCAGTCGAATTTCTCCAGGAGTCGAACTTATTTTGAACTCCTCCAGTAGTAGGATTTTTTTAGGAGCTGAACTCCTTTCGGACATCTCCTTCAGTCGGATTCCTACAGGAGCCAAACTGCTTCCGGACTTTTCTTCAGATGAATTCCTATAGGCGATCCCACTACTGAACGGTTACAATTATCATTTATCAGGACAGTTACGAATGTCATTTATCAGGATGATTATAATTGGCATTTATCAGGATGGTTACGACTGTCATTTATCAGGATGATTACGACTGTCATTTATCAGTCTGCTACAGGCAACCCCACTATCAAATAGTTACAACAAACTCCATCTATAAAAAGAGGACCCTCTAGATATATTTTTTCTAAGCTATCTTCTCCTTCCCATAACTCTATCGACCTCTTTTTTGAGCACTCCATTTTTATTAGTCAGAAGAGCTGACTTGATCATCGGAGGATCCTATCGGAGCCACCATGCAGATGGGATTTTATTTTGTAGGTCATCAGCAGCGACCTCATCTTTCTCGACTCTAGTTCGATCTGACATCAACCAAATTCTGCACCAACCGAATTGACGCTAAAAGGAGGGCCCTCTATTCCTGAGGTTTTCTTGATCATAAAGGAGTGCTCAGCAGCGATCTCTCTTCTTTCTCTTAAGAGTTTTTCTCAGAAAAAATACCTCCTAAGAAAGCTTTGACTCGACGATCAATGGCCTTTGCAGCCAGATCCCATCCAGATACATCCATTTTTGCTCTAGCTCTGGTAACTCAAGCTCTACCTACAGCCATGGTGGATGCAGAGCAGTTCAACTTACTGGTCCAACAAATTCGTGGTCTCATGAAGGTGGTGCAAACCATACATTGATAGATTTCGATACAAATTTGAGTGGAGCAAACATTTTTGGAGCTCCATCGATGACCTCCGTAAAGAAGAAACAGAGGGTGGAGAGCCATTGCTCGAATCATGATTCGACCCCGGGGTTAGCTTTGCCCCCATCCCATCAGAAAACTCTGGAGATCAATGATCGTGAAGATCTTCTTAATCAAAGACTCCAAGAAATGAGCCGACGGATCGAAGAGCTCCATCATACTCCCTCCACACACAATAATAATATTTGTAATGATTTTTCTTTTTCTCAAAAAATTATGCAAGAGCCCATTCTGCCGAACTTTAAACTTTCCCAATTTGAAAGCTACGATGGAACCTCTGATCCAATCGATCACCTTAAGGCCTTCCAAATCATGATGCTGCTCCATGATGCACCAGATGCCATCTTATGCCGAACTTTTTCATCCATCTTAAAGAAAATGGCAAGAAACTGGTACTCGGCATTGAAGCTAGGTATGATCTTCTCATTTGACCAGATGAGCCATCAGTTTGTGGCTTACTTCGTTAACAACCAACGTCCGTGCCGAGGTTCGAATTTTCTAATGCATATCAAGCAAAAGGAGGGAGAATCTATCCGGGCTTATGTCATCCGATTTAATGCTGCTGCATTGGAGGTCCAGAATCTAAATCAGTCTGTTGCAATGGCCGCACTCAAGGGTGGCCTTCAAAAAAATAATTTATTATTCTCCTTGGAGAAGAAGTACCTCAGAGACTTGCTGATCTGCTAGCTCGGAGAGAAGGATATGCCCGAGCAGAGGAAACCTTCAAATTGAAGGATGAGGAAGCCACAGAAGAGTGACATGCGGACGAATTTAATAAACCCATAGTTGATAGTGGGTCGAATGAAGTTCGACCGTGCTCACGAACTCCCCCCAAGTGCAAGTGAGTCCGAACTCTTCCTCAGGCTTATCGTCAAAGAAGCTTCGATAGAAGAGCATGATGAAGTTCTCCCCCCAAAAGGTTTCCCAATAATAGTCCCCCCCACTGATGAATCCACCTGAGCCATTAGAGTAGTTGGAATCTGTATGAAAAATCGAAGGCCTCATTCATTTTGGACGAGATGGGGGGAGAGGCCTTAACAATGGCCCTTATGTGCCCCCACAGTCCGTTAGGAATAGGAGAACCTCATCCTAACGTAAGCAAAATTGAAGACCTCATTCATTTTAGACGAGATGGGGGGAGAGGTCTTGACAACGGTCCTTATGTGCCCCCACAACCCATTAGAAACAGGAGGAGAACCTCATCCTAATGCGAGCAAAGTCGAAGGCCTCATTCATTTTAGACGAGATGGAAGGAGAGGTCCTAATAACGACCCTTATATGCCCCCACAGTCCATTAGGAATAGGAGGAGAACCTCATCCTAATGCGAGCAAAGTCAAAGGCCTCGTTCATTTTAGATGAGATGGAGGAAGAAGCCCCGACAATGGCTCTTATGTGCCCCCACAGTCCATTAGAAATAGGAGGAGAACCTCATCCTAACGTGAGCAAAGTTGAAGGCCTTATTCATTTTAGATGAGATGGGGGGAGAGGCCCTGACAACGGTCCTTATGTGCCCCCACAGCCCATTAGAAATAAGAGGAGAACCTCATCCTAATGTGAGCAAAGTCGAAGGCCTCGTTCATTTTAGATGAGGTGAGAGGAGAGGCTCCAACAATGATCCTATTATGCTCAAGCTTCAACTTTGACATCAACCTCGATTGGAGATAAGATCTCCTCCTAGCCTCAACTTCAACGTCAACCTTGGCTGGAGACAAGATCTCCCTCGAGCTTCAACTTCAACGTCAACCTTAGTTGGAGATAAGATCTCCCCTGAGCTTCAATCTAAACTGGTGCAGAGCCTTAAAGAGAACTTCGGCAGTCGTTCTTTTTGTACTCCCTTCCTTCGAGTTTCAAACTCGAAAGTGGGGAGACTATTATTGGGGATAAACCCCACTTCCACCGAAGTCCAATCTGATGCTTAGCCTAATACAATCAGTAATCATGAAAAAGCTTCAATCGAGAATTCTCTCCGCAGCAGTCAAATTCAATCGAACTCCTCCAACGATCGAACCCCAGCCAAACTCCTCAGCGGCCGAGCCCCAGCTGAACTTTTCCAGCAGTCGAACTCCTTCTGGATGTCTTCTTCAGTCGGACTTCTACGTGAGCCAAACTTCTTCCAAATTTCTCCTTCAGTCAGACTTCTACGAAAGCCAAACTCCTCCAGCAGTCGGATTTCTCAAGAAGCCGAACTCCTGAATTACTCCAGCAATCAAATTTCTTCAAGAGCCAAACTTCTTTCGAATTACTCCAGCAGTCAAATTTCTTCTGGAGCCAAACTCCTTTCGAACTCCTCCAGCAGTCAAATTTCTTCAGGAGCCAAACTCCTTTCGAACTTATCCAGTAGTCAAATTTCTCCAGGAGCCAAACTCCCTCCGGATTACTCCAGTAGTCGAATTTCTTCAGGAGTCGAACTCCTCCAGCAGTCAAATTTCTTCAGAAATCAAACTCCTCCAGCAGTCAGATTTTTCAAGAGCCGACTTCTTTTAGATTATACCAGCAGTCAGATTTCTCCAGAAGTCGAACTTCTTTTGGATTACTCCAGCAGTCGAATTTCTCCAAGAGCCGAACTTCTTTTGGATTACTCCAACAGTCAAATTTCTTCATGAGCCGAACTTCTTCCAAACTCCTCCAACAATCGGATCTCTCCAGAAGTCGAACTCCTTCCAAACTCCTCCAACAGTCAGATTTCTCCAAGAGCCAAACTCCTTCCAAATTACTCCAGCAGTCGAATTTCTCCAAGAGTCAAACTCCTTCCGAACTCCTCCAGTAGTCAGATTTCTCCCAAGATCCAAACTCCTCCAATAGTCAAATTTTTTTAGGAGTTGAACTCCTTTCAAATTACTCCAGCAGTCAAATTTCTTCAGGAGCCGAACTCCTCCAGCAGTCAGATTTCTCCAGGAGTCGAACTTATTTCGAACTCCTCTAGTAGTTGAATTTCTTCAGGAGCCAAACTTCTTTCGAACATCTCCTTCAGTCGGATTTCTACTGGAGTCAAATTTCTTCTAAACTTTTTCTTCAGACGAATTCCTACAGATGATCCCACTATTGAATGATTATAATTATCATTTATCAGAATAATTATGATTATCATTTATCAGAATGATTATGATTGGCATTTATCAGGATGATTATGAATGTCATTTATCAGGATGGTTACGATTGTTATTTATTAGTCTGTTATAAGTAACCCCACTATCGGACAATTACAACAAGCTCCGTCTATAAAAAGGAGACCCTCTAGATATATTTTCTCTAAGCTCTCTTTTTCTTTCCAAAACTCTACCAAACTCTTTCTTGAGTACTCCATTTTTGTTAGCCAGAAGAGCTAACTTGATCGTTGGAGAGTCCTGTCAGATCCACCACCATCAACTCTAGATAGAACTTTATTTTGTAGGTCATCGACGGCGACCTCATCTTTCTCAACTCTAGCTCGATCCAGCATCAACCAAATTCTATACCAACATCACTATTATCCATCATTTATGATAAATATGATTTTTGATGGCCTTTTGGTCAGAGATGGTTATCATTTATCAATAAAGAAGATTATTATGCTATTATTATGAATAATATTATAGTAATATATGAATAATAAAGAAATGATATTTAATATTTATACAGTCTATTAACTGTAATGTACACATCTAAGTTAGATTATATCATGGATATCTATCTTTGGCATTATAGGCTTAATCATCTTGATAAGAATAGGATAAATATGTTAGCTTGAGTAAAAAACTCGACATCAATGGTTGTGAATCGTTGATAACCTATGAGTCTTATCTTCTTAGGAAGATGATAAAGTTATCTTTTACTAAAAAAGGTGAAGGAGTCGATAAAGTTTCAAGTCTCATACATAGTGATGCATGTGGACCTATGAACTTAAGTGCCAAAGAAAGATATTAATATTTCATTACAGATGACCTATTTGGGCATAGGTGCATCTGGCCTAAATCATTTAAAATATTCAAATAATTTAATAATAAAATAAAAAAATAAACTGAATAAGATATTAAAACTCTTCGATCAGATCAAGAAAGCGAATACTTATTCAGTGAGTTTATGACATATCTAGGAGAGAATTGGATTCTCTCTCAGTAGATTTCTTTTCAGCATACAGTGTATCTGAAAGAAGAAACTGAATTTTGTTAGACATGATTCAATCCATGATAGGGTTCACTAATCTGCCTGTTTTAGGGTTATGCTTTACTGACTGCTTGTTTTACTCTAAAAAAAATTTTGAGTTGCATAGACTCTATATGGGATATGGATCGAACGTAGACCTAGACTCTCTCACTTTTGGATTTAGAGTTGATCAGCCTATGTCAAATATTTGCACACAGATAAACTTGGATCCTAGTCCAATAAGTATTTAAGGGTTATTAATTCTATCATACTAAAGAATATAAGATGTTCATCAGTAAAAGGGCATTTCTTTTAGAAGAAAGTTTCTTAAAGAAAAAACTGATGCCTATCAAGTTGAACTTGAAAAAGTTTGATTGGTAGAAAAAACCAACATAATCTAGTAAACCTATAGAATCAGATTTGATCGGATCAAATCTAGAACCCATTAAAATATCATCTTTAAGAAAATCCAGTAGAATATCGTGTTAGTCGGATAGATGCTTCAGTATCTAGGTCCGAGTTGACGATCCTGTTGAGCTTGATGAGAACAATAAAGATCCGATCATCTATAAGGATACAATATAGTGGTCTGACTCTGAGAAGTGGCTTAGAGCCATATGATCCAAATAGAAGTCTATGAAAATCAATAGTATATGGACACCAGTTGATTCACCTAAAGGGATAAAATTCATTGGGTGTGAATGAATTTTTAATAGGATCAGAGTAGCACAGATGGAAAGGTAAGGACCTATAAAGCCCGTATGAGTATCATCTCAGAGTTCAAATATACGTTCTGAATATATATCTTTGTTATGAACAAAGACAAACCTTGTATTTATAATGGGGCAAAATATTTTATAGTATTATTTCTTGTGATGTTTGAGGATGAAATTCTCTTAATTAGGAATGGCATTCCAATATTGCAAGAAATAAAGATTTAGTTGTCATCTTATTTCTTCATGTACCAGACTAGACATGATATACTCACTAGAGGTAGTGAGCATATACCAGTCTGATCCAAGTGAGAGCTACTGAAAGATTGTATAGACAATCCTTAAGTATTTAGAAAATACTAAGGTTCAGTGACTCAAATATAGAAGTACTAACTTAAAACATGTGGATGTTTTAATTTCAGTCAAAATAAGATGACAATAAGAGAATGTCAGATCATATCCTAATTATAGGAGCAATCTACTGAAAAGGTTCCAAGTAGTATACTTTAGCCTTTTAGTTAGTGATGTAGAGTATATCATGGCATATGTGCTGCCATGTAAGCTGCATAGTTGCTGAGGTTCATTAGTTGGTTGGAAGTAGCACCCTCCACCAATGGTCTAGTTCTATCATCGCACTGGAGCCATAGCTCAGGCTAAAGAACCCAAGGACCAGCATATTCTGCATCACTTTCACCTTAGATATTAGATCTGGATGACGTCGATCTTTAGAAGATCGATGTAAAAGGAGAAGTTGACTGACCCATTTGCTAAGGCCTCGAAACTAAAGAGTTCTACGAACTCAAGTGGAAGATATGATATTTGATATCATTCTGATTGGCTTTAGTCCAAGTGAAAGTTATTGAAAAATGTATCTTAAAGTCAATCATCTAAGTGGTAGATGATTGAAATTAGTATATGAATTATCTAATAATAATAGTTATTTGGCTAATTCATCATAAAAGTTCTATCTTTCTTAAATGAACTCTTAAATTATGATGAAGTTCTTAAAACCACAATCAATCAATAAAGAAGGATTTATCAGATGGTTCTTAAATTGTTCATGATCAAATTAAGTTATTAACAAGGACGATAACTTATTGAGTGTAGATCACTATATGCCATATGCATTGGTTATCCTCATAACCAAGTAGTGTGGAGATACTAGTATGGCATCCAGGTGAGATGTAGGAGTATATTTGCACTGAACATAACCAATATAGCATTCTACTATCAAGAGTAGGTAGCTAAGGCCAATAGGTATAAGTATTCCTCCGATCTGAGATCACCATGGTAACTTACAAGCAACTCACTGTACTTTGGTGCCGAACTGCCTGTATTTTAATATAAGTTTGAAAGATTTTTGGATACAGTCAAGTACTTGTGAAGTCAGTGTGTGAGTCAAGATGGGATTGACCACTCTTGATTAGCTTCAGGAAGAGAATGTCTCATTGTATTTTAATTTAGCAAAACCTAGGCCTGGGTAATCCTCGTGAGGTGTCACAGAATTTGCAAAATTTTGAGACATAATAGAGATGACTTGTATGAGTGTTCGAGAGCATATTCAAAGTCATCTTGAGCATTATTGATCAAAAGAATGAATTACATTGTAACCATGGGTCAGAGTTCTAAGAATATTGCTTTGCATATATTCGACCTATCCAGACGTCAGAAATCATGGTAACTTTGATTGGTACAAAAATTAATTCCTATGCTACCAACTTAGATTCGAACCTATGGGATCATATACATTAGAGCTTATAATCTGATCAAATGGTTAATCGATAATTGAGAATCATTCTAAGGTCAATCCATCAATACGATTGGTGTTCGACCTAATATAAGTATTGCAGGAGGATCGATTAGCAATTGGATTACTAATTGACTCAATTTGATTAAGCAATTGGACTGAGATCAAGTTTAATTAAATTATATTTAATTAGAATTAGTTTGGATTTAATTAGATTAAGCCTAGTTATTTATTGGATAAGCCAATTGCAAGAAAGAATAATTTTCTATTTGACCAGGACTTGGGTGCACATTATTGACTTAGAATTTAAATCAGATTTAAATCTTGATTTAATCTAATTTAATTAAGCTTCTAGTTAGACTATGATCATCCTTAGTTAGATTATATTTAATCTAATTTAAATAAAATTTAAATTAGATTCAAACCTATTTTGACCTAGTCAAACAAGAGGAGTCCCAGTTAGACTGAGACTCTCTCTCTTTCTCTAGCACCTAAAAGCCCATGCCCACACCTTTTATTTTTGATGTTTTACATGAATTCCCATGCCTAAGAAAGAGTCTCCATGCCCCACTTCTCATTAGTTTAGAAATTTGTTTTGACTTGGTCAAAACTAGAAAGTGGTTAGGATTAGTTTCCTATTTGATAGAGTCCCCTTTGACCAAAACTTCTTCCCTCCTTCTTTTGGATTTTTTCCCACACCACCCAACCTTTTCTCTGCCCTTCTCCCAAGTTTTTATGCATTGGTTTTCTAGTTCTCATGCCTAAAATCAAGGAAGGGGCATCCAACTCTTGGACGCCCCATAGGAGTCCATAAAAGACTAGGTTTGACCTAGTCGTCCTTATATTATTAAGGCGCCTTCTATGAGATATTTTTGAGAATGTGATAAATCCCAAAAAATTCATAGAAAACTAAAGAAAAAGGAGGAGAAGGCATGGTGGTTTTGTGGTGCCAAAATTCTTGGAGAAGAGCCTTCAACTAAGATATCAAAGGTTGATGTCTTGAAGAGATAAGGTAAGAGAAGATTGTCTTCTCTTTATTTTTCTTTTATGTATTTTTTCTCTTGTTTCTCCTAGTGATTTTTATGTGATAAAATCTAAGAGAGAGAGAGAGGATTAGGGCATGGGGATAAGTGCTCCAAGTTGTTGGTGCATGATATTCTTTTTGGATATGATCTGATCATGTCCTGATGAGAGAAGGAGAAGAGAAGAATGGTCTTCTCTTAGGATTTATTTGAGAACCCTTTTTCTTCTTATTTTTATGAAAATTTTTAAGAGTAAAAATCAAAGATGTTAGATCTAGAAACATAGAAAAAATTTTAGAGGAGAAGGTCTCTTCTTGTCCTAACATAGAGATATTTTCAGGACATCAATCATTGATGTCCTAAAGGAGAAGATTTATCTTCTCTTAGAATTTATTTTTTTTATTTTTATTTTTTGATTTATGGAAGATCCAAGGATTGGATTTCTTTCTTATTCCACCTCATGTTCTTCACCTCTTGGAGTATCCAAGAGATCCAAAGAATATGTATTTGATTAACCATCAGGAGGGATCTGCGAGAAGCTAGCACTTCGAGCAGATCTTCATTTGACGAACCTTCGATCTATATTGCAGGCTTGTGTGGATCATCTGTAGAGGCCGAACGCATGTGTGGCTCTAAAAGTAATAACGAAAATCAACCACGAAGTTCTTGACCCATGCAAAGGTAAGAGATTTGATCTGTTGGTAACCTAGATATGATCTAGGATTAGATCTAGAATTATTTTAGATCTAGATATTAATATAATCAATACCACTTATGATTAATTTAATTTTAGATTTATATTTGCATCATGATATGTTATAAATACTTGATGTAAGGTTTTGTAATCTGATTACATGCATATTATAGATTAAACTATTTAATCTATATCTTTTGCTGCTTTAATTTTGAAAAAAAATTAAAATCTATGCATAAAATCCTACAAGTTTCTCATCATTATACGGTAACCACATGCCAAGATTTTTGAATATTGCTTTACAATTTTTTGACCTATTTGGATGTCGGATATCATTGCTAGATGATCACTTTGATTAGTATAAAAATTAGTTTCTATACTTCCAACTTAGTATTTGAACCCATGGAGTCACACACAATAGAGGTTTCTATCCGATCAGATAACTGATCAATGATTATGAATCATTCAAAGATATAATTATTAATATGTTGATGATTAACCTTATACAAAAGTTATAATAAAATAATGTATCAATAGTTAATAAATTATAAAAGAATTAATTAGTAATTAAATTGTTGATTAGCTTAATTTGGTTAAGCAATGAGATTTGGATCAAATCTAATTGAATTGGATTCAATCAGGTTTGACATGATTAGGTTATAAGATGATCTAATAGCTAAGAAAGATTAATTCCTGATTTGATCAGAACTTGGACTCAATTAATTTTTAATTTGATTAGAATTTAATTGAGTATATTATGGATCTAATTGGATTAGTTTTGCTTATATTTGACTCTAACCAAATAGGATTTGCGTTGGATCAAAATTGATTCGAATTCAAACTGAATTTGAATTCTCCCCTTGCACCAGCCCATTTACCAACTCCCTTCTCCATGCTATTTCTCATCGCACAATTCAGATTGTGTGTGAGAAATCTCCATGCCCCATAGCTCTTGTCGCCCTCCCTTTGGATAGGATCAAATTAGTTTTAGTTTGAATTCAAATGGTTTGAATTTAAATAAAACTAATTCTATCCTTATCCCTTCTAACCCCTTTTGTGCCAACCTTAAGAAGAGATTATTTTTGGCATGCATGAGGGGCATCTGAAAGAATTCTTCACCATGAAAAAGTGAGTTATTCCATGAGAAGAGTTGGGGCGAGAGGTCTTGGGGTGTGGGTTGCCTTCTTGGCATGAGAGATTGGAGGAGAAACATCCCCTCTTGGGTAAGTGACCTAGGGTTTGATCTAGGGTTTTAGGAAGAGAGAAGTAAATAGTAGAGAGAGTCTCCTCTTCATCCTCTTCCACCATCATATCTCCTCCGTCCTTCTCCTCCTGAAAGAGTTTAAGAGATTACAAAGAGCCAGTTCATCCATTTAAAAGATTTCTACAAGGAGCTAGCACTCTAAAAAGATCGGTTAGATAAAAGGCTTCATGTGGACACCTATAGAGACTAGGCGATCGTGCGTCTAGGAGCAACTATCAAGTCCATGGAAATTAGCTATGGTGAATTTTCTACCCGTGCTTAGGTATCAAGTTTTGGAACTTTGTAGATATGATCTACTTTGTAGATATGATCTATGCTTGTTTTGATTTTAGATCTTACATATGTTTTCATGTCATACGATCCATGTGTAGGTAGTTTTTAGATTAGATCTAACGTATAATAGATTAAATTGTTTAATGTAGTCCATTTTTGTTGCTCTTATTTCAAAAAAGTTTTGAAAATCATACATGAAACTGCCTACATTTCCTTCAATAATTAATTGGTAGTCTTACATATCTCATAATTACTCACCTTGATATAGCTTATGCCATTCATATTGTCAGCCAATTTATGGAGCTTTTTGATCTATTTATTTGCTACTATTTTGTATATTCTGCACTATATCAAAGGTACTTTATTAGATGGCTTGCATTTTACTATCAATTCCTCCTTGCACCTGAATGCTTATACTGATGTTAATTAGGCCAGTGATCCAACCAATAGACACTCTACTACAAGCTATTATTTCCTTCTAAATGACTTTCTTGTCTCTTGGCATAGTAAAAAGCAGACTATTATCTTTAGGTCTAACATTAAGGGTAAATATAAGGATGTTGTTGATGATACTGATAAACTTCTTTGGCTCAAATAGTTACTAGAGGATATGAAAGTTTTTTTGTCATGATGCTGTCACTTTTTACCGTGATAACTAAAATGCTATTCAAACTGCTCATAATGATATTTTTTATCAACATACTAAATATATTGAAACAGATTATTATTTTATTTAATAACACATTCACCATGATATCATACAACTTCACTCTATTTCGTCCACTGACTATATTATAGATTCTTCACTGAGGTTCAACCATCCGAATATTTTCTAGCCTTAGTTTTCAAACTCAAGTTGGCTTTTACCATACCATCTTGACTTTTTTTTTTGTGGGGGAGTATAACCAATTTGTAGTATTACGAGTTGTTATTATACTCAATGTATTAGAATTATAGAGATTTCATCTTTTCTTTTTTCCCATGTTTTTTTCCTTTTCTTATCATAAACAAATGAAGCATCTACATCAGCTGCCAAGGCTTGTGAGGTTTTTGAATTTGGTTAGCACTATAAAACATTGGTGAGGCCTTGGCACAAAGGATGAGCTTATACATCTCATGTAAATTTTGGACTCGTTTGGTACATGGAAAGTGGAGATGGGGAGGAAGCAATTCTTGAAAAATGGAGAGGAGGCTTCTTGTTTAGTTGGAGTTTCAAATAAGAGAATGAAAAAATCTTTTCCTATATATACTTCTCACATTTCATGGAAAGTAGAAACTATAGGGAAGATAGATTTTAGAACTTCCTATGGGATGAAAATTGATGTTGCTTTTTTTTTTCTAATAATATCCTTTTAAGATCCATAGCTAAGATTTTATAAAATATCAATGAATGGTTATGATGAAATATTAAATAATGATATACACCAAGATCTTCATTTTTTCTTCTTAAAAATATCATTTAAATATTATCCTTACAAATATTAATATAATATTATATTAATATTATCCTAATATTTATATAAATATAGTATAATATTATTATATTTTAATATTATTTTAATATTTATACTAATATAATAGTTTTATTAACATTAATTTAGTATTTATTTTAATATATTAATATTTATATTAATATAAATTATATTTATATCTGTATTAATAAATTTATTATATTAAAATATTTAATATTATATTAATATAATATTAATATATATTAGTATTATATTAATATAATAAATTATTATAATCTAATATTAGATTATAATATATTAATATGATATTTATATTTATATAAATATAATATTATTATTTATGTAAAATTTAAGAGCAAAAAGGTATGGTCTTTTATCTATTAATGGTATAATAGATATTCTATATATTTTTTTAAAAAAAATGAATGCTCAATCAAATATAAGCCACTCTATAATGAATTATTTTTTCATGATCAACCAAATATACCAAAATTTTATCCTTAGCAAGTAACTTTCTAGAAAGTAAATAAGCCACTCTGCAATAAGTTATTTTTTTATGGTCAACCAAACATGCCAAAATTTTATTTTTAAAAAATATTTTTTTAATAAATTATATTTTTGGATGAAAAGTTCTTCTTGAACCAAATAAATCCTTTGTTTGTAGGTATTCATTTCTTATGTTGTTTGTGGCTCGCTCTTGGCCAAGTTTGGAAGCACTTATTCATTTTCTGAATGATTTTTTTTTGGGTAAAACATCTTCTCCATGAATTGATTATGTTTTCTTCCCCAAACTTTGCTAATACAAAGGGAAAAGAGTGAATAAAGGAAGATGTGCTCAAATAAACTCAATTAAGCTTTAATAGTAAACTAGTTGGAAATCATCTCAACTAAAATAAGTACAAAGAAAGAAAAAGAAATGAGAGTATAGAAAAAATGCATCGCTTCACCATATTGGGCTGCATACCACAATTAATAAAGGAGCAAACATTTAATGCAGCTCAGCTTTTTCTCAAATATTTTTTAACCAAAATGACATTTTCTTTTAAGATAGTTATGAGAATCATATGACATCCTAAATAATATTATGGCATCCTATTGCATCTTATAAATAATTATTTGAATATCATAAAAAATAATAAAATGCTATAATAATTATATGATATCCTATTGCATCTTATGAATAATTATCAGGATATTATAAAAAATAACAGGATATCAAAAAATGGCATGATATCATATTGCATTCTATGAATAATTATTGGAATGTCATAAAAAGTAACAGTCATAATAATGATATAACATCCTGTTGCATCCTAGGATATTCTCTTGTATCCTAAAAGTAACGAAATATCATAATAATAATAATATAGCATCTTATTGCATCATATGAATAATTATTAGAATATCATAAAAATAAAAGAGCATCATAATAATGGTATAACATCCTGTTGCATTTTATGAGTAATTATTGAATGTCATAAAAAGTAACAGGATGTCATAATAATAGTATAATATTTCATTGCATTCTATAAAAAAGCAACAAGACGTTATAATATTATCTAGAACGTCATAGCATTCAACAAGAAAGAAAATTTTGGTCAGAAAAAAAAAAAAAAAAGAAGCTATATTAAATGTCCATCACATGTGATGGAAAAAAATTACTCAAAAGAAATAGCTGGAAGAATTAAATCCAAAGGAGCACAAAAGAAAAATAAGTCATACCTTCTGGAAAATATTAGCTGGTATTTACTATAATAAGATAAAATATAAATTTAGTTAAGATATAGTGCATGCGGCTTTTCATATAAAATATGATTTAGTTGAATTGTAAAAGTATAGTTTCTTTGAAAAGACAAAAAAAAAAAAGAAAAATAAGAGAGTGAGAGTTTTTTTTTTTTTTTTAATAAAAAGAATCAGAGAGAGAAGTTGAAAGGGCTTTGGGGCAACCCAAATCCTTTTATGTTATATATTATGTAATATAATATTAAAGAGTAATGAATAGGATGGCAGTGGGCAAAGTACCTTGCAAAATTTGCCCTACCCATATCTCAATCCATATATGGTTCTACCTGAACCCATCTCAAAGTTGATTATGAAATCAACCATAGATCCCAAATCCATCCTATTTAAAAATTGATATATCTATCGATTATCCAAAAAATCAACTTTAGATCCCAAATCCATCCTATTTAAAAATTGATATATCTATCGATTATCCAAACCCTTCCAATCAACCCTCATTCATGTTCATTTTAGAGTACAGAACCATAAATCAAAAATTTTTGTAGCCAAAGAAGAATCCTTCCGATCAAAAATTTTTAAATCCTACAAAATTTCATACTTATACCAAGATTAAGCTCTAAAAACCTCAAAGGACTAACTTACAATGCCACAACTCTCACAAAATCCCATATTCTCGAGGAAACACCCATGCAATTAGAATCTAAAGAACCCATCCAATCTCTCTCAAGTGCTCTCCTTCCCCATAGATCTCAAAAAAAGAGAATGAAATGCAAAGAAAAAAAATTTAAAAGAAAAAATAGGTTAATCTATCTGTGAAAAGGTCTTCTTGATTTTTTCTATCATTCCTTCTTTTGTTGATTTTTTTTATATTTTCTTCCATTTTTCCTCTATTGTTTCTGTCATCAAGAGTCTCAGTCAGGTGGAGGCTTAAAGCAGCCGAATGGCATTTTTCCTTCGTTATTTCCATCCTTAGGAGTTCCGATCGGCTAGAGGCCTGGAGTGGCTGAATAGAGAAGCTTCTTTTATTTTTTCTCTACTATTTTTATCATTAAGAGTCTCAATCGGGTGGAGGCTTGGAGCGGCTGAATAAGGAAGCTTGGACGATGATAAAGGTTTTGTGTTGGTAGAAAGATGGGAAAAGTTTAAATAATATAAAATAGAAATCGGATCAAATTGCATGGGCTAAATTGGTAGTATTGGTTAGGCTGTCCAAGGATTTGAAGTTCCAATACTCCCATTCAACTATTTTATATTATATATATAATAAAAATTTATATAATATATATAGATAGATAAATTGAATTTCGATCGATCGAAATGCAGTCTATATCTAGTCGGATCTTCGATTCTTCAATCAATACATATCTTCGAGCGTGTGCCTGAAAAGACGTATCTGTTGAAAAATAAGTGCGCACTTGCATCTGAAAAAAACAGACATGTTTAAAAAAAATTTAGAAAAAAAAAGTTGAACCTAAATAAAATTTGAAAAATTTAAAAAAAAATTGAATAAAAAAAGAAAGAAGGCATCTTCTTTCCTTTTTTTTTTCTATTTTTTTTATTTTTTTCAGCTCTTTAATTTTTTTTAGCTTTTTTTCAACGTGAAAAACACCTTCTAGGCTGAAAAAATTAAAAAAAAATAGACACCATCCAACAAAATAAAATAAAATAATAATAAAATGAAAAAGCTGAAGGTGGTTTTTTTTTTTTGGCCTTACATGTAGAAAAATTAAAAAAAAAAATTCAGACACCCATACCTTTTTTTTCAGGCGTGCACTGATTTAATAGTCGAGAATTTGATTGGATATAGACTGAGATCTGATTGAGTGAAATTCAGTCTATATATATATATATAATCATGTTTGAATAGTGGATATCGAGAAATAAATTTTAAATTCATCTAAAATATGAACAGGTTTTAGTTATAAATTTTAATTTCGTTCCAAATTCTATTAAGATGTGCTAAACCGATTCTTTTTAGAATCTAGGACGGGTTAAATCGTCTCATTGCCATCCCTACCAACGAGTGGTGGATGTGAATTTCTCTCTCCTTGCTGTTGCACGGAATTTGCAAGATTTCTTCTATATTTAGATCACGTGAAAACCAAAAAGAAAGAAAAATCCTCATTCTTATCCCAGCTTATTTTCCTAACAAAGCCGTCTCCGATCCAACGTCAGCGATGAGCCCTCCAGCCCATCGGACCGCGGCTACTCAACTTTAGCGTAAAAACAGCAACACGCCGCGCCGGTAAGCAACCGCAGTGGCGGGTAAATAATCGAAACGGTGACCGGCCTGACCGGTGGCCTTCGCGGCGGAGACAAAAGGGGAAGGGGTTGCGGGGGGCGGCGTGCTCTCCACACGTTTCTTCCGTGCTGTGGGATCCCGCCGGTCCGGGAGAAGGGTAATTAGAGGAATTTTGCGTCCAAAGTCTCCTCCAAACTCCATCTCTCGAGGTATTCCAGTGTCTTTGCCCAATTTCTAGATCTTGTTTTCGATCGAATTCGACTATTTTTCATCATCTTTCACCCCTTGGTGGTTTCCATTCTTATTTGGATCATGTGTGTCTTCCCTTTCTGTGTTTTTTCCTGAAATTTTGGCGGTTTTTCTTATAGTTCAGGGATAATGTTCGTATTTCGAGTATAGATGGAGGAATTGGATTTGATTGTGGAGGAAATATGGGATTTTTAGAGTATATAAAGATCCATGTCTTCCATGGAGATTGTTGGGCTTCTGGGAGATTAAAACCTTCAAAACAGGCACATAAATTGCGCTCTTTTGTTCATGTCCAGGAGCATAATTTAGGAGATTTTTGGGTTTTCGATGTGTGTAGATCCATAATTCTTTGCAAATTCCAGAGTTTTGTGATTTTACTGTTTCCTTATATAACTGGTTGAGGCATTGAAGTCTGTTTCTTTGGTTCAGTTGACCTGTTTGTGATTGACTCTGGATTTGCGTTTTACTGATCTTCTTCATCAGTGATCCAGAAGTAGGATTAGATGTAGCTATGGTTTGGGCTGTACAGTTGGGATAGCTTGTGTGATTTCCTTTTGTTCTAGCAAATTGGTGCAACAGGTCATAGCTGTTTCAAGGTCAGTTTAGACCGCATGATACCAGATCTGCACTTGAATTGCATTTTTTTTTTTTTTTTCAAGTGCTGCTGAAAACTTTGACATATCAGGAATGCCAATCATGTATGAATGGCCCAAGGAAAGCTGATATCTGATGGTTAAATTGTGGTTGGTAAACTTTGTACTTTTTATGTACGTTATGTTGGTTCCATTGTCTGATTCTATCATGTTCTTTCTTATCTGATTTTGGATTCACCAGGGGTGCTTGTGTTAAATATATTCTTGTCTATGGGAACCATTTGAAACGGAGCTTGTATAGTAAAAGCTTGAAATAATAATTATTCCAATTTAGCTTATGCCAGTATTGTGTTCCAACATTTAGAATTATTGATGTTTGGTTTACTATTATCAAAAGGATATTTTTTGATAATGTTCTTCAATATTTGTGTAAGATGACCATTATGTTGCAGTGATGTAAATTAAATACTGTGGCTACTATTTGGATAATTGTTTCGGCTTGAGTATCATAATTAAACAACCTTGCTCTTAGAAAAATAACCTGTCTTTTGTCATCCTTAGTCAAACTGATCCATATTTTGCATTATAAGAAAGTCCCAGACCATTGGCTGTTTACCACTTGTCATTCGATTTCATTCACTTTTTTCACTAGCCTTTCGTTTACTTTTACTTTAATTAGTTTGAAGCCTCTGTGATATCCAGTGGTGCATAACTTATTTGAATTCATTACCAGTTTGCGTACTTTTTCCATTTTCCTCATATGATTCACACATGTTATACTCACCTATGACTTTTCCAATTAGATAATTCTCCATATACTTACGACTGTTATTGCACTCTGATCTCCGTGGAACACTGCATGATGAAGGAATTTTCAATTCAACTTTACTAGATTTTCAGTCTCTGAATCTTATCATATTTCTCCTTGATTATGTGCTTTGATCAATTTATGGAGTTCCATTACTCCAACTCCTGTGGTTGGCTCCTTGTTCCTGTGGATATGCTCTCTCTTGTTTTGATTTCAGTGAGGTGCATGCTGTGACTTAGCTATCCTGGACAAAGTTTCTTGACAATTTGGTTTTGGTTTTACTTGCAACTTGCATTCTTCAGGTTCACAGAAATAATTTAAGATGCAAGCTGGGAGATATGTTGCAAATACCTCCTATACAGAAAGTTGTTGTGTTTCCTTATTCTTGTCCAAGCATTCTTTTTTGCAATGCTATTTACACATCAAGTTGACTTTATTTTAACTTTTTATCAATACAACTAATTATTGAACTCCTTCCAGAAACCTATTCTTTTCATGCAAATGTTTTCTTGTCCGCTTTTTATGATCATCTGATAGCAATACATATGAGGAAGAATGGCTTTTTGCTTTTTCAGGCTACTCATTCTCGAAATGGAACTCTTCTTCAGCAGTTTCACCAGTGAATCGTTGGCACCTGAGAATTTGTTTGCTCATCCGGACATCCAAAGATGCCCATTTTTGAGAAACATCAATGAACCAACAAAGTTTTCATTCTTTTCACCTGTCAATTTTTCTGCTCCTGTAATTTATTCCTCTATGTTCGAGTGAAAGGAAATTTATATTTACATGTGGATGTGGATTCTTACTCCGGTGATGTTTCTGCTTATTTTAGGTACGAGGAGCCAAGGGTCCAATCTTTGAAGATGGACCCAACTTTGATATGGCATTCAGACTTTTTCATGGACGTGATGGGGTTGTTCCACTTTCTGGAAAAACTTATGTGTGTGATGAAAATGTGGAACCTGAGCCTGCGCCGCAGTTTAACCCTTTGGCAGCCAAGGCAGCTACTATCAGCCTTTCGGCTTTTGGACTAGGAGGGCCCTTTGGCTTTGATTTCTTATCGAACAAGTGGAAGAAACAGAATAAGAAATCCTCCAAGAATGATCCTTCATCACAGGTTAGCATTGCTTGTGGCTCCACTCCATTACATCACTTTGAACTTTTATCTGGTCAAGGCTCTGTATTGTGATAGACTTTCGTATAAATATCTTTTAGTAGATAGGATTAGCTTGTTAATGTGAACTGCTGATCTATGCTTAAAGTGGCTATCATGCTGCCATTTTCCCCCTTCCCGAAAGATATGTCAATTGTAGCTTTCCCTTGGTGTTGAGCCACTGGTTTTCTCCTACTTTGACCTTTAAACGTTTTGAAGCATTTAACTAGAATAATCATAATCTTGGTGGAAAAGTGTTGTTTTGATTCAGGCAAGGTTGAAAAAGGCAGTTCAAAAGTTACCATTTTAGCTAGCAAGATCCAATTTGTTTGCTCAACCTCTTAGTTCTGCTTATTCTTATGTTTCAGAAAGGACGAGATTCCTCACATGAAGCACTAAGAAATGAATGGCTGGAAACCGGGCAGTGCCCCATTGCAAAGTCCTACAGGGCGGTGAGCCATGTGCTACCTCTTGTTGCAAAGGCCCTACAGCCACCAGCAGGTGTGAAACTAAGGTGCCCACCTGCTGTGGTGGCTGCTCGAGCAGCACTAGCCCGAACAGCCCTCGTGAAGAATCTCCGCCCCCAGCCCTTGCCTGCTAAAATGCTTGCAATTGCCTTGCTAGGCATGGCAGCCAACGTTCCCCTTGGAGTATGGCGAGAGCACACTGTGAAATTCTCCCCACAATGGTTTGCAGCCGTCCATGCTGCCGTTCCATTTATTGCAATGCTCAGAAAGTCTGTGCTGATGCCGAAGACTGCGATGGCATTCACCATAGCAGCCTCCATTTTAGGTCAGACCATTGGTTCGAGGGCTGAGCGATACAGGCTGAAGGCATTGGCAGCAGCACGGGACTCTGGAAGTCCTACTAGCAAGGTGGCATTTCGTCTGAAAAAGAGTGGGCAGTGCCATGAGGATGAGGGAAGAGTCTGGGATCCGCTTCCACTCAAGGCGGCAGGTTTGGGCTCAACTTCAGCTACAGCATCAACCACGAGCGTGTGTTCCTGATAATGGTAAACAATATTAATTGGTTTATGATAAGTAAAATTATCCCTTGTTGTTATTCATGTCATAAAAGACTGCATGAATGCCTGCATTAGTATTATTCGAGGAGTCCTCGGGGCGATGCAAGAGCTGGTCAGAAGATAAATAAGAGCGGTTGGAACTGTTTGCGACTAATAATGCAACTAGAATCTTGTGATATTATTGGATCTCTGGCTGTAGTGTGATGTATGAAAGGATGCACTCAGAGATTCTTATCCTCCTGCCTTTGTCTGCATCATGGAAAAAGAAAAAACGGTTGTGATTTGGTTGGCACTTGTGGAGTTGGTGGGTGGTGTCATGACTTGATGCTGTTCTCTGGTCCTGTTTGATTTATTGATGCTGGACCAAGTCTCGGTTAGAAAGTCATGCCAGCTACCCTCACAAGGGTCGATGGGAGGATGTGACCCGGTAGAAGTCCTCGAAAGCTATGACCGAACAAAAGCTTGCCAGAAAAAATCTCATTTATATGCTCGCTATATAGATAATTCATTATCCTTTTACTCGTAGGAATTCTATTGATGCAAGTTGTGATAAAACTCAAAGAGCTTTGCCGCAAAACCGTGTCTGATCTGCTCGGTATTGGTTTCACAGATCATGATTTATCAAAGTTTGCACATGTTTCATAAGCCTTGATTGGGTGCCGGATATGTAATCAAGGCAACTTCTGAGGAGGGGAGGCTGCATAAGGCTCCCTAGTGTCTGATTAATGACTAAAAAGACTGGTCTCGTTGGTGATGAAGCTCAAGCTCATGGCAACCATCTAAAATTCGGTTCCAAGGAAATGGTCCAAACATAGATTAGCGTGCCGATCCTAACCAGTCCTTATGACCTTCTCTTAATCTATGTGCATGAAAAACACATGTTGCCCTCTCCAGCTGTATCTTTAGGGGTGCAAATGGATTGGGTCGCGAATTCAGTTTCTTGATTAAGTTTTAATATTAGATAGAGACTTAATCCAGTAGGAGATGAGGTTAGGTCAAGTTGTAGAAGGTGAGGTTGGTATGGCTAAAATTTTTAATCCAATAAATTATTTAGATTGGATCGGATCCATATATATAATCCGATCTCAACCTGAAAATTTTGCATCTTGATTAGATTTAGATCGGATCTAGATCAAATATAATCACCTGTTATTAACCACATAAAATAAATAATACATAAAATTACTCTCAAAATAAATTAATAATTTAAAATCTATTTTTATGTTGAAGATATTTCTCATACAAGCTTTAAATCTCAATTTAGAGACTCAAAATTAATCAGTCGGATTTGAATTCAATACACCAACCAATTTAGAAAATAGAATTGATCCAATTTTAGAATCCAATCTAACTACATGGGTCCTTTAAAATGGATTGGATCGGATCTGATTTAAATAAATCAGATTAGATTAGATCATAGGTCAATCCAACTCATTTGCAACCTTGAGCATCTTGTCTCCACCTTATTTTCCAACGTTGCAAATATGGTTAAAGTTAGAGAAGAGTTGATCAGCCATGGGCCTAAACTATTTTATTTTAAATCAAGTTTTTGTACCAAATTTAATTTAAAATTTAATATTTTCTATCCCCATCAATACTCAACTTTAAGCAATAACTAAAGTCCTGAATTCGGTTAGAAATTCCTTCCGTCGCAGTGGATAACCTGAGTCTTGAGTTCCTCTCTCTCTCTCTCTCCTCCCCTCACATAAAGAAACTAAATTTGATTAGAAATTCAGTTTCTTGATTAATTTTTAATGTTAGATCGAGACTTAATCCAATAGAAGATGAGGTTGGACCAATGTTGGAGGTAAAATAGCTCCTACCAAAGTCCAACAGATTGCCTGACCTTGATATGGCACCACTTAGAGTAGTGGCATTTGAATCCGAGCTTCAGCTAAATGGCTTCTCTATTTCAGTCGAATCCTAAGAGGATGATCTTCAACCCGCATATGTTAGACGATCTTCTCAACAATAATCATTAGCTCTTCTCCAATGATCGCAGAACTTGTCAAAGGCATGATAAACTTCGGCCTGATGAGTTTGAAAAGTGAATAGAATTGTCATTCGATTGGCTCTAACCTCTGGCTCAAGATAGATAGCAAAACTCCACCGAATCCCAGCACAGCCCGACCTTGCGTGGTGGTCGGCCTTAAAGGCGGCCGAATTCCTTCACCATAGATAGTAGATCTCATCAATTCTACATCAGAAATTCCTCTTCAGTCGGATTCCTCTCCAGTCGAGTTTCTCTACTCCGCTTTATAAATAGCAGATCCTCTACATCAAAGATCTTAATCAGAAGAACTAAGTTAGCAAAGGGACTTCACCATTGACATAAGTCCGAACTTTCCCAGAGGATATGAAGGAATCCATCGTCCTTTCTAACCTTCAGCCCCATGGAACAATGTTGATATTCACTTTCAGCTGAACTTGAGGGCGGTCAAACTTCTGAAAGTAGTTAGAGCAGCACCAGCAAGAAGCCCTAAGTTTTAACACTTGCCCGACTAAGCCTCCAGTGGATTGCCGATCTCTATTGTTTCGATCGAACTTCTTCAAGAAAACTTGGCCGTAGTTCTTATCGAAGATTCTACCAACCCCTTTTTGGCCTCCAGTCTGAATGCTCACATCTACTCTCGACCGACCTTAAAGATTGCCGAGCTCCTAAAAATTGTCAAAAGCGACGCCAGCAGTGTAGGTATGCAGTGCAAGATTTCTAGCTCTACTTTTAATTTTTTTTAAAAATTAATTAAATATAATAAAAAATAAAATTAATCTAATTAATTTAGAGCTACTGATCATATCAGAAAATCCTACACTAAGGATCTAAATGTGATATACATGCTTTAAATTTGAAAACTATATACTAGTAGTAAAACTATTTTACTACTATAGCTACGTGTTCAAAATACGATACCTATGCGGATAGCCGAACTCCATAATTCAATCACCGTTAGAGAGGTCCACTCATCATGATGCAGCCACACAGTATGTCTGACCTCCATGAATCATCCATATGAGGCTCTAGTCTCGATCAGCTCCTCTCAAATGTTAGCTCGATGTCGGAATCTTTTGACGACTAATGTTGATCGAATAGCTTCGACCTTCGTCCATGGGCTCTTCAGATGCTCCGAATCGCCAATGAATGTAGATGAGAGGTAGAGGAGGCTCTCCACCAAGTTTTGTGAACTCACAACCCTCGTAGCTCACAAGCTGGATTCCCAAACCCTAGGTTGAAACCCTAGGATTTGCACACACCCGAAACCCTGCACTCTCTATTTTCTTATTTCTCTCAGGCTTTTGAATTTGAATCTCATGCAGAAAGGAGTGCTCATGCCAAGGTTTCTCGCTTAGAAGGATGTGCGCATGCCTAGGGAGAGAAAAATTTAAATGTGCACCTCTCAGAGTGGACTCAGCGTTAAGGGATAAGGATGAGGTTGGTTCTTCATTCAAATTTGAATCAACAACCACCAAT
The DNA here is from genome assembly GCA_006176705.1 of Cocos nucifera. Taxonomy (NCBI): domain Eukaryota; kingdom Viridiplantae; phylum Streptophyta; class Magnoliopsida; order Arecales; family Arecaceae; genus Cocos; species Cocos nucifera. Next base: position 236,415 of record QRFJ01002794.1, on the reverse strand, counting down.
GCTTATCCATCTAGTGAAGAAAAATATGCAAGATTTCATGCTTGTATTTCAATTTTTTTTTTAAAATCTAATGCAATAAAAGATATAGATTAAACTATTTAATCTATTAATGCATGTGATCTAATCACTAAATCCTACATCTAGGACCTACAACATGTCATGATACAAAAATAAATCTGAAAATTAAACAAAGATGGTTGGTATTGATCAAATCAATACCTAAATCTAGAACTATTCTAGAAATCCTAGATCATATCTAGATCAAGAAAAGATCGAATCTCTTACCTTCATGAGGGTCGAGAACACCGCGGTTGAATTTCAATGTTGTCCTTTGTTGCTTAGAGCCGCACAGCATGTCCGACCTCTACAAATAATCCATACAAAGCTGCAACATAGATCGAAGATTTATCGAATGAATATCCACTTGAAGTGCTAGCTTCTCGTGGATCCACTATAAGAAAAATGAATATTAGTGATGGTATTAATGATGACAAAAAGATCCATCGCTAAAAATGATTTTTTCCAACCATAATACCAACAAAAAAATTTGCCATCGGTAATAATATTAGCGATGGCAATATTAATATTAGCAATGACGAACGCTGTCTCTAAAAAGCTAAATATTTATTTAAAATATTTAAAAGTAATAAAAATATTAGCTACGATATGTTTCGATTATTAGCGACAAAGAATTGATCATCGCTAATAACATGATATTAGCAATGGCTATGTTAACTATTAGCGGTGGCACAAGCCACCACTAAAATTATTTAAAAATTTTAAATAATTTTATAATATTTAAATATAAAATATATATTAGCAATGGCGATTTTGAATATTAGTGACTAAGAAATTACCATCGCTAATAATTTTTTTAAAAAAAATAGCTTGGAGAGAAAAGATTATTTTAAAATTTTATTGGCAACGAAATTAGTGATGGACAATTAGCTATCACTAATAAAATTAGAATTAGTGATGGAATTAGTGACGGGATGTTTGCCATCGCTAATAATCCGGACCATGATAATTCAAACCCGATTTGAATCCGATTTGAATCTAATTCAAAATTCTGCCAAACCTAATTAAATTAAGCTTTGAATCCAAATTCTACTTAGATTATAAAATTTAATTAACTTTAAATTAGATTAAAATTAATTAAATTAAACCTAATTTAAATTAATTAAGAGAAATTAATTTTTAATTTAGGTTCAATTTGAATCTAATTCAAAATTCTGCCAAACCTAATTAAATTAGGCTTTGAATCCAAATCTTACTTAGATTATAAAATTTTATTAACTTCAAATTATGTTGAGATTAATTAAATTAAATTAAATTTAAATTAATTAAAAAAATTAAGTTTCAATTTGGGTTCAATTCGAATCTAATTCAAAATTTCATCAATCCTAATTCAATTAGACTTTTAATTCAAGTCCTACTTAGATAGTAAAATGTAATTACCTTCAAATTAAGTCAAATCTAACTAAATTTAATTTGATTTAAATTAATTAAAAGAAAATAATTTTTAAATTAGGTTCGATTCGAATTGAATTCAAATTAGATTCGAATCTAATTCAAAATTCTGTCAAACTTAATTCAATTAGGCTTTGAATCCAAATTCTACATAGATTATAAAGCCCAATTAGTCTTAAATAAGTCAAAATTAATCAAATTAAAATTAATTTAAATTAATTAAAAAAAATAATTTTCAACTTGGATTCAATTCAAATCTAATTTGAATTTGATTTGAATTCAATTAGAAAACCTGTCAATTCTAATTCAATTAGACTTTAAAATCTAAGCCTTACATGGATAATAAAATCTAATTATCTTCATATTAAGTCAAGCTTAATTAAATTTAATCTAATTATAATCAATTAGAAGAAAATAATTTTTAATTTAGGTTTGATCCAAATGCAATTAGAACTTGATTCGAATTCAATTCGAAATATCCTATCTAACCTAACTCAATTAGACTTTGAATCCAAGTCCTAAATAGATTATAAAATCCAATTACATTCAAATTAAATCAAGTCTAATTAAATTTAATATGATTTAAATTAATTATAAAAAAATAATTTTTAATTTGGGTTCGATTTGAATTCAATTCAAATCCAATTTAAATCTAATTCAAAATCATGTCAAATCTAATTCAATTAGACTTTGAATCCAAGTTTCACTTGAAATATTAAAATCCAATTAGCATCAAATTAAGTTAAGCCTTATTAAATTAAACCTAATTTAAATCAATTAGAACTTGATTCATAAATTAATTAAGTCTAAAAATTTAATAAAATTAAATATTAAATTTTAACCATCCAAAAAAAATTGAGGACAAAAAAAATAATGAAAAAAAATTATATTAGCGACGGCATGAGTACTATCGCTAATAATATAAAAATATTATTTTTATTGGATAATTATTAGCGATGAAAAGACTATTACAGACGGAATCTACCATCGCTAATAATTTTTTTGTATATTAGCGACGGTAAATGGTTATTAGCAATAGAATCTATCATCGCTAATAATCTTTTCATCTCGATTTCGTCCACTGTGCCACGCGCCCTCATTTTTACCTATGCCATCGTCCACCGACCCCTCGTTTTCCCCCATGCCACTATCCACCACGTCTTTGTTTTCCCACAACCCCTCCATCCTCCATCATTTTTATCCTCCACCACCACCACCCTCTCCCCCACCCTTCGATCCCCCCACCACCCCCTCTCTCCCCTAGCCAACAGCCTCCCTTAAGCTGCACCCGACCTGCCTTCCTGAGCCTTCGGCTGCCTCTCGCCTTTCCGAGCCCTCGGCCATCTCGATCTCCCCAATTGCACTCAGCCTGCCCCCCGAGCTGCCTTCTCCCAGCCCTCCTCCCTCCGGCCACTCCCCCCGACCCTCTCTCCCTCTGGCCACCTCCTACCTTCCAGGACCAGGCCATTCGGTTCCACCGCCACCCTCCTCTCCCTCGCCATTCTATTCCCCCACCACCCATCTCTATCCCCGATTGCCTTCTCCTCTGCCGAACTTTCGGACCGTTCGGTTCTCCCGCCACCTCCTCTCCCCACTGTTTTGCTCCCCTACCATCCCCTCTCTCCCCTCAAACCACCTCCTACCTCTCTCCCCTAAATCCTTGGCCGCCTCCTGCTTTTCTGACCCTCTATCATTCGATTTCTCCATCACCCTCCTCTCCACCATCATTCGATTCCCCCGCCACCCCCTCTATCCCCCCGACCGCCTCCTGCCTTCTTCCTCGAACCTCCGACCGCCTCCTACCTCTCCGAACCCTCAGCTATTCGGTTCCCTCACCATCCTCCTCTCCCCACTATTTTGTTCTCCTACCACCCCCTCATCTCCCCCGGTCGCCTCCTGCATCCTCGAACCCCTGGCCTTCGATTCACCCATCATCTTTTTTTTTTCCGCCAACCTCCTACCTCCTTCCCGAACCCTCGGCCCTTCGTTCACCACCACCCCCCTCTCTGTCGGCCGTCTCCCCCTGGGCTACACTCGGCCCACCACTCCAAACCCTCGACCGCCTCCTGCCACCCCGAGCCCCCGAGCGCAAGCTCACAATCTCCCCATGCTCCCATTCATGACCACATTTCTGAGCCTCAGTCCTTACTCGTCTGTGCTTCCTCATGCCTCAATTCCTACATGCCAGCTCATGCCTGTCCTGTACGGTAGCCTTCTTCTATTGTGAGTATTAGCGAGGATATTAGCGAAAGCTAATACCATCAATAAATTTTTTTATTTAAATTATATTAATTAAGTATAATTAGATATTAAAAATTATTTTAAATATGTATTAATTTATACAGGATTTGAGTCCTGGCAATGAGAGCGCTCGAATCGGAAGAAGGTTCGGGCTGCAAATATGAGGTTGAGACGTGCCTTATGCACTTCGATCTCGGTATGCAGTGCACTCAAATCGAGAAAAGGTTCGGACAGCATTGCAAACATCAACTCGAGATATATCCTGCATGCTCCGATCTCAACATGTAGCATACTCGAATCAAGGAAAGGTTCGGATAGCATTGCAAACACCAGTCCGAGACTTGTCCTGCGTGTTCCTATCTTGGCATATAGAGGGCTTGAACTAAGGAAAGGTTCGGGCTACAAATACGAGGTCGAGATGTACCCTGCATGCTTTGATCTTGGCATACAGCATGTTCAAATCGAGAAAATATTCGGGTAGCATTGTAAACACCGGGTCGAGACGTGCCCTATGCACTCCAATCTCGGCATGTAGAATGCTCGGTACTTGTATGGGGATTGAGATATGGGAGACAATTGCAAGAGCTTCGGAGGCTCTACTTGTCCAATATATTTATTGATGTGCAAGGCTTAACGATGATTGGCTCGAGCAAATGATTAACACATTTGGTAGATTTGATCTAGTTATTGGTGGATGTCTATGTAATAACTTTTTAGATTGCAACCGTTATAGTCATGATAGATAGGGTTGCTATGGTTATAGTTATGCTTACCCTCTATAGGGTTGCTACCCCCTAGAGGCTAAGTAAGGCTATAACTATAGCAACCCTAATAGTCCATCACGACTATGATGGTTGCTATCTAAAAGATTATTATATGAACTTCCACCAATAACTAAATCAAATCTACCAAATATGTTAATAATCTGCTCGAGCCAATCACCGTTAAGCTCTTGCACATTACTAAACGTATTGGATAAGTAGAGCCTCCAAAGCACCCTTGCAATTATCTCCCATGTCTCGATCCCCATACAAGTATCGACTGCTCTGCATGCCGAGATCGAAGCAAGTAAGGTACATCTTGGGCTAGTGTTTACATTGCTGCCTCACCAAATTTTATTTTTAAGTTGTTATTTTATTTTTTAATTCCATTTATATTTTTGGTTTGTAGCTTGAGAAGGCGGTCGGGGGCTCGAAGATAGAGGCTATGATGACTGCCTATGCGAGATGCACCTAAATGGAGGTGATGCATTCTGTTCTTGTTGTTGTATGGTCAAGCTTGGATGGTCTGTTATATTATAGAAAATCATTTGCAGCCATCTCACTATACTTTGGTGCAGAAGAACTTGCAATACAGGGCAAGCTTGGATGGTCTGTTATATCGTAGACAACTACTTGCAGCAACCTCATGGTTAAAGGTGCAGAGGAACGCACAATGCTTTATTTTTCAATGGCAGATCTGAGTCTTCTTCACATTTTCATGTATTGAGATTATCATGTACTACTATATGAGAATCAGACAATACTTAAATTAGAAAATCAGTAGGCCAACACAATATTATGTATTGTTGGACAAGAAATATTGGACTGTTAATACATTACAGATGCTCACTAACAATCTTTGTTATACATGAGTTAAATTTTGATTGTCTTGTTATGTTTTGATAGATATATATTTTGTTTGAACTAATTTTTAGATCATCTACTTACTTTGATTTTTATTTTTATTTTTGGATATTATACGTCATGTCTTCTAAAGGTCGGAGCCGTTTCAGTCAAAGATAGAGCTCTCGAGGAGAGAGCGATCATGCGGCCAGCTTGCATGGTTCTGCACATCTCATATTAGATGATATGTTATATAGGATCCTTGACATTGTTGAGGCTGAAGGAAGAGTAGGGCATGCCTCCTTTCTCTAAGCTTAGAGACGCACCCCCTAGGGCACCTTGGCGTGTAAAGAAATCGGAGAGAGGGAGAGATAAGGGAGAAAATGGCTCTATATTGATTTTCTCAGTTTCTCTCAACTAGGATTAATAATATACATGTATATATATACCTATACATGGACCAAAATCCTAACCTATAAAAAACTTTCTAGGCTAATCCAGTCCGAATGCACTCGTCCAAACTCATGTACACCTATGGTTTAATCATGCACTCAACCCCATGGACCCAAACCTGGTCCAAACTCTGAGTAGCTCTCATGAGACCCATAAATCAGGGTCTTATGATCGTGAAGGGCTGAACCTCCATCCTAAGACCAAACTGATCTTAGTCTTAGGACCACACCTATCCTAGTCTTTCAGAGCCAATAGTCTGACTCCTCCAGTACTCTCCCAAGGCTTGGGAGCACCACTAATCCCATCAATCTTTACCTTGATGCCCCCAAGCCTTGGCAAACCATGCATGAACCATCTGCACCATCCTACTACCTTCAGAGCTATCACCGTCCCCTCGAAGCCATCTTGCCTCTCTAGCTGCAACACTGATCTGTGCTCCACAGCTTTTGAGACTCATGCTCCACCATACTCATTGGCTTCAAACTGATGTTCTCCTGCTCTAATCCCGTAGCTATAATACCGACCTATGCTCCACAGTGCACCCAGACAACTCACTGTACAAATTCTAATGCCTCTGCCAATCCTCTTGAGCTGTGGTGCACCCGTAGAGACTTTTGGAATGACCACTTCCATAGTTGAAGTCTTAGCTTGCTTCTCAGCACCATCCTTGATTGTAGGATTCCTTCTGCTTAGCAGCTGCATCATCTTCTCTGGACTTTTCTGAAAAACCTAAGCATTCCTACACCAGCACATATTATACCATCTAACACGATCTTCTTAGAACTATTCCTATCTACCCACACATGCTGCTCCACCTAGAACTGTGCATCACCAGTGCTGATGCTAGGATATCGATCCTCCTGCATCCTTTTGCTCTAAACTCATACCAAATTTTCTCTCCACCTATGAAGTCACCACTCTGGAGCTCCATCTATTCCCAAAATTTATCTGATGCTGCAGAAGATCCTAACTCTATCATTAAGTCACTTGAGGCCAACCATCCAATGCTACACTGTTGGGCCTGCCATTGCACCTCGTACACCATCACTGCTCTTTCGAACTCTCCATACTTCGTGGACCCCTCCGAAGCTATCTCGGATACCTCCACAACCCATGGGCATCTCTGAAATACAAGAGCTCATCCAACTCTTCTAAATTCAGTGATTGAATCCTAAAAAATTTCATCCTAGCATTTCTCCTCTTCTGCCTATGCACCAATCGTCGCTTCAGTTTTGCCCGAAGGAACTACAGCTCAAACCTTGCCTTGGGCTCAAACCCATCTATCTCATCCCAAGACTCCTGAGACCTCCTGGCTCTTTCTGAGACCTGCTTTCGATCTTCTTAAGATGCCTCCAACACTGTCTACTAAGATACCTCCCTCGACTGCTGCACTATCGAGCCTTTCTCAATTCCCATGCCTCTAGGGTAGTGCTACTGCAGCACTTCCTACCTGGTCTCTACGTTGCTCTACAACCTTTCAGTCCTAACCTACTGGATCTTCATGGATCATCCATCTCCATCATGTCCAAGGCTCCAATCGATCGCATCGTTGAATACACCCCAACTACATTCCTAGCCTTCCACCAAACTGAATAGTTGTTTCTTCAGCTCCACCTTGATTCAAAGTCCTTAAGTGATCTCTCCTCTGACATGCCAAATAAAATCATCAGCACCCAACCTTCTCATATCCAAAAGAACAACCACGAATAGAGAGAAAAGCAAATCAATAAACAAGGAAACTCTTGATCCTAGTTTTTTTCTCTCTCCTAGAATCTTCTAGGCTTTTCCTTCCTTTGGCCCCTCCTCCTCCCATCCAAAACCAAAATCAGACCAATCGCTACCTCCATGAATGCCACTGACCAACCTCCGCTCGTGTGACTGCTATCGGATCTAGGCACGTCCACTGTCGGATGTTCTGCGCCACCACTACTGGCTTGGATCCGCATGCCACCATCGGATCTGGGCATCGCCTCGCCGGATCCCTACTCCACCATGTCAGATCTATGCATTTTGAGGAAGAGGGTGCCCTACACCATCTCATCAGCTCAGATCCACATGCCACCATCATATCTGGGTGCGACCACCATCGGATCGACGCTCCATCATCAAATCCATGCTTCTCGATTGGCTTTACGCCGCACGCGAGTCATTGCCAGCCTTCCAAGATTTTTTTTTTTGTATTCTTCCATTGCTGAATCTCACCTTCATGCCTCCTCGTTAAGATGGCTTTGATATCAATTATTGTACAGGATCCTTGACGTTGTTGAGGCTGAAGGAAGAGTGCGACGCACCTCCTTCCTCCAAGCTTGGAGGTGTGCCCCCTAAGCACCTTGACATGTGAAGAAATCAGAGAGAGGAAGAGATATGGGAGAAAATGATTCTATATTAATTTTTTCAGTTTCTCTCAATTGGGATTAACAATATACATGTATATATGCACCTATATATGGACCAAAATTCTAATCCATAAAATCTTCCTAGGCTAACCCAGTCTGAATGCACTCATCCAAACCCATGTACAACCATGGTCTGATCATGCACTCAATCCCATGGATCCAAATCTAGTCCAAACTCTGAGTAGCCCCCATGATGTTAGATGTGTGCCCTAGAAGCCAGATTGACTGACACTTATAATATACTTCTAAAAATAATTTTATAATTTTGACTATAAATTAATAAATAAATTATTTTTTATCATAATGTATATTTAAAAATATCTATGATATATTTTTTGAGTTAATGATAATGATAATTTATATTTTCAAAAGTTAAAAATTTAAAATATGAATTTTCATAATTAACTCATAAACTGCTTTCAATCGTAGGATCATCATGAAGATGGTGATTGATTTGAAAGGTTGGTGTACGATCATTTTCTTAGGATAGATGAGTCTTGAGTCTATGGTGTGGAGACACCAGAGTGAGAGTATAGATACTCATTAGAGAATGAAGGCACTGACCGTGATCACATCGAGCAGTCATAAGAAAGTCTACCTTCTTGTCGATGACTGGCTCGATGCTGTAGTTATATGTCAGGTTCTTTGATCTGAAGAGCATTGATAGTTCATCTTGAGTGTGTTATAGTTTGACTGTACCATAACTCGATCTCCTAGCCATTCAAAATCCTGAAGTGTATGTTGGCTATACCACGTTCATTATAGAAACTGGATTGCACCAAGATGGGATCTATCTACCTTGGTAGTGGAGGAGTAGTCCTATGATGATCATGAGATTGAGTCCTTAAGCCCATGGCCTTGGTAGTATGATATAATAGAAAAAGAGTTTTCTATTAGGATTTCACATCGGACTCAAATCGAATGATTCATTCGTATGACGAATATTGGGTTTTGACGAGTTTACCTTAAACCCTAATCCTATCGGAACTCATGATAGTAGAATCAATTCACATAGATAGCTACACCAAGAGGTTCACTTTCAGTTCTGATGGATTGTCACCATATGCTGCTAGGTATCATTGGTAGATTTTGAAAGTAATTAGAATGATCTTATTGATCGATCATTCTAATTGTATAAATCAGAAAAGTTCTAATTATCAAAAGATATTTCGATGATGTCCATGATAGAGATCATGATATATCTCATTATAATATAGAATTGAACCTAACTGGATCACACATACAAGGATTTGAGTTTGGTTGTGATCAATTGGACTGAGTCAGTTCAATTGATTTGGATTAGATCTGATTAGATTCAAAAAAATCATGCTAGCACATAATTGAACATAACATTCTTCTTTTATAATCTTTCTGGTTCGTCTCAATCGAAATCCTGACTGAAACTTATCCAGGTTAGAATAGGATTGTCTAAATTCATCAGATGATTTTAGGATAATACTTGCCATTTTTGATCACTTGCCATTTTTGGTCACCTACCTTTTCTATCGCACACTAGGGTCAAAGGTTGACCCTGTTGTAAGAAAGAAGGGATCAGGGGCACACGCCCCTTGGAGATTTTTTAGGAGCGCCTGCCCCCACATTTTGGTACGGCATGGAGAGGGCACACGTCCCCCTAAGAATTCCCCCAAAGTGGATAGGCTTTGACTTGGTTAAATTTTAGATTTGACCAGTTAAAGAGTTTGATAGAGATCAAACTCTAAGAGAGAAGGAAGAATCCATCGCGCACCAAACTTTTGTTCCTTCTTCCTACCTATTTTGTATGGAATTATATGGAATATTTCAGACAAAAATTTTGATGTGAGTTGGCATGAAAAATTTATCAAGAAATTAAAAACAAATCAAGCAATTGGTTGCTTGATTATTGGAACACTGAGGTGGTGCAGGGCTCTATTTAAGAGACCATATGCCCTAAGGTTTCTTATGCTTGATGCTCCACGTCCCATGTCCTATAGGCAGCCATCCTCTCCCTTTCTCCACACCCCTCCTCTTCTTCTTCTCCATGCTTAAAGGTTGGGCCAAGGTTTCGAGAGGTCTATAGAAATTGGTGCGAAGGTTTCAAGAAAAGAGACGATGTTCGTGAGACAAGCATGCTGCTTTTATCAATTGATTTGAAGGCTTTACAATATTAGATTTAAATTTAATTTTTGATGATTAGATCTAGAAGAAGAGCATCTCTAGATCCAGCTTGAGTGAACTCCAGTAGAGGCAAGGAATGTGTGTGACTTAATCCAGAACCTCGAGTTTCCATAGATCATTGACAGGATAATCAGATTATCCAATCAAGTACATAGTTTATATCTGATATAATTCTTAATTTTAGATTTAATATCAGATTATTAAAATCAAATTAGAGAATTCTATAATTTTATTAGACTTTATAGAAAAATTTTTGAAATATTTTCTATATATCTGGTCAAATCAGATCGATCCTGTGGCAGGAAAAAGCTATTTTTTTTTCAATTGATATCAGAGTTGCGTTAGCAGTTCTTCAGATCTATTTTAGATCTAATTTTTTTATAATCTATAATCTGATATTAAGAATTTTAGATATCATGTCAGATGTGATCAGATCTAAAATCAAAAGGATTAAAAATTTTAGATTCATATCAATCTTACATGAGATGCAAATCTAGACTAGATTTAGAATTATTCTATGAATAATCTAGTGCTAATTTTTGTTTTGATATAATTAAATTTTTTTTAGATTTTTATGCTTTTATTTTTAGATATTATAAATATTATAATCAGATTTAAAATAAAAAATAATTTTTTTAATTTTTATATGAGATATGAATGAAGCATGCCTAGACTAGTTGTAGAATAGTTCTATGATTTATGTAGAATAGATTTTATTTTGATATGATCAATATAAAATTTATTTTTTGGATGTTATATGTAATGTATCAAATATGAAAGCATGTATTTAGGATTTAACGAAAGATACATGAGATGTATATAGAACGTGCATGTTTAGATCTATAACTTTATATGAGATATATGTTGTAAATTTATTATTTTGAAGTGTAGTAATTATTTCTGATTAAGACGTTATCCTTGACCGTTCGGTCATAAGAGCAAAATAGGATTTAAAGGTCCTCTCCTCCCATTCGATGGGATGCTCTTATGGCGTGTAGGGGTGCTGTGCGTTCGTCCTTAATCAAAAATTTATTTTTCTACAAAATCCTAAATTCCCTCTCCTCACATTCGATGGGATGCTCTTATGGCGTGTAGGGGTGCTGCGCATTCATCCTTAATCAAAAATTAAAAATTTATTTTGCTACAAAATCCTAAATCCTAAAACCCTAAGATTTTTGCATGTTTTTGATTTTGAATCCAAACTTAATTAAAAATTAAGATTATGAAACTAATTAGTTCTAAAATTATGAATTTTGAGATCTAAGATATCTTCATAAATTTGGATTCGGGCTTGGATAACTCAATGAGGTCTAGTGGTTGATCAAACCGAATCAAGAGTTGGTTAGATGGGATCAACAATGCTTAAATTGACCAGCCTAATAGGATTAAGTCTGGGTCAAGGTTGAATCACATTGAGTCACGATCAAGCAAGACCTAATTAGGCTCAGAGGTTAGAGTCTGGATTGTAGGCTAACCCAATTGGTTCTGACTCAACAATTTGGTGTCTAAGGTAAGTTTGGCACATACGACCGACTAATTTTTAATTAAAAGCTACTCGACCTGAATGCATTCTTGTACGAGTTAATGGCATATCCCTTCCACCAGTCTCACTTACCTGGCCATATCTGTTGACACAGTTCTGATTTGAGGTGGTCAATAATCCGAGCTAACCCATGCCACTAGGTTAGTCATAATTGTTATGACTATGACAAGTCTAGTTTAATGAGATCTGAATCAATTCTCCCTAAGAAAAGATTAAGTTTGAGGTCTTCCACCATTATAGATGTGCGGGCCCTTCCCGGGGTTGATTGTTCTCGACTGGATACAGTGGCTCAGTTGCACCGAAAAGATGCAACCATGTCTATTAGGCATTGGATGCTATGGGTTGGAGGATGAGTTGGGCTCAATATTTTGGATACGGTGAGAGATCCAATTAGGAAATTCAATTCTATGCAAATGGTGGGTCTGACTTAACTAAGGAGTGGATCAATATTTCGGATACGGTGAGATTCATGAATTAGAGACCAAGTTTGGGTGCACCATGATTAGAGAATCATTGAACAAGAGTTGTTCACTCATTGGCTAACCCATCACCAATAACTGTTAGGTGAGGTGATGAGTCAGTTGGTGAGACCGCACCACCCACTAGAAATCATTAATCATGGAGATTTTCGCATCTCTACAGAGGGAGTGTAGGGATCCAAAAAAATAGTGAAAGCTAATTTATTTAAAAATAAAATCTCTAAATAAATTGGTCAAGTCATAATTATAGTATCTAACTAGAATCTTTGACTCTCTACAAGAAAAATGTCTGCGTCCAACCCACTAGCACGTATCCTGGACACACATAGACTGACCTGGAACCCAATTATAAAGATTGGCTCAGGAACTACAAAATTATTTTGGATTCTGAGAAGTTAACCCATGTATTGGACCAGGACCCTCCCACCTTACCAGCCCGTCCATCCACTGAACAGAGAGCGTCTCTGAAAAAGTGGATAGACGAAGATAATAAGGTTACCAGATATTACATGTTGGGCTCGATGTCTGATGAGCTCCAGTGCCAACATGAAGATATCGGGACTGCTCGCCAAATGTTGGCTCACCTACAGGAGATGTTATTTGGTGAACAGAGTCGCATGCAGCCAAATATCAAGTCACGAAATGACTTTTTAAGGCTAAGATGTGCATGATGGGCAGTCAGTCCAAGATCACTGTCTGATGATGATCAAGGACATGGAAGAGCTTGAGAAGCTCGGTGTGAAGTTAGACTTGGATCTGCAGAACGATATTATTCTGCAATCCTTGACTGATGCATATGGGCAATTCATCATGAATTACCACATGCATAAACTTCAAAATTCCTTGGCCGAACTTAATGAATATGCTGGTTACCGCTGAGCTTTCTATGAAAGGTTCTAAAGGCTCAGTTCTTGCTATGGAGCATGGACTTCTTCCAAAAGAAAGTCTTATGGAAAGAAAAAGAAGTCTTTTGAAAAAAGAAGGTGGAAGCAAAGAAGAAGAAGAAGCAAAAGATGGAAGGTGGGAAGAAGAAGAAGAAAGAGCCAAAAAAGAAGGCCAACGATCAAAGAAAAGTGTTTCCATTGCAACAGCTGACGGCCATTGGAAAGCGGAACTGCCCTACTTACCTGGCCACCCTGAAAGAACAAGAAGGAAGGTCCTTCTGGAGGTATGCTCGTTATTGAGTCTAACCTTACATTTCTTCTGCATCCAGTTGGGTGCTTGACTCTGGTTCTAGTGCTCATCTGTGCACTTTCTATGCAGGGATCTTGAGGATAGCAGGAGGCTGAGGGATGGAGACATGATCCTACGCATCGTAATGGAGCAAGAGTTGCTGCAGTGCCGTTGTGAAAATCTACCCTCTTCGATTACCATCTGGTTTAGACTTAGTTTTGAAAGACTGTTATTATGTGCCTGCAGCTAGCAGGAATTTGATTTTCTGTTTCATGCTTAGCACAATGAAGGTTATGTGATTACCTTCTTTAAGGACCATTGTAACATTCTTTATGAAAGAAATAAAATTGCAAATGGTTTCCTTAATTAATGGTCTTTATCAGTTGCATATTGATGTACCTGTGTTAAACTATCGAGCAAAACGTGAATGCGTAGGACAAACGACCTAGGGATAGTCCAAATGATAAGATATCTATGGCACCTGAGATTAGGTCATATAGCAGAAGATAGGATTAACAAATTGGAGAAAAATGGGCTATTGAGTTCCATTGACTTTTGAGTCATATCCAACTTGTGAATCTTGTCTTCAAGGCAAAATGATCAAACTCCTCTTTTGTTAGGACATGGGGAAGAGGGCCACAGATCTCCTTGCCCTAGTACATACTGATGTGTGCGGCCCATTTGATGTGCCGACTAGAGGCAATTTTGTCTACTTCATTACCTTTACCTCGATGATCTATCTAGGTATGGGTATGTGTATCTTATGAGACATAAGTCTGAAGCTTTTGAAAAGTTCAAAGAATTCAGACATGAAGTAGAAAAACAAACTGGAAAAGTCCATTAAGGTTCTTCGATCAGATCGAGGAGGTGAATACCTTAGTCGAAAATTCCTAGACTATCTTAAGAAAAATGGCATAGTCTCTCAATGGACTCCACCTAGGAACACCTCAACTCAACGGGTTTCAGAATGGAGAAACCGGACCCTATTAGATATGGTCTGATCCATGATGAGCTTCATGAACCTTCCTGATTTTCTTTGGGGACATCATTGTCTAACTGTCAATTTTACTTACTGAATAGGGTTTTCTCTAAAATTATTCCTACCACACCGTATGAGATATGGCATGATAAGAAATCAAGTCTGAGTCATCTCAGAATTTAGGAATTATTCGGCTCATGTCAAAGAGACAAGCAGACGGACAAGTTAGAGTTCTAGGTCCTTTAGAGCTCGATTTTATAGGATATCCTAAAGAGTCATTAGGATATTATTTCTACATTTTAGAAGACCATAATGTGATTGTGAGTCGACATGCCATCTTTCTTGAAAAATAGTTTATTCAAGATAGTGGCATTGGAAAGATAGATTAAGGCTTCGAGGAGAAAGTCTTCCAAGAGCAATGAGCTAAGAAACCAATGGAAACCAAATCAAATTAAGCCAATAAGAATCACTACCTCCTCCACCTCATAGATCGGAATAGAATTTTTTATCCCTCCTGAAATGATACTTAGGTACTATTTTAGAAGATGTAGAGAAAATATTCCTTATGAAAAATGGGGTTCATGGTGATGATCCCAAAATTTATGATGAGGATGATATCAGATATCGACTCCAAGAAATGGTTAGAGGCAATGAAGTCAGAGATTGACTCGATGCGACTCAAACCAAGTCTGGACCTTGGTAGATCCATCTAGAAGGTATTAGTACCTATTGGAATGTAAATGGATCTTACAAGAGAAAGATTAGGTGCAGATGAGAATGTGGAGATATTCAAGGACTAGGTTAGTGGCAAAAGGATATAGTCAATGCAAAGGCATTGACTATCAGGATATCTTTCTCGTCAGTAGCCATGCTAAAATCCATCTGCACACATTGCTTGCTATTGCAGCCTATTTCGATTATGAAATATGGCAAGATGGACATGAAAATGGTGTTCTTAAAGTGGATATCTTGAGGAAAGATATCTATATGGAACAGCCGCTAGGTTTCACATCCGAGTGATGCTGATCATCAAGGATCTACAAGCTGCAAAGGTCCATATATGGATCTTAAGCAAGCATCTCGGAAGCTGGAACACTCATTTTAATGATGTGATCAAATCAGTTTGGAATTCATCAAAAATGAAGGAGGAAGCCTTGTGTTATTCAAAAAGGATCAGTGGGAAGCGCTATTGTCTTCCTCGTATTATACGTGGATGACATCCTCCTTATTGAGAATGATATTTTCATGTTGACTACGATCAAAATATAGTTGTCAAAAGAGTTCTCCTATGAAAGACCTAGGAGAAGGCATCCTTTATTCTAAAAATTAAGGTCTATAGGGATAGACCGAATAGGATGCTGAGGACTCTTCACAGAAGATATACATAGAGGAAGTGCTAAAGAGGTTTAAGCATGAAAAACTCTAAGAGGGGATTGGTATCCTTCAGACATGGTATTCATCTTCTCCTAAGAAGATGTGCCCTAGCACACCTGAGGAAGATTGAACGCATGAGCAAGATCCTCTTATGCTTCTACAATAGGGAGCCTCATGTATGCCATGCTATGTACACGACCTGATATAGCCCATACTGTGAGTATCACAAGCAGGTATCAGTCGAATCCAGGTGAAGAGCACTGAACTTTGGTGAAGTGTATCCTTAAGTACTTTAGAAGGACTAAGGATATATTCTTGATTTTTGGTAATAGAGAACTCCAGGTCCAGGATTATACGGACTTAGACTTTATGTCTGATATAAATGATCGAAAGTTGACATCCGGTAGTTTGTTTGTATGCAATGGTGGTGCTGTCAGCTGGAAGAGTTTCAAGCAGATCATGATAGCAAATTCTATCATGAAAGCATAGTACATCACTGCATCAAAAGCTGCAAAGGAGGCTATCTGGTATAAGAAGTTCACTGTAGAGCTCGGAGTGATGCTATTGGATGTCATCCCTCTGTATTACGATAATAATGGCACCATAGCTTTGGCTAAGGAGCCGAGATCTCACCAAAAATTCAAGCACATCGAGCGGCGATTCCACCTCATCCATGATTACCATGAGAAGGATTACGTCAAGGTCAAGAAAGTCGACTCCATGGACAACACGACAGATGCACTGACGAAGCTTTTAGATCAGCAAAAGATCGAAGCCCATCATGAAAAGATGGGATTTAGATTTGTAGCCAATTAGCTTTAGATCAAGTGGGAGTTTGTTAGATGTATGCCCTAGAAGTCAGATTGGCTGACACTTGTAATATGCTTCTAAGGGCAATTTTATAATTTTAACTATAATTTAATAAATAAATTATTTTCTATCATAATGTATATTTAAAAGTATCTATGATACATCCTTTGAGTTAATGGTAATGATAATTCATATTTTCAAGAGTTGAAAATTTAAGACATAAATAATCATTATTTAACTCATAAAATGCTCCCGATATAGGATCATCATGAGATGGTGATTGATCGAAGGTTGGTGTACATCATCTTCTCTTAGGATAGATGAGTCTTAGTCTACGGTGTGGAACACATGAGTGAGAGTATCAGATCTCTTAGAGAAAAGCACTGACGTGACCACATCGAGCTAGTCATATAGGAAGTCTACCTTCTCGTCATGACTGGACTCGATGCTGTAGATTGGTATGTCAGGTTCTTTGATCTGAAGAGCATTGAGCAGTTCACTTGGAGTGCTGTTATATTTGACTGTATACCATAACCGATCTCCTAGCCATTAACGATCCTGAGGTTATGTTGTATACACGTTCATTATAGAAACTGGATTGCACTCAAGAGGATCTATCTACCTAGTGGTAAGGGAGCAGCCTATAGATGATCATGAGATGCAAGCCTTAAAGCCCATGGCCTTGGAGTGAATATAATAGAAAGAGTTTTCTATTGGGTTTTCACATCGAGACTTGAATCGAATGATTACGTCATAGATAAGAACTAGGTTGGGTGACGGTTACCTAAACCCTAATCTGATCGAGGGCTCAAGATAGAGAACTCTAATCACACAGGTAGCTGCACCAAGAGGTTCGCACCAGCTCTGATGGATTGCCACTAGTATGCTAGGATGTCACTCGGTCGGATTTTGAGAATTAATTAGAATGACTTTAATGATGAGATCATTCTAGCATTTCAAGTAGAAGAGTTCTGATCCATCAAAAAGGAGTTTCGATGATGTCGATGATAGAGATCATGACATATCCCATTACCATACAGAATGAACTAATGGATCACACAACAAGGTTTGAATTGGTGATCACAATTGACTGATCAGTTTCAATTGATCTGAATGGAGATCTGATTAGTCAAAATCATGCTAGCACTAATTAAATACATCTTCTTAATCTAAGTGTGAACTGCATCCATGAACTGAGTGCTAGTTCGGCGATCTTCATCGTGAACTTGAGATTTAGTCAGGATATCTACACTCAATTAGAACCTATCTTCTTACGTTGATGATAAATAGTTCCACGACAGAGTTATAGTCACAACTAACTTATCGATGGTCTTTTATAGAAAAGGGTTAGATCACTTATTATTGTAACGACAATACCTGCTATTTTTTATCACCTATCATTTCTAGTCCTTTAAACTTGGTAAAAGTTGACCTGATATTACTAGTCAATATTGACCATTGAACTTTGACTTCTGTCCACATGTCATGCATCTATTGGAGAGCTGATGGAGTTGTCCCCTATAGAACTGCAAGGAGGAGGGCGCACACCACCCTTGGCATGTGCCCAAGCTGGAGGCGCCCAGGAGTCCCTGTTGGATAGGAACTCCATCTTCTTTTTGGATTTCGATTAGACTTCTCCTAAGAACCAAGTTTGACTGGTCTTAGGCACCATCTAAGGAGAATCTAAGGGACTCTACTCCCACCAATCAAATTTAGATCTGATTTCGCAAAGGGTTGTGATTGGTTGGGAAGAAGAGGAGTTGGATCACGCATAGTCTATAAATAAGACCCTGCGCCCAACCCAAAGAGGATTGGAAAAAGAAAAGAATTGAAAATTTCCTATGCCCAAGGCTGCTCTCCTCACCTCTCATCATGCTAAGTCCATCTTCCTCCTCCATGCCACAAAGGAGTGGATCCAAGTTGGTGCAATCGCAGAAGAAAAGCGACAGAAAGCTAGAAGGCGTGCGTCTGTCGAAGGGACAAATGTTATGGACTTCGAAGGTATTTTGAAGATCCTCCAAATCAGATTCAGATATGATTTTTAGAGATGTGATAGAGAAGAAGAGGATCTCCAGATCCAATTCGAGTGGATACCGGTAGAGGCCAGGCACTTGCGTGGCTAGATCTAGAATCTTCCGCTGCTTACAAGGTCATCAACGAGTAATAGGATTACTCCTACGTTAAGATAAATTAAATTTGATTTAATTTATCTAAATTTATTTTAATTATTAAAATAATAAAGATCAGATCTAAAACATCCCAAATCTGATCTAGATCAAAGAAAAAAAAAATTAAAATATATCTCTTGATCCGATCAGATCTGAACGAATCTGATCCGAGAAATCAGGATTTTCCTTCAGTAGAGGGATGGCACGTATAGCATGAGAGGCATGTAGAAAGACTTAAGCAGCCATCGAGAGGAGCTTGGCAGAGCGCTGAGTACATGCAGCCCATGGAAGAGAGAAGCAATAGGTGCATAGTATTCGGTAAGGAGGTTGTGAGGGTAGAGCATCTTGTAGCTTCTAAGGATCTTCTTGAAATTCTTGGAGAGCTTTTATAAGGGTATCTTCTAGTTGAGAGAGATTTATGTACGGTGAGTTGAGAGTGGGTGTTCTCCTCTTATACCTATTTTTTTTTTTATAGTGAAGCTTAGAATGCCCCATGGAGGTAAGCCTTTATGCTGATCCACGTACTTGATTATTTTTCTTATTTTATTTCTTTTTTCTTTCTACCATAATAATTTGGTACTAGATCCTCATAAGTAGTATCAAAGCGAGTCGATATCACAATAATTGGTATCAGAGCTAAATAGTATCGGAGCATAGATTATAGCAGTGGATAGAGATTGAAGAATATGAAGAAGATAAGTACAATCAAAGTAGAGATCAACAGGTTCTATGGGAAGGGCAGTTTTTTCTTATGGCAAGCAAGATTAAAGGATATCTTCATCCAACATGGGTTGATCGATGCTTTCTTGTACGATGAGACGCCAGCCACCATAAAAGTAAAGAATTGAAAGCGGATCCAGATGCAGTTGGTGAGCATAATTCGCTTGTACCTAGTGGATGATGTGGTGATCTATTTACTTGATGAGACTTTCTCAATGG
Source organism: Cocos nucifera (assembly GCA_006176705.1). Classification (NCBI taxonomy): domain Eukaryota; kingdom Viridiplantae; phylum Streptophyta; class Magnoliopsida; order Arecales; family Arecaceae; genus Cocos; species Cocos nucifera. The sequence goes on along the minus strand of QRFJ01002794.1, from coordinate 216,629 downwards.
CACTATGGTCGAAGCTCGAAAAGTTGCACATGGCAAAATTGCTCACCAACATGCTATTCCTTTGGAGGCAGTTCTACCAGTTATGGATGGATAAAGGTTAGAGCATGCGGGAGCATCTATCCAACTTTCAGAAGATCCTCACCAACCTCCTCAGCATTGGCAAAAAAATTGAGAAGAAGACCAGGGCATTGTTCTTGCTAGCATCGCTCCCTCCTTCGCATGAGTCTTTGGTGACTGCTCTTCTAATGAAAAAGAGCATCATCAAGATGGATGAGGTCACTGTAGCGATACTCCAGAATGAGATTCTCAGGAGGGAGAACCCAATTTCGAGCTTAGATGATGGTAGCTTAACTTTGATGATTTTTGAAGGAGCAGGAGGCAATAGACAGAGTGGCAGAAGATCGCAAGTAGGATGATCCAAGTCCAAGACAAGGGATCAAAGCAAAATAAGATGCTACAGGTGTGATGAGTTGGGGCATCGAGTCAAGAATTGCCAACAACTCAAGAATCAGATGAGGGCTACTACAGTGATGGCCAGTCACTACTACAAAAATGGCCTATGACAGTGCTTATTATGGCAGTGATTTTCGAAATCGCTGTCATAAGTCAACCTATAGCAGTGGTTCATTATAACCACTGCCATAAGTTGAATCTATAGCAGTGGTTAGTAGGAACCACTGCTATAATCTGATTTATGGCAGCGGTTAATTATAACCACTGCCATATATATATATATTTTAAATATTATATAATTTTAAAATTTAATATTCATCTTGACCATTCATTATTTAAATAATTATCATTAGAGTATCGTTGCAAAAGGTCGCCTCGATTCGATGGCCTTAGCTTCATCGATCAAAAAAATTTGATTTCGATGATTATGAATGATGATGCGATGATCTGATAGATGGAGACCTTTGATAGATCCAAAAATCTACAACAATGATCTTGATGATGTTTGTAACATACTATCAAAGTTTTACTTCAATCGGATATCATTATCTTGGTCAATTTAGTATAGGTTAGTTTCGACTGTTAAATGATAAACGAGTGATCAAAGAACCAAACAGTGTTCGATTATAAGATAATTTTTTTTATAAATGATGTTGGCTACTACTTTAATTATTTTTTATGGTGATGATTATAAAATTCAACTCGTGAGATGAAGAATGCTCTAAAACTATACGTCTCCTGATAACCATTCTGAAACTTCACTGGTTGTTATGCTCATACTTTTGCAATATCTACTTAACATGAATAGTTTATACAAAAATAATTTAAATTTTACTATTATCATCATATAAAATATTTAAAATTATAATAAAGATCATTTAACTATAAAATTATCTCATAATCGGATGCTGTTTAACTCTTTGATTGCTTGTTTCTAATTTAACGGTCGAAATCATTCCATACTAAATTGACCATGATAACGATATCCGATTGAAGTGAAACTTTGATAGTATGCTACAAACATCATCGAGATCATCATTGTAGATTTTTAGATCCATCGAAGATCTTCATCTATTAGATCATCGCATCATTGTTCGTGATCATTGAAATCAAATAGAACTACTGTCGTAGATCTATGGTAGTGGTTTTGAATAACCGCTGTCGTAGATTTATGGTAATGGTTTGATAACCGCTGTCGTAGATCTATGGCAGCGGTTTGATAATTGCTATCATAGGTTAGATTAAAAATCTTTAAATTTTTTCTTTCCTCCTATGCACGCTCAATCTCTGTCTCTCTCTCCCCCTCCTCTTTGTCACCAGTGAGGCTCCTTCCCCCGACCGGTGTCATCCCTCCTTCTCCCTCGATCGGTGCCGCTCTCCTTCCCCTCCCCCTCTGACCCCTCCATCCCCAGCTGCCCACCCTCCATCCGACCTCCCTCGGCCCCAGCGAAACCTCCTCCGGCGAACCCCATCCGACCCTCCTCGGCCCCCGCAAAACCCCTTCGACAAATCCCCACCACCTGCTGCCCCACAAATCCCACCCCCTCGCCCCCATCCGACCTCCTCTGGTCCCAAGCGAACCCTCCTCCGACAACCCCCTTCAACCCTCCTCGGCTTCTATGAACCCCCACTCTAGTGAAACCCCATCCACCCTCAACCCTCCACCCAAACCCCCCCCGCACTCTATCTCCTTCGGCTTTGGTGCGAAATCAATCCCTTCTGGCAAGCACCTTCCACCCTCCTTGCCCCGTGAAACCCACCCTCCAACACCACCACCATTCTGATCCTCCTCCACCGAGTGCGAAGCCTCCTTCGCTCCCATCACTGTGCCTTCCCTACCCCCATCCCCAGCACCCCTACTCTTCTCTCTCTTTCTCTTTTCTCACTTTTCTATCTTACTATCTTTCTTTTGTTTCGCAGGTTACCTCTAGTGCCGTCGTCCTCTCCTAGCATCGTCACTAACGACCCTCAAAGCTTTCGATGCGACCCACTCTCTATAGCCGTAAGTATAATTTTTTTAATTTTATATTATTATTTATTAATCATATTTATTTATAATAATTTATAAAATATTTATAATAAATATTATAATTATTATAATTATTTACATGCCGTAATTTTTGGGTCGTGCCGTGGTGGTAGCCTTGGGCCATGCCATGTCGGCAGTTGTGGACTAGATCTATCAATGAATTGGGTTCAGATTGAAATTTAGATATTCAGATCTAGATTCAATTTTAATTACTGGTATCGGATCCAAATCCAAATACCTGATGGATCTATACTTGAGAGAGGAAGGAAGGGATCCGATCTCACCGCCATCATTAGGAGGGAGGGGGTCCGACCTCATCGGCAAGGGAGATCGAGAGAGGGAGAGTGGGAGATTGAGAGAGCGAGAGAGGGAGGGAGGGGGTCCGGCCTTGCCGGCATCACTAAGAGGGATGGGGTCTGGCCTTGCCGGCATGGGAGATCAAGAGAGTGAGAGAGGGAGGGATGGGGTTCGACCTCGTCGGCAAGGGAGATCGAGAGAGGAAGAGAGAAAGATTAAGAGATGGAAAAGCTAGGAGGGAGGGGTTCGGCCTCACCATCATCGCCAGTGAGAGAGATCGAGAGAGGGAGAGAGGGAGTGATTGAGGAGATGGCACACAGTCGAGCCGACTTGGATATACAACCGAGCCTGCTTGGACTGTGATCGAGCCGGCTAGAAGAGGACCTAGCCAGATGTCTCAAGCACGGAGTCGGTTCGGCTTTCGAGCGAATAAAATTTGATATATCTTTAAGGTCACTTAGCCTAAATGCCACCATATTACTTATTCTTTTTCATTTTGTTAACACAAGGTAAAGATGATCTACGTGTTGCTTTCTTAATTTTATGATGTATTCATTGAATTTATTGCATAAATTTTTGATTTATATCATGTTGCTTTTGTTTATGCATTGCATAACGAATACCTCAATTGATTAGTGTACAAAATCTTCGACATCCGTATATTTATATATAATTATACGGATGGTACCTAGGCGTATCTTTGATTATTGTTCAACTTATTATATTGATTAATGTTCATTAACGTTGTAGGTCACGATGGCACCGAAATGCCATCTAGCTTTCATCTCTACCTCTTGGTGGGTTACGCAGAGTTCAGCATCTGAGTAGTCGGAGCATACTCCATCCATCTCTGCATCGACTACTCAGGAACCTCCACCATCGATATCTACTCCACCGATAGTATCTGCTCCACCAACATCTGAGCCTCCACCATCACTCACATCTCCAACACATGCTACTCCAACGACATCTGAGTGTACATTTTTATTATATTATTTAATTACTTTTTATATTATATTTATAAATCTATATATTTATATAACATATTTTTATTATAGGTGCATCATCTAGTCGGATATTTTACGATCCCACATGTATGGTGCATGTGTGGAACCACCAGCATCAGCTAATGGTGTAGTATGATGCGGAGGAGAGGTCAGTAAGGAAGACCGCATGGGAGATGCATTCCTTTTTTGGAGTGCTTGTGAGGCGGTCAAACATTATTCCCATAGAGCCCAGAGATTGGCGATGATGGATGATGTTGTCAGGGACCGGGTGTGAAAGGAGATATAGGTAAGTGCATCTTAATTATATTTATGTATTTTACATGTTTATACTATATTTGATTAGAATAATTTTGTAACTGATTTTTGATAACTTTGTGCAGAGGAGGTACGACTTTTCTGATCACGAGAGGGCTCAAGATGCCCGACTGAAGAAGATTAGGAAGTTGTACTGGGGCTACAAGATCAAACTTTATAGAGGATGGCTCGAGCACCGACGAGACACTCCAGAGGAGCTTGTTTCTTGGATATAGGACTGTCCTTCGAGTCAATGAGAGAGGATGGTTACATATTGGAGGAGCCAGGAGTTTGAGATAAAATTACTAACTTTTAAATTTTTCATACGCTTAAAGTTATATTTAAATATTTTTTAAATATTTATTATTTATTTGAATACTTGTTAGACTACCTTCAATCAGAATTGGGAGAATTGGGCAATCTAGGAGTATACGCACACTCTCAATCGTGAGTCTATGGCTAGTCGTATGCATGGAGAGGTAATAAATTTTAAATCTTACTAAATAAATTAAATTAATATTTTTTTATATTTTTGATAAACTGATCCATTGTTATAGCTGATGAGAGATGGAGTGATGCCTAGCCATAGCGAGATCTTTCGATCCAGCCATACGAACAAGAAGGGCAGGTCGATGAATACCACGATCGAGAGAATTTTTGTAAGTATTAAATATATTAGTATATATGATTAGTATTATAGCATTTCTTATAAAATTTTATCTAAATTTATAATTACAGATATTAGATGTGCTCGGAGCGAGGGTGGATACCTCTAGCCCATGACCATCTATTTAGTCTGGGCTAAGCACTTTGGGGGATCCGTCAGCCGATACTGTCGATGAGTATTGTCAGGTGGATCCTCATAGATTTGGTGTCATCGTTGGGAGGAGCTTGATGAGACATTAGCATGGGCAGATCATGCTGCGACATGGGCAGATCGGGCTGAGGAGCACGCATCTCATCCGAAGGGCATCGTGAGAGACATGATGTCGATGCTCGGCGCATATTTTGGAGTCATGGACTTTGAGGACATATTGGCCTGCATTCTAGCTCCAACTCCGACTTTGGCTCCAGCTCTAGCTCTAGCTCTGGCTCGAGCTCCAGCTTCGACTCCAGCTTCAGCTCTGGCTCTGGCTCTAGCTCCCGATGACGACAATGATGATGTAAATTTAGGAGACTTTTGATGTATTTTATTTTTTTAAAAAAATATTATAATAAATTTTATTCAATAATAAAATTTTAATATTTTAGAATAATTTTTATGTTATATATCTATATTTATTAAAAAAATATATAAAAAAATAAAAAAAATATATTTTTTAATTATTTAAGATTTACGGTAGTAATTTTATAACCACTGCCATATCCATGCCAACCACTGTCATAGATTCTTGGTGCAAATGGTGCCAACCGTTGCATTAGACCTATGGCAATGATTAAAAAATTACTGCTATAGATTACCTATGGCAGTGGTTATGTAACCGCTGCTATAGATTAACTATGGCAGCGGTCACATAACCGCTGCTATAGGTAGATATATTATAGCAGTTTATAAACTGCTGTAATAGGCCATCTATGACAGCGGTTTAAACAACCGCTGCCATAAAGCTATGGCGATGGTCGTAGTGGCAGCGGTTAGAAAACCATTGCCATAGCCTATGGTAGTGAGTTTTTTGGATTATGGTAGTGGTTACGAATCACTGCCGTAGCTCTTTTTTATAGTAATAAGTAGCGAATCAGAGGATGATGTCCTGAAGATATCTCATAAGATATCTAGTTCTTTTCAATAGTGGATTCTAGATTCTGCATGCACATATCATGTTTGTTGCAAAAAGTAGTTTGATTCCGTAGAGAGCAGTGATGGCACTGTTTATCTATCGAATGGATTGAGCTGTGCGATCAGAGGCATCAGGACGGTCAGTTGGAAGACACATGATAGTGCAGTGAGGAGATTGGGAGAGGTCCGATACATACCTAATTTCAGACGAAATCTTATTTCACTGAGCAGACTGAATTCAAATAGCTACAGGTGGATAGCTGATGATGGAATCCTGAAGGTCATGTATGGTGATAGGATGATATTGGAGGAAAAGAAGAAGATAAGAAGATATTACTATCTGACAGAAAGCCCAGTACGAGGTGGAGCTTTAGGAGCTAGAGGGAGTCCAGTGTGAGGTGGAGCTCTAAGTAGAGATGGATTGAGCACAAGATGGAAGACTCGGAAGGATGAGAGGTAACATCGTAGAGTGAAGTTTCTATTACCACAAGAGAATTTTTCAAGTAGATCTTTGGTTAGAGTAGACATAGTTTATGATGAAGGTGGGATCGAGCGGCCTGGCTCGACTCCCATATTTGCCCATCTAAGATCAGCAAGCATGCCCCAGGGCATGGGGGTAAGATGGATCACAAGCTCTTAAAGTCAGATGAAGGATGAATGTCCACTTGAGGTAGAGATTGTTAGAATTTAACATCTCGAATTCTATCCACAATAGAGAAAAATCAGTATCAGCAGGTAGTCAAGCTGACTCAAATACAAAAATGAGCCGACTCAGATTGAGATCTAGCCGGCTCGAACCATAACCAAGCCGGCTCTCTCAGGCAGACAGAAATAGGAGTTCGGATGAGATGCAGCTAAGCCAGCTCGACCCCTAACTGAGCCAACTCGATGGAGGCAAATAGAATAGGATGGAGTTTTTCTGTTTGGATTTGGATTGTGATTAATCCAAGAAATCTACGAAAGTTGCATGTGGACCACAGGACCCAGCAGCTATGGAGGGTTGCGGTCATGATCTAAAGGTCAAAAAATATTCCAAGACTCCATCAAAGATATGTTCGACTCATATTAGGAGAAAAGGTCCTATTAGGACTCATGTGAACTACTGAAAAAAGGATTCTCATCCTATTTAAAGGGCTGAGGTGCTGTGGAGCAGAGGGATGGTGCATGTAGTGTGAGAGACACATAGAGAGGCTCAATTAGCCGCTAAGAGAAGCTTAGTAGAGAGTCAAGTACATGCAGCTCATGAGAGAGAGAAGCAATAGGTGTATAGCATTCGGCAAGAAGGCTGTGAGGGTCTTCTTAGGATTCTTAGAGAGCTTTTATGAGGGTAGCTTCTATTTAAGAAAAATTTATGTATGGTGAGTTGAGTGTGGATGTTCTTGTACCTATTTTTTTCTTTCATAGTGAAGCTTTGCATGCCCCATGAAGACGAGCCTTTAGGCTGATCTACGTACTTGATTATTTTCTTATTTTATTTCTTCCTTCTTCCTACTATAATAATTTGGTACTAGATCCTCATAAGTGGTATCAGAGTGAGTCGATATCACAACAACTATGATGATATCAGGTCTAAGGGACACATATACCTATATCCCATCAGAATAATTCTCGATAGTAGAATGCTCTAGAGTTGGTCACATTCAGTGATGATGTACCCTTATATCTCACTTGTATGCCATACCAGTGTCTTCACACTCCTTGGTTAAAAGGACAACTAACCTATATGGCATACAATGACGTATGCTCGATAAACACTATCATCTTAATTAGTAACATTTCATTTGGTCATGAATAGTTTAAGGACTAATCGATAATTCTCTCTTTATCGAAACTAAATAGTCCTAAGGATTTCATCACAACAATGAAGTTCATTAGAAGATGTACTTTATGATGAAAATGCCAAACTATTTATTTTATTCATTAACAAATTAATTATAATTACAAGATAGCACAACTATCAACAGGCTAATGATTGATTTTAGGACACATTTTCCAATATCATCTATCAAACTAGCTATAGTTGTGGTAGGCCACATACCGGTCTAGGAGGATCGGTGACTACTTAGATTCTACGTCGCAATGGATCATGGTAAGAACTTCAAGCTTTATTTACTAATTAAGTTATTACATGATCTAATTTTTATATTATAACTAATATATTTCTTAACTATGCAAATGCATTACGCAATGTACATTGCTAAGAGGTATGGCGATCACCCATCTTCTCAGCCCCTCTTGATCTTAAGGGATGGCTCAATACCACCGGGAGGGCGAGTAGGAGCCAGATCATAGAATGCAGCCACAACTTTGATCCTCCACCATCTCGATATCCTTCAACATCCTTACAGGCCTCAACATTCTGGACTTGGAGCAATGTGCATGTGAAGGAGGTCGTGCAGAGGCTTATGAGCCAGCGACCTTAGAGCCTCCTAGATGCTATCCACGATATGATCGTAGAGCTTCTCTGGGATCTACAACTATGCGACCAACTTGACTCATTATCCCAACCATCACATTAAATAATTATATTATTAAATTATTTTAATTATTTTAAGTTTTAATTTTTAAAAGCTTCGTATATTTAGGTTTGAATCTAAGAAGGGGATCTAGGGGCTAAAAATTCAATCTAATTATTCAATCGATGGATCGGAGGTATCTATAGCTTCGTATCATCAAATAAAATAGGTAGAAATAATCTATTCAAAAATTAGAAGAGTATATCAAAAGATACACCTCTATATCGAAAGATACACCTGCATATCAAAATTTACTAATAATATTTTATTTTTTTATTATAGGATGCTGCGACATCCGACTCTCATCCACCAGCTATTGGAGAGAAGCAGGAGGACGAGGAGGTGGGCGATGATGAGGATCGGATCTAATTTTTTTTTGATGTATTATATTTTTTAATATATTATTTTTTTATCCTAATTATAAAAAAATATAATTTATATTTTTAATAAAATATAATTAATTTTTTATTTTAGATTATTAAATTACTTTTGAATTTTAATTATAATAGGTATTATGAAATTAAGATAGGTTTCAAAAATTATTATTATTAATTTTTTAAAAAATAAATTAATTATTAGCAATGGTATTAGAGTCGGAATCTATTATCTCTAACAACTATTAGCGATGAATTTAGAGACAAAGTCACCATCACTAATAATTCTTCAAATAAATTATTTATTTGATTTAAAAATATAAAAATTCAGTGACATATTAGCGATGGCATTTTTTATCGCTAATAATTATTAGTGATGGCATTATCCACGACTTTGCCATCACTAATATTTTTTAAGAAAAATAATTTAAGCATTAAAAATTTATTAGAGATGAAATTTTTCATTGTAAAATTCGTTGCTAATAAGCATATTAGTGATGACTAATTTTACCATTGCTAATAATTGCAATTAGTGATAATGATTTTTTAGATTGGATTTTACAACGTTATTAGCGATGGCAATGTTATTAGCGATGATAAGCAGACTATTAGCAATGGCATTCAGCCATCGCTAATAATTAGAATTCTTATAGTGATCCCTCCTAATGGTCAATCTAAAAAATATTCTTCAAATCTCTTAGACACTCCAAGAGATGAAGAATACAAGGAGGATTAAAAGAGAACTCCAACCCTTAGATCTTCCAAAAATCAGAAAATAAAATGCTAATAAAAAAACCTAAGAGAAGATACATTTTCTCTTTTAAAACATCAATCATTGATGTTCTGAACACATCTCCATGTCAGGACAAGAGAAGACCTTCTCCTCTAGAATTTTTTATGCTTCCAGATCTCTTCCTCTCTAATTTTTCTCATGAAAAAGTCACACAAAAATTAAGAAGAAAAGGTTCTCAAAAGAATCCTAAAAGAAAACTATCTTCTCTTCTCTTTCTTCTCATCAGGACAAGATCAAATCATGTCCAAAAGAGACCCTAATGCCCCAACAACTTGGAGCATCCATCCTCCATGCCCTCTTCCTCTCTCTCTGATTTTTCTCACAAAAATAAATAAAAGAAGGTTAGAAAGAAATCTCTAAGAGATAATAGTTTTCTCTTACCTTTTTCTCTTCAAGACATCAACAATTAATGTCTTAATGAAAGCCTTTCCTCCAAGAAATTGGGTGCCCCAAACCTCCACGTCTCCTCCTCTAGAAACTCTCTCTTTTGCATGGAAAAACCTAGGGATATTTGATGCCACCAGCTAATGAAATAGGAGGTGCCCATATATTAAAAAAGACTAGGTCAATACCTAAAAAATAGGGATTCATAACAAGGAGTTTAAGGGGGCGTCCAACTCTTGGACGCTTCCCCTAAAAATCTGGACATGAACCATCTAAAATCCATGCTCAAAATAAAGAAAGATGGGGTGAACAAAATTATTTTTGGCATGGGAAAAGAAGGTGCAAAAGAGGGAGGAAGAAGTTTGGGTTCTTGGGACTCTTTCAAGGAGATTTCAAATCAAAACTAATGTCCAAATTTAACCAAGTCAAATTTGATTCCAAATCCATCGGATATAGGGTGTGGAGAACTTCTTTTAGGCATAGAAAAAATTCATGTAAAAGATCTAAAATAAAAAATGGGCGTGGGCTCTCTAAGGTGGCACAAGGAAGGTGGAGTCCTAGTCTAACTAGGACTCTCCTATTTTGACCAGGTCAAAATCTTTTGAATTCAATTCAAAATAGTTTTGAGTCAACCTAATTAATATATAATTTTAATCTAATTAAAAATCTAATTAAATTAAATTAGATTAAATTAAATTAAATTAAATTTTTAATCAAATTAAAAATTAGATGCACTCAAGTCCTAATTGAACAAGAACTTGTTCTTCCTTACAACTGGCTTATCCAATAAATTAATTAGACTTAATTCAATTAAGTCTAAATTAATTCTAGTTGAATCTAATTTAATTAGACTTAATCTTAGTTTGATTGCATAATTAAATTAAGTCAATCAGTAATTCAATTGCTAATCGATCCTCCTGCAATACTTGCATTAGGTCAAATATCAATTGTATTGATTGTTTGACCTTAGAATGATTCTAAATTATTGATCAACCATCCGATCAGGTAATAATATTTTATGTATGTGATCCCATAGATTCAAATCTAAGCTGGTAGCATAGGAACCAATTCTTGTAGCAATCAAAATGACCATTGAGCAAAAGTACCCAATGTCTAGATAGGTCGAATATATGCAAAGCAACATTCTTAGAATTTTGGCCTATGATTATCTTATAATTCATTTCTTTGACCAATAATGCTTAAGACGACTTCGAGTAAGCTATCAACACTCATACAAGTCATCCATATTGCATCTCAAAATTTTGTAAATCTTCTGACTCCTCACGAGGATTACCCAGGCCTAGGTTTTGTTAAATTAAAATATAGTGAGATATTCACTTTCTGAAGTTAATCAGGAGTGGTCAATCCCATCTTGACTCACACACTAACTATACAAGTACTTGACTATACCTAGATATCTTTCAATCCTTTATTAGAAATATAGGTAGTCCAGCATTAAAGTATAGTGAGTTACTTGGAAGTTACCGTAGTGATCTCAGGTCAGAGGAACACTTATATCCATTAGTCTTAACTAGCTATTCTTGACAGTAGAGTGCTACATTGATCACGTTTAGTATAGATGTACTCCTATATCTTACCTGCATGCCATATTAGTATCTCCACACTACTTGGTTATGAGGATAACTAATGCATATAATATATAGTGACCTACATTTAATAAGTTATCATCCTTATTAATAACTTATTATTTGATCATGAATAATTTAAGAACCATCCGATAAATCCTTTTTTATCGATTAAGTATGGTTCTAAAGATTTCATCATAATTTAGGAGTTCATTTATGAAAGATAGAATTTTTTATGATAAATACGCCAAATAATTATTATTATTTGATAGTTCATATACTAATTTCAATCATCTACAACTTAGATGATTCGCTTTAGGATACATTTTCTAACATCTAGGGTGTGAGAAAGGTGGGCTTGCCCCCCTTTGTGCATGGGAGAAAACTCATGAGAACTCTTTCTCATGAGATTTAAATAGGCACAGATATGGGTTGGCATAGGAAGGGGACACTAGTCAAACTAGTCTTAAATCAATTTTATCAAATTAGGCCAAGTCTAAACCAATTTAGCTAGGCCTAATTAGATCAAATTAAATCCAACTAATTTAAGCTTAATTAGGCTTAATTAAATTTTAATAAAATTAGAAATTGATCAAGCCCAACCCTTGATCAAATCAGGGATCAAACCTCCTCAGCGATTAGGTCATCCATAACCTAATCGGATCAAATCCAACCGAATCCAATTCAATTGGACTTGATCCAAAAATTATTACTCCATCTAATTAAATTAATTAGCAATCAAATTACTATTAAACTTCTCATAAATATAGAGTCCAAATTCAGTAGGTATCCAAGCAATAGAGTTCCATCAAAATAAAATCCTTGATCAAAGAGTCCCCAACTAGTAAGACTCTTGATCCCAGTGTTCCAAACAAGTGAAACTCATAATCACAGAGTCTCAGACCAATAGGACTCTTGATCATAAAATCCCAGACAAGCAAGACTTAGAGTTTTAGAGTAGTAGGACTCTTGATCAAAGAATTTCAGTTCAATGAGACTCTTGACCAAAGAGTTTCAGTCTAGTAGGACTCTCACTAGCCATCAGATCAAGTAGGAACCTCTAATATATATGATCCTGCAGGTTCAAACTTAAGCCAGTAGCATAGAAATCACTTCTTGTACTAATCGAAGTGACCATCTAGTAATGCATGGTACTCAATGTTTGGATAGGTCGAATAGTCGCAAATGCAACATTCAAAACTTACGTGAATATGGTTACCGCATAATTTATCCCTTTGACCTCTATATTTAGGATGACTCTGAGTTAAATTATCAATCCTGAATAGTACATCCAAATCATGTCTTAATGCATTCAGTCTTGTGACTCCTTACTAGGACTACCCTGGCCAAGGATTTGCTAAATTGAAACATAACTGAACATAGCTCCTAAACCGAAGTGGTCAATTCCATCTTGATTCATATACCAACTCCTCAATTACTTGACTATGTCCAAAACTCTTCCATCACTAAATTAAAAATTCTAGTAGTCTGGCACCAAAGCATAGTGAGTTGCTCGGAAGTCACCATGGTGATCTTAGGTCGGAGGGATACTTATACCCATATTCCATCGAAGCAAATTTTGATAGCAGAAAAGCTCCAAAGTTGAACACGTTTAGTGCAAATGTACCCCTATATTTCACCTGCATACCATATAAGTGTCTCCATACTCCTTGGTTAATAGGACAACCAACCCATATGGCATACAATGATCTATACTCGATAAATATTATCGTCCTTGGTAATAATATATCATTTGATCGTAAACAGATTTAAGAACTAAATGATAAATCCTCCTTTGTCGATTCTAAATAGTCCTAAGGATTTCACCACAACACAGAAGTTTATTAGAAGATGAAAAATATTTGTGATGAAAATATCAAAATAACTTTTATTCAATTATAATTCACATACAAGTATAAAAATATAGCTTAACCATTAATAGGCTGATGATTGGCTTCGAGATACTATTTTCAACAATCATCCACTTGGCCTAAAGTCAATCGGTGCAATATCTAATACCACCTTCGACTTGACTTCATCAAGCTCGTTCACCGCAATAGCTTTAGTAAATGGGTCAGCTAGGTTCTCCTTTCCGTCGATCTTTTGAAGGTCAACATCACCTCGATCCATGATCTTCTAGATAAGATGGTAGCAGTGTAGAATATGCTTTGTCCACTAGGGTGCCTTTGGTTCCTTCGTTTGAGCAATGGCTCTAGAACTATCATAGTAGAGCAGAACTGGACCATTAATGGAGGATGCCATTCCGAGCTCGATGATAAACTTTCTTAGCCATACTACTTTTTTGGTAGCATCTGATGCAGCAAAATACTCCACCTCACAAACTGAGTCGGCCACGGTATGCTACTTGAAACTCTTCCAGCAGATAGCTCCATCATTAAGAATAAACACATATCCCGACATACTCTTGCTGTTAACATGATCAGACTGGAAACTAAAGTCTGTAAATTTCATAAGTCTCAAGTCTGACTCAGCATAAAGAAGCCACTGGTTCTTTATATTTCTCAAATATTTTAGGATAATTTTAACAATCTTTCAGTGATTCTTTCCTAGATCAGATTGGTATCTACTCACTATCCCTAATGAGTATATCACATCTGGTCACGTACATATCATAGCGTACATGATATAATCCACTATCAAAGCATATGGTATTCTACTCATACACTCTTTCTCTTAAGATATTGTCAGACAATCTCTTCAAAAGAGAAATTTCATGGTCTATCAGTAGATAACCCTTCTTAGAATTCTCTATACTGAACCTCTTTAGCATAGTATCAATATACGTGGACTAGGACAATCTAAGCAATCTCTTAGATCTCTATAGATCTTCATTCCTAAGATGTAGGAAGCTTCTCCCAGATCCTTCATGGAGAACTGTGATGATATCCAAATCTTTATTTTCTATAATGTAGGGATATCATTTTTAATTAAAAGAATATCATCCACATACAATATAAGAAATACAACTGCTGGACCATTAGCCTACTTGTATATGCAGGGCTCTTCTGCATTCTTAATGAAGCCATACATCTTAATCATCCTATCAAAACATATGTTCCAATCCTGAAAGTCTACTTCAGTCCATAAATGGACCTTTGAAGCCTACACACTTTAGATTTATTTGTGGATGTGAATCCTTCAAGTTGTATCATATACATCTCTTCATCCATCTTTTCATTGAGGAAAGTTATTTTTACATCCATCTGTCAAATTTCATAGTCTAGATAGGCAGCTATCGCAAGCATAATCCAAATGAACTTGAGTATTAATATGAAAAAAAATATCTCATCATAGTTTATACCATAATATTGACGATACTCCTTGGCAACTAGATGGGCATTATAGATCTTCATCTTTTTGTCGGTGCTTCTTTTTCTTTTGAAGACCCACTTACATCTTATGAGTTTTACCCCTTGGGATGGATCAACCAATGTCCATACATCGTTGACCTTCATGGACTCTATTTTGAATTTCATGGCCTCAAGCCATTTCTTAGAGTCGGATCTCTGCATTGCATCTATGTAGGTGATCAGATCCTCATCATTTTCATCAAATTCGATAGGATCACCATTCCAGACCAAGAAACCATAGTATCTGTCCGACTGACATGATACTTTACCAGACCATCTTAAGAGTGCAGGTACAATAGGCTCCAGATCTGATCCAATCATATCCAATTTAGGTTCAGTTATATGTGTTAGTTTTTTTACCTACCGAACTTTTTCAAGTTCGACCTTAGAGGCATTAGTCCCATCACCAAGAAACTTCTTTTCCAAAAAAAATTGCCTTAAGACTGACAAACACTTTTTGCTCATTAGCTAAGTAGAAATAATATCCTTTGGTCTCTTTTGGGTATCCTATAAAATTATACTTATCAGACCTAGATCCAACCTTATCCATTACTAAATGTTTGACATAAGCCAGACACCTCCAAACCCTAAGATGCGAGAGTATTGGCTTACATCCTATCCATATCTCATATGGTATTTTAGAAATAGACTTACACAAAATTCTATTCAGAATGTAACAAGCTGACTCAAGCGCATATCCCCATAAGGAGACTGGCAGATAGGTAAACCCCATCATGGATCGAACCATGTCCAATAAAATCCGATTTCTATTTTCAAATACATCATTATGCTATGGTGTTCCAGAAAGAGTTCATTGCAAGAGAATCACATTCTTTCCATGATATGTCAAAAATTCGCTGGAAAGATACTCACCCCCTCGATCAGATCGAAAAATTTTAATACTCTTTTTGGTTTGCTTTTATATCTCATTACGAAATAGTTTGAACATTTTAAATGACTCTATCTTATGCTTCATTAAATAGACATACCCATACCTTGATATATCATCCGTAAAGATTATGAAGTAGAAATATCCATCTCTAGTACTTAAGCACAAGGATCCACATACATCAAAATATCCTAGACTCAGGAGTTCACTGGCTCGCTTATCTTTTTTAGTAAAAGATGACTTGATCATCTTACCAAGAAGATAAGACTCATAGGTTAGAAGTGATTTACAATCATCAACTTCAAGAATTACTTCTTGAGCCAATCTATTTATTCTATTCTTGTTGATATGACCTAGCCTACAGTGTTAAAGGTAAACTTCAGACACATCGTCTAATTTAGGGCATTTACGAAAGGACTAAACCATATTAACAGGCTATGATAGTAAGTAAATTTCGTTATTCAATTACCCAACAAATATCGTAATACCATTCGAAATAACATTACAAGTATTTTTTTTATTGAAAATTCATAACTGTACATGGCCAAAAAGCTTATGAAAATAACATTCAACAAAAAGCTTGGATAATAATAACATTCACAGAAAATTACATTACGAGAATTGATTGCAAGATTCATGATTTCTAAAGCTAGAACTAGAACTTGTCTTCCATCTTCAATATTCAGGAACCTTTCTCCTTCATCAAATCTCCTACTGATCTACAAACCCTGCATCAAATTATAGATATGATAAGAGCTTCCGATATCTAATACCCAGGCAGTAGTATCACATATCGAAAAGTTACAAGATGTTATCATATAATTACCTTGCCCAATAACTGCTTGCTTCTTCCTCGGTCTGTTCGGATCCAGGGAGGCAATGTACTAAGGATAGTTTCTCTTCTAGTGCTCCTGCTTCTTACAGAAGAAGCACTCCATCTAGTTCTGATTGGACTTGGGCTTCTTGGTCTGACCCTATGTAGACATCCCAACATGCGGTTGCACCTTCTTATTCTTCTTCTTGTTGTTTTTCTTTTCTTTCTTAATGGGTCGACGACCAGAAGAAGATCCTCTCACTACATTCACTGACTTCTTATGGAGCTAGTGATCCTTGTCAAAGTTCTACAGCAATTCCAATAAACCATGGTAGTTCACTGCAGGCTTTGTCATTCTAAAATAAGTAAGAAAGGGGAGGAAAGACTTAAGCAGAGAGTTCAGGATCGCATCCTTCCTAAGTTGCTCATGTAAGAAAAAATCCAGCTTACTCAGGCATTCAATCATCTCGATCATGTACAATACATGATCAGTGACTGATGTTCCATCTCACATCTGAGTGTTGAAAATGGTACAACTAGTTTTGTGGCTCTCAACATCTTCAAGCATGCCAAAGGACTCGTTCAATATTTGAAGTATCTCCTATGGCTGGACATTCTCAAACCTATGGCTGAACTCATCATTCATCGCTGCCAGCATAATGCACCGAATAGTGGTATGGTCATTGAGCCACTTCTGATAAGTATCTCTGATCGTCCCTCTTATGTTTGGGGCTGGCTCCTCAAGTGGCGAATCAATCAAAATATACAAGATCTGCTCATGCTCCAGGATGATTTTTAACTTTCAATACTAGTTATCGAAGTTGGATCCCATGAGTTTGTCATAATCTAATAATGACTGGAGCGATAGGGTAGTGGCCATAGCTACACAAAAAAGAAAAAGCATAACTTAATTTGTACTTAAATTATTAACACTAAAGACTCGAACATTAGTCTAAAGATTCTTCCACTATTTTATAAGAATTGATGGCCTCTACCTTCAATTGGAGAAATTATCTTAATTCTTTAGTGGATACTATAGAATTCACACAGACTACACACGAGCCTGACATTGGTCGATCAACCCATGTGCATCTATGGATAGGTTCATAATCAATTATTTCTCTAAACAACTTCTAGCATTTTTAATTGTGCCCTAAAAATCTAATCAGTAGGCTTTGGCTTCCACTGAAAGATTCGATTAGATCCAACTATTAACCTGACCATATTTGGTGTATCTGACCAACAAATGATCAGGCTTGACTTTGGCCGACCAACCTGACCATCATTAGAAAGATAAGATCAAATCATCTTATTATGAATGATAATTTCATTAGTCAATAAGCACCAGGCCTTTTGACCTCCAATGATTATTAAACTATTGGACTCATTATTACTCAACTTAATGGGAGGCTATGACTTAGTTATCACCATAACTTTATCATTTTAAAGATCTAATAATTTTAAAAGATTTTATTAATTAAATTTAAGAAGAGGAGAGAAATATTTATCAGTCAATTTGGATCCTTCCACTGACTTCATCAAGTCAAATTATAAAGAACCTAATTCAAGCTAGCATTAGGAGCGCCTAAATCAGTCACACTGATTTATCTAATTGACATGGGTGAATTCGAATCACCAAGTAATCTAATCAAAACCTAACTCACTAGGATGGCTAGGTAAGTAAGATCAGTGGAAGGAATATGCCATTAACTTGTTAAAGATCAAATCAGTGTGAGTAGCTACTAATTAAAAACCACTGGTCTGAACTGTTAAACTTATCTTAAACACCATTCGATTCATTAGTTTTAATTTGACCAACCTAATAATTTTGAGTTTGACTGCATAGTCATGAATCAAGTACATTTGGTCATTATTAAAGGCATGGATTTGACCAACTACAACTATTATAATTGAATATAAAGAGTCCTTGACCTAATCTAAATCAATATTTGATGAGATTTGATCAATTACTCTAATTTAGTCCATTCTTTAACTAACCTTAGGTGTAACCTAATTAATGAATCTAAGTCATCTAACCTAATAACCCACATTTTATGATCAATGACTTAGGATCTTTAATTCACAATTCTAGATCCTAATTCATTTTACTTAATTCCCAATTAAGTTTTCGGGCTAAGAATTAGGGTTTGGCATTTCAAAAATATTTTTCAAAATTTTGAAAGGTTCTTTACAATATTGCATTATTCACTAAATGGGTCCAGTCATTTCAAAAATGGATCGGCTCATTTCACAAATAGTACTAGTTGTATGGTTTAATCCGAAATAATGTATACTACATAAAAATCATAAATTTAAATTTAGATATAATCTAATACATTTATGATTGAAATTTAGATTAAAATAATTTTAGAAATTCTTTCATCATTTATCTTTAGGAATGAGTTCATGATGGCACCCCTACCACCATAAGGGATTTCCATCGAATGGGAGGCGATGGCCTTTAAACCATACTTATCCCTTATGACCGGATGGCTTGGTGGCTTATTCAAGCTCAATTACTAGGCTACTCAAAAAATTACATATCTAATATACAATTTTTTAAAATTTTAAAGCATATAAATCATATTTAATAACCATGCTCTAATACCACTGAAGGTATGTAGTGCAAGATTTCTAGCTCTACTTTTGAAATTTTTTAGAAAATTAATTAAATATAGTAAAAAATAAAATTAATAAAATTAATTTAGAGCTACTGATCATATCAAAAAATTCTATATTAAGGATCTAAATATGATATACATGCTTTAAATTTGAAAAATACATACTAGCAGTAAAACTATTTTACTACTATAGCTACGTATTCAGAACACGATACCTATATGGGTAGCCAAACTCCATAATCCAATCATCGCTGGGGACGTCCACTCATCACGATATAGCCACATAGTATGTCTGACCTCCGTAGATCGTCCACATGAGGCTTGGTCCCAATCGGCTTCTCCCAAGTGCTAGCTCAACACTGGAACCCCTCTACGGCTAATATTGACCGAATAGCTTCGATCTTCATCCACGAGCTCTTTGGATGCTCTAGATCATCAACAAATGTAGATGAGAGGTAGAGGAGGCTCTCCACCAAATTTTAGAACTCATGACACTCATAGCTCACAAACTGGATTCTCAAATCCTAGGTTGAAATGCTAGGGTTTGCACACACCTGGAACAATGCACTCTCTGTTTTCTTATTTCTCTCAGGCTTTTGAATTTGAATCTCATGCAGAAAGGAGTGCTTATGCAAAGGCTTCTCACTCAAAAGGATGTGCACAAACCCAGGGAGAGAAAAATTTAAATGTATGCCTCTCAGAGTGGACTCAGCGTGGAGGGATAAGGATGAGGTTGGTTCTTCATTCAAATTTGAACCTCATTCAAATTTGAATCAATAACATTCAAATTTGAATCAATAACCACCAACACTTATCCATCTATCACGTGAGAAAGGTGGGCGTGCCCCCTTTTGTGCATGGGAGAAAACTCACAAGAACTCTTTCTTGTGAAATTTAAATGGGCACAGATATGGGGTGGTGCAGGAAGAAGAGACTAGTCAAACTAGTCTCAAACTGATTTTGTCCAATTAGTCTAGGTCCAAACCAATTTAGCTAGACCTGATTAGACCAAATTAAACTCAACTAATTTATGCTTAATTAGACTTAATTAAATTCTAATAAAATCATAAATTGATCAAGTCCAACTTCTGACCAAATCAAGGATTAAACCTCCTCGGCAATTAAGTCATCTCATAACCTAATCAGGTCAAACTCAATTGAATCTAATTCAATTGGACTTCATCCAAACAATATTACTCAATCAAATTAAGTTAATTAGTGATCAAATTACTAATTAAATCTCTCATAAATATAGAGTCCAAATTCAGTGGATGTCCAGATAATAGAGTCCCATCAAAATAAAATCCCTGATCGAAGAGTCCCCAGCTAGTGGGACTCTTGATCCCGATGTCTCAAATAAGTGAAACTCATAATCACAGAGTTTCAGACTAGTGGCACTCTTGATCACAGAATCCTAGATAAGCAGGACTCAAAATTCTAGAGTAGTAGGACTCTTGGTCGAAGAGTCTCAGTCCAGTGGGACTCTTCATCAAGCATCAGATCAGGTAGAAACTTCTAATGTGTGTGACATCGCAGGTTTGAACCTAAGC
This sequence comes from Cocos nucifera, assembly GCA_006176705.1. Classification (NCBI taxonomy): domain Eukaryota; kingdom Viridiplantae; phylum Streptophyta; class Magnoliopsida; order Arecales; family Arecaceae; genus Cocos; species Cocos nucifera. Next base: position 195,874 of record QRFJ01002794.1, on the reverse strand, counting down.
CAATAGCATAGGAATCATTTTCTATACTAATCAAAGTGATCATCTAGCAAGCATACTCGACCTTCAGATAGGTCGAATAGTCATAATCACAATATTCAGAATCTATGTGAATATGGTTACCGCGTAATTTAGCCCTTTAATCTCTATGTTTAGGATGACTCAGAGTTAAACTACCAATCCTGAATAGTGCATCCAAATTTTGTCTCAACACAATCAATCCTGTGACTCCTCACTAGGACTACCCTGGCCAAGGATTTATTAAATTGAAATACAACTGAACATAGCGTTTGAACTGGAGTAGTCAATTCCATCTTGATTCATATACCGACTCCTCAAGTACTTGACTATGCCTAGAAGTCTTCCATCACTGAATTAAAAATTTAGGTAATTTGACACCAAAGCATAGTGAATTGCTTGAAAGTCACCATAGTGATCTTAAGTTGGAGGGACACTTATATCCATATTCCATCAGAGTAAATCTTGACAGCAGAAAAGCTCCAAAGTTGATCATATTTACTGTAGATATATCCTTATATCTTACCTGCATACCATACCAGTATCTCCACACTTCTGGGTTAAGAGAACAATCAATCCATATGGCACACAACAACCTACACTCGATAAATATTATCGGCCTTGGTGATAATGTATCATTTGGTCTTGAATAGGTGTAAGGACTAAACAACAAATCCTTCTTTGTTGATTCTAAATAGTCCTAAGGACTTCACCACAATATAGGAGTTTATTAAAAGATAGAAAAAATTTATGATGAAAATATCAAAATAGTTTTTATTTAATTATAATTTATATATAAATATAAAAATATAGCTCAACCATCAAGAGACTGATGAATGGCTTTGGGACACTATTCCTAACAAGTAGAACCCAAGCTTATTACTCAATTACAAGTCCGTCATCTGCTACTTAAAGGCCGACCTTCAAGTTTGATCAGTCCAAGTTCGAGTTCTACATTCCCAACATAAACAACTTGCCACTAGGCATAGAAACCTCTGATCTTTCATCCAAACTCTAACAAATGAAACCCAACTACCTATAAGTCATGATAAACAATAGCCCACTCTCTGTAAGAAATTTTTAGTGGTCTAAATGGTCTACTGATATTCTATTATTGATGTCACTATCATTCTGTTATGAGCCCTGCCTATAAAAGAAATCCTCTAGATATGTCTTCTTTTCTAAACTCTCATCTCTACCTTAATTCTCTTGAGTACTCCATTCTTGTTGGTCAGAGAACTAACTTGACTGTCGGAGGATCCTACCGAAGTCATCCACCTCCGGTCTGGACTTCATCTTGCAGGTGTCGTCGATGACCTCTTCTCCTCCAGCTCTAGCAAACTTCGATGTCCATCAATTTCCTACACTAACAGGATTGGTGCTAGAGAAAGGGTCTCTGAGCTCTTATTCTTAAAGGAGTACCCAGTCGAGTTCATCTTCTTCCTCTCTTCTCCAACTCTTCAACTTTTTATCCTCTAATCTTTCCCATGTTCTAGCAAGATGCCACCCAGGAAAGCTCTTTCTCAATGATCTACTACCTCTGCTATCAAATCCAACCAAGAATGAGCAAATCCATCTACTCCGACCTCATTGCTGGCAACTCAACCTCCTCCACTGGCAACTATGGTGGATATGGAGCAGTTCAATTTGCTATTATAGTATGTTAAGAGCCTCACTGAAGTATTGCAAGCCATAAAGCAGACTTCGGCACTAGCTCAACCAAAGAGACCATCACCAGAGCACCGGGATCCAGCATAGGGAAGGCCCACATGGGTGAGTCAGCCAATAATCCCTAGAAAGGGGAAGCAGAGAGTGAAGAGCCCCTATTCTGACCATGCCTCCACCCCCAAAAAATCTCTACCTCCATTCAGCTATTTCATCCTTTGAGATCCATGATTTAGATGATATTCTCAATCAGAAGCTCCAAGAAATGAATCGATAGATTAAGAAACTCTGCCATGCTGCTCCCACCTATAATGATGACATCTGCATCGACCTCCCATTCGCTATCCAAATCATGCAGGAGCCCATCCCGCTAAACTTCAAGCTCTCTTAGTTTGAGAGTTACAATAAGTCCTCGAACTCCATCGACCATCTCAAAGCTTTTCAGAAAATAATGCTACTCCATGGCACGTCGAATGCCATTTGGTGCCAAGCTTTCTCCTCTACTCTAAAATGAGTAATAAGAAACTGATACTCGAGCCTTAAATTAGGTACCATTTACTCTTTTGATTAGATGAGCTATCAGTTGGTTGCTCATTTTGTCAGCAATTGGTGTTAGAGATAAGGTTCGGACTCTCTTATCCATATCAAGTAGAAAGAAGGAGAGTCCATCCGAGCCTACATTTGCCATTTCAATATTACTGCATTGGAGGTCCGAAACTTGGATTAGTCTATTGCTATGGCCCTTCAGAAGAATGATCTTCTCTTCTTTTTGGAGAAAAAGTATCCTTAGGACTTCACCGACATGCTAGCTCAAACTCAAGATTATGTCCGAGTTGAGGAGGTTTTCAAATTGAAGGATGATGAGGCCATAAGAGAGCAACAAGCAGATGAATCTAGCAAGCCCTTAATTATTGAGAAGTTGAGTGAAGCTTGGCCATGCTCTAGAACCCCTTCTGAGTGTAGACAAGCCCGAACTCCACCTCAAGCTCATCAACCAAGAAGCCCGGACTGGAGGGCATGATGGAATTCTCCTTCTAGAAGATTTCATAACTACTTTCTCCTAAATGCTTCAAAGACCCAAGTGCTGATGAAAATAAAGAAGCAACTATTGAGGCCAGAGAAAATATGGACTCATCCCAGCAAGCACAACCCCAATAAGTACTGCTTTTACCATCAAGACTACAGTCATGATACTGAAAAATGTATCCAGCTCTAAGACGAGATTGAGAAGCTTATTAGATAAGATCGACTAGACCAATTTTTGAGATGTTGATCAAAAAGGAGGGATGATCAGCCAAGGGCACTACTGTAACCTGAGCCACCTCAAAGAAATGAACCACAAGGAGATCAGCCCCCACTTGGGATCATGAATACCATTATTGAGGGACATCAGTAGGAGGAGGCCAGTGGATCAGTAGAGCCAACAAAGAGGCAGAGGACTGAAGAACCTATTGCTTTTACTGAAGAGGATGCACAAGAGATTCAATTTTCATACAATGACATGATTATAGTTACTTTGAATATTATTGATTATAATGTGTGTTGCATTTTGATTAATAATGGAAGCTCTGTTGATATTTTATTTTACGATACTTTCTCTAAAATGTCTATATCTGATGGTTGCTTGAAACCTATGAACTTTTCTTTGATAGGATTCACCGATGATGCTGTACTAGTTGAAGGAATAATTAACTTGCCAATTATGGTAGGTCGGTACCCAAAGTAATTTAGAGCTCAAGTTGATTTTTTAGTGGTGAAGGCTTCTTCTGTCTACAATGCAATCCTCGACCGACCTGGATTAAATGCATTCAGGCTGTGGTCTCAACTTACTATTTGAAGATAAAGTTTTGGATAGAACATGGAGTTAGAGAAATCAAAGGAGATCAAGCTCTGGTGTGATATTGCTGTATAATTGCTCTACAAGGGGAAAAGCAGCCAGATCCTTATCCGGTGGATGGACTTGATGCTCGTGATGGCTTGATAAAAGAATGTGGAGAATCCATCGATGACCTTATTACAGTATCTCTAAATAATGGGAATAAGGACCATACAATTTAGATTAGCTCCAATTTACAAGAAGAGGTCAAAATGTAGCTTGTCACTTTCTTGCAAAGGAATACTGATGTTTTTGCTTGGATTTCTATAGATATATATGCCCAAAATCAATATAGAAATAATGAAACATCATCTGGCTATTGATCTGAAATGCCGATCCATGAAGTAAAAGAAGCACAGCTTTGCACCAGAACGATAGAAGGCCATTGCGGACAAGGTCGACAAACTTCTTCAGGCCAAGTTCATCCAAAAAATCTCTTATCCAGACTGGATTGCAAATATGATCCTCATCGAGAAGACGAATGATAAGTAGAGGATGTGTATAGACTTCACAGACTTGAATAAGGCCTGCCTAAAAGATAGTTACCCCTATCCAGAATTGATCAATTGGTGGATAACCATAAGCTTCTCACTTTCATGGATGCCTTCTCTGACTATAATCAAATCTGGATAGCATCAGAAGATGAGAAAAAAATTACTTTTATTACTGACCGTGGTCTTTATTGTTATAGGATCATATCCTTTGAGTTTAAGAATGCAGGTGCAACATATCAACACCTAGTGAATAAAATTTTCAAGGAGTAGATCGGCTGTAATATGGAGATTTATGTGGATGATATATTGGTCAAAAGTCGATCTTTAACAAACCATATTATCGACCTTGAGGAGACATTCAACACACTCCAAAAATATAAGATGAAGTTGAACCCAACCAAATGTACTTTCAGAGTAACTTCTGAGAAGCTCTTAGGATTTATGGTGTCGAGGCATGGCATTGAAGCAAATCTTGAGAAGATCCAAGCCATCCAGAAAATGACTTTTCCAAAAATAATAAAAGAAGTTCAGTGCCAAACAAAAAAGGTTGCAGCTTTGAATTGCTTCATTTCGAGGTTGGCAGAATGTTGCATGCCCTTTTTTCAAGTACTTAAACAACCAAAGAACTTCAACTAGACCACTGATGTTAACAAGCATTTGAGGACTTAAAGAACTACCTCGGCTCATCTCCTCTCCTAACCAAGCTTGAACTTGGTGAAGAATTATTCTTATACCTGGCTGTGTCTCCTATTGCTATTGGAGCCGTTCTTATAAGAGAAGAAGCAAAATTTTAGAAGCCAATCTACTACATAAGCCGAATTTTGAGAGATATTGAGATTAGGTATACTAAATTGAAAAAACTGACCTATGCTTTATTGATTGCAACAAGAAAGCTCCGACCCTACTTTCAAGGACACATGGTGACACTCCTTACTAATCAACCTATAAAGATGGTTCTCCATCAGTCAAGTACTTCTAAAAGAATAGTAAAATTGATAATTGAACTTACTGAGTTTGACATCAAGTTTTAATCTCAGCCATCAATTAAGGCTGAAATACTGATTGATTTCATCATAAAGTGCTCCATCCTACACCCAGCTAAACCTGAATAGTAAGAAATTAGCATTGTTAGTTTGCAGCCAAACTTTCCTAAAGAAAGAGTAGATCTTCTTAAGGACTCCTAGCCCTTGTATGTGAATGGTTCGTCAATTACTTTTGGAGCAGGTGCAAGCTTGATTTTTATCAATTCGAAAGGAGTTATTGCCAAATACGTACTGTGCTTCGAGTTTTTAGCAACCAATAATGGAGCAGAATATGAAACTCTGATTATAGAGCTAAGAATAGCCACGTAAAAATCTATAGTGATTCGCAGCTAATAGTGGAGTAGGTTAATGAAAGTTATGAAGCTCAGAAAGAAAGCATAAAAAATTATTTGGACAAAGTGAAAAGTCTAATATCGATCTTTAGCAGCTTTAACATTCAACAAATCTCAAGAACAAAAAATACTAGGGCCAACCTACTGTCCAAGTTAGCTACTCTGGCCCTAAATGAATTGGCTAAAGAAGTCTTCTTTGAAGTTCTGCAGCATCCAAGTTTAGAAGAATCTAAAATAGTGATGCAAGTGGACCCTGAACCCAGCTAGATTGATCCTTTAATCTTGTACCTCAAAGATGGCATCCTTCCTAGGAATCCTAAAGAAGCTCAAAAATTGAGAACTCAAGCATCTCATTATATCTTATATGAGAACAAATTATATAAGAGGTCTTACTCCTTACCACTTCTTAAATGCCTCCTGTTGGTGCAAAAAATGATGCTGACACTGGAGATTGCTGGAGCTAGAGAAGATGAGGACATCGATGAGTCCTACAAGATGAAGTCCTAATCGGAGTTGGCTCCAACAGGATCCTTCGATAATTAAGTTAGTTTTCTTGGCCAACAAGAATGGAGTACTTAAGAAAAGAATAAGCAGAGTAAGAGCAGAGAGTTTTTGCTTAGGAAAGAAAACATATCTGAAGGGTCCTTTATATAAATGGAGTATATAATAAACTGATAGTGACAGCCATAATAGCCTGCTAGTGGACCGTTCAGGCCACGTGGTGTTTGTTATAGAGAGTGGGTTGTCATTTATCGTGACTCGCTAGCTTATTGGAGATCCACAGTAGGAGTTCAAGTAGAACCTCTGCACTCGTATATAGACTTGTATGTATCGAGATGAAGAACTCAAGGCTGACCAAATTTGGAGATCGACTGGTAAGTGGCAAAGGATGAACTGGACCTGATGGGGCTGATTATAATTTGTTGGTACTTTCTTCGATGACCTAGAGAAGTTTGGTCGGCTAATCAAGGATAGTTTTTTCCAAAATTTAAAGACTTCTTGATGGCATCATTTCAATTACTCCAAGTAGTTCATCCGATGTTCAGGATCAACTTGAAGTAGATCAAAGGAGTACTAAGGTTCAATGTCTATAAAGTACTTACTTTGTATTCCAAATTAGAAACTGAACTCGCATTAACAACGAGGTCCTTTTAGACCAGTTCAATCGATGGGTGTGTCATAGACTGAGCGAATCTACAACCAACTTGAAGGAGTTCGTCCGGAAGGAGCATGACTAGAAGAAGTTTGTCCAAAAGAAGTGTGACTGAAAGGAGTTCAAATGAAAGGAGCGCGATTAGAAGGAGTTTGAATAGAATGAGTGCGATTGGAAGGAGCGTGAATAGAAGGAGTTCAAATGGAAGGAATAAGATTAGGAGTTCATCCTGAAGGAGCACGATTGGAAAGAGTTCATCCAAAATGAGTGCGACTGGAAGAAGTCTGGTGTTTGCAATAAAAGAATTCAACTATCCTTAGAATTCATTATCTATCAGGGTTGGATGAGCTGGGGCTTCAATACTAAAAATCTTGTTATTCATCCTGAGTCAAAAAGCAAAATTAATGAAATAGTAGTTCTCTTCATTGTTCAAGATCGTTCGGTCAGACTTTAGTAGACTTTTGATAAGTTTTGCAGTCAGGAGTTATTGTTAAGAAGATCGACAAATTTTCATAGAATGGAGGTCGGCTGCTATAGACTTCGGCAAGGACTAATTTTACTCTCAACAGTTATCCCCCTACTCCCAAGTTCGAATTTCAAATGATAGGAGTACAAAAACTGCAGTAGCCAAAGTCCTTTTCCTGCTTCCCCTCTTTGGGAGATAAAAGATTTTGGCCTTTTTTGAGTTGGTGCCGAAGCTTCTTAATGGGTGAATGATTTGAAGAGATGTATCCTTTTGGAAACCTATCCAGCACAGAGCTCTATGTACGGTGCAATAATTATTCTATTAGGTGTAAGGGGTAGGCATGATGGATGGGATGCGTGGCAGGTCAGGACTGGCTAACAAGGTTCTGCAATCATAACTGCCTTTAGTTTCTCTCTATTATTTAAACTCCTCTTTTGATCTCTCATTTTCATCTGAGCTTTCTTTCTTCTTTCTTCACTTCCTGCTTCCTCTGCATACCCTGTTCTTTCTCTGCTATGATTTTTTGACCATTGATGTCCCCCTCAACCATCTTTCACCTTTCCAATCATTCTCTTGAGTTCTTCATCCATAATGAGATAGTTCCTCATCTCCTTTCTCTTGGTTCTTTACTTTTCACCTACTTTTTAGGTTCTTTGGCTCCTCGAGCGGGTTTCATTGTTCTTTCTCTTTAGGATTTCACTATCCTTTTTCCATGATTTTTTGGAAACTTTTTAGATTTATTTTGATCCAAATATCTTTGGAGGTATCTTGGTCTACCAATTCTAGGAGCCCGATCGATCCAAATTTTCAAAATTCTAACTCTAGGGTAGAAACCGAGCTTAGAGTAGTTTCTTGTCCAATTTTTATGATTGAAACCATCTCTTGCTTTCTGCACTCTGAAGACTTTTTTCTAATAAGGATTTAGTACGGGGTGCCCTTGGAGTATGAATTAGAGCTTCTCGAGCCAAGTGACCAAGCTTATGCTCCTCCCTAGGGTCACTTCTGTTTGTACATTGAAGCTCTTCGTGCTAGACTTCATCTCCTAATTTTTTCTTTTGTTATAGCTCTTTTTCGATTTATAGATATTTTTCTTTCTTCCATGGTCCCAAATTCTTTCAGGTTTATCATAGGTTTTCTTTTTTTTTTGTATCTCGGCTAAAGTTCGTCCAACTATTTTCTTGTTTCATAACTATTATACCTTCAAACACCATCATACCATCAAGGATTGGTGGTACCTATCCCCCCAATTCGATAAGAAGGGATTGCTTAAAGGCACCCCTTCTTTTATTCATCACTGGAAGAAAAAATTTTTCTTTATTTCATGCCCATCTCTTAGGTTAGGACTTTCTCCCTAGGGGCAGTTGAGGGATTTGGTCTGTCGAGCTCTTAGTTTGGAGAAGGATGACCTTGATTTCGTCAGCAAACTTAGAAATTACCAAGCTTCCCTTTTATCAAAACTCATAAAAGACCAAACTCTGTTCAATCTAGGCCTGAGTTCCTTCAATCCAGCAGGTATATTTCTTAATTTCATAAGTTACTTTCTTGTCCTTCCTTCTAATTATAATTCATCCCTTATTATAGAAATGAATCTGGGTGAACTTTAGCAGCTCTCCAAGGGGCTATGAGCCCATAAAAAGAAGGGTGCTACGCTCGGTGAGCCTTCCAAAAAAGCAAAGATCAATGCCTCGAGCTTTGTTGTGCCCACTGGCGCTGTTGACGCCCCCATAATTGCCACTGCCACTGAGGTTGTTGCTGCCATTGAGATTGCAATACCTCCAATATCCTCAAGCCCTTCGACCGAAGTCCAAACTTCTGAGCCTCCCATTGATAGGGAAAGAGGGGTGGAAAAGAAGAAGGTGAAGATGGCCTCTAGAAAGGTGAAGCACAAAACTCATCCTAGTGAGTCCAATGGTTCTAACGAGGATCTGGGAGAAAACCCCTTCCACAATCCAAAAATTATCAAGAATTTAATCGACGGGTGCACCTTGGTTGAGATTGTGGATAAGATTGTCGATGTCGAATATGAGCAGCATGCTTGGGACTCTCTTGGATCCTTTCTTGATGTAACCACCTTATCTCTCTCTTTTGATTGACCTATCTATGAGCTTCTTCATTTACATAACTCGCTTTATCATTTTTGTAGATGGGTCATCAACTGATCGCCAATATTAAGATGATAAACCATATGAGGTTGGAGGCAGTGAAGGCTTAAGAAGACCATCAAGCTGAGACTAGTTGCCTCCTTAAGGAGAAAGCGGAGGTCGAGCATCTTCTTAAGAAGAAAACAGTCGAGGTCGACGGACTCCAGGAGATGGTACGAAACACTAAGCATGCCTTGGCGAAAGTAAAGGAGCTGTTAAGAAGAGGAAAATGGCCAAAGCCGAAGCTACTGAGATGAAGGAGCAGGTCTCAAGGCAGCTTCGAGAGGCAAAGGTTCAAGTGGTGGAAGAATTCAAGACCTCTTCAGAGATGAAGGACATAAAGGTTGAGTTCACTCAATTATCTTTCATTTAAGGGGTTCAAGCTTTGCCAGAAGAATATGACCGATAAATTTTTCAAGCTCGATCTCAGCTTCTTGGATGAAAGAGCTTCTGACAATGAGGCCAGATCACCTATTGTTAGTGTCAATCTTCTACCAACCGAGCCTTCTTCCACTGCATCTCCTATAGCATCTGCTCCTTTTGCTGCATCAATTCCTCCTGCCATCGAAGAAACTGTGTCAACCGGGCCTACGTCGAACTCCTCCGCTATTCCTCCAAAGGTTTAAGACCTCTTATTATTATACCTTTCTTTTTATCTTTTTCTTTTTATCTATACTTAAGAACATTTTGATTAATGAAAAGAAATCTTTTTCTTTAGTGGTATTTGTGTTGTGATACTTTCATGCATTAAGTGCAGTCTCTTATTAAAGCCGATCCTCTATCTCAAGGTATCCTCCTGAAAGCTTATATAAAAAATTTGAAGAAGAAAGTTCGTCAGCTCAAGAAGAAGTTAGGAAAAATAGAAGATGAACTTAAGAAATCAAAAAAAAAAACTATGTTGATGCCGCTATTGAAATTAATCGCTTGCATCAATCATCCAGGCAACTCTTCAAAAAGTATAATATCAAGAAGTATCATCTGAATGAAGAGTTTGAGGAAGTCAAGAAGCGTACAAGTGAGAAGTCTTGGGCTTTGACAGCCAAGGCTAGCTCTCTTGAAGTTGAGCTGAGAGCAACAAAGGAGAGGATCCAACTACTTAAAAGGAGTTCAGCATGGTCTATCGATCGGGAAGAATATGGTTGAGATTGTTCGAAGAGATTTTGTAAACTTCAAAGCCAATTAAAGACAGCCAAAGACTCATATAACAAATATAGATGCGATTGGTGTGATCAAGTCGTCGATACCCAAAGAAAGCTTCGAAAGGCTGATGACGAGGTCGTTCGACTTTGACAATGATTGTTTGATAAAGCCTAGGCTAGCTCAAGTAAAGATTCAAAAGAGGTTTTTTCTTTAAGGGGCATCTTAGAGAGCTTGTCTGTAGCGCATAATAAGAACAGGACCAAGCTATAAGAACTAAACATTCAGATAGTTTATCAGAAGGATGCTGTGAAAGACACTAAGGTAGAATTGGCCACCCTAAGGAAGAGGTTGAGAGAGGTGGAAGAAGACTGTCGTAGGTTTGAGAGATTGCTGTGAAACAGCTTGGCGGCGAGACGAGAGCTCGAAGAGAAGGTGAATGACCTAAAGCTCTCCCTTGCATTGTCTGGAGCTGATAGTCTAAAGTCCGACTCTAAATAGGACTTCATCTTTTTCTTCTTTTTTATAATCAGATTTAATGTCCCATGTAATAAACTTTTCTAAGTTTAATGAAAGGACACTTCTTTTAGTTACCTCGCGTATTGTCTCGATTTCATGCTTATTGCCCCCCCATCTTTTTTTCTTTTGTTGATGCCGTCTTGGAATGGTTGTTTTTGCTCCATGACTTGGATGTTTGTCCCCCTTGCTTACGAATAAGGATCCTCGAACTTAGTCGGAGATAGATATGTTCTTATCTTGGCTCCAAAAGTCATTGTATCCATAGCCATCTTTTCATTTCTAAAATTTAAAGCTTTCAATCTATAAGAGGATGAGGTTCTTTAGTTTTTATGGTAGTCGATCATGGCTCTTGTTTGGATGAAATCAATCTTTTGTCTTGAATAATCAGAAGTCTTTATCCATGTCAGGATGAGGTCCTCCTATTTCTAACATGGTTGTTGGGGCACAAAATGGATCGTTGAAAGGGCCTCTCCTTCTTTTTTCATATCAGGATGAGATTTTTCTTCTGTTCCTAACATGATGGATTTTTATCCTTGTTAGGATGAGGTTCTCCTTCTATTCTTAATAAGGGCATCAGAGCACAAAAAGGCCGTTGAAAGGATCTCTTTCCTTTTTTTCATATCAAGATGAGGTTCTCCTTCTATTTCTGATATGATGGGCTTTTATCTTTATTAGGACTAGGTTCTTCTCATATTTTTAATAAGATTTTTGAAGCACAAAAGGATCATTGAAAGGGCTTCTCTTCTTTTTTTCATGTTAGAACGAGGTTCTCCTCCTGTTTCTAACATGATGGGCTTTTATCCTTATTAGGACAAGGTTCTTCTCTAGTTTCTAACAAGATCGTCGAGGCACAAAAGGACCATTGAAAGAATCTCTTTTCTTTTTTCATGTCAAGATGAGGTTCTCCTCCTGTTTCTGATATGGTAGGCTTTTATTCTTACTAGAATGAGGTTCTCCTCCTGTTCCTAGCAAAGTCATCGAGACATAAAAGGACCGTTGAAAGGACCTCTCTCTTTTTTTTCATGTCAAGATGAGGTTCTCCTCCTATTTCTGACTTGGTAGACTTTTATCTTTGTTAGGATGAGGTTCTTCTTCTATTTCTAACAAGATCGCCGGAACACAAAAGGACCATTGAAAGGACCTCTTCCCTTTATCTCCTATCTTAAATGATCGAAGGTTTTCTACTTTATTTAGAAGTGAAGCTCGGTTGGATCACCTCCTGTCATTACAAATTCGTACCAAAAATAAGAATTATTAAAGAAAATTTTATTGAAATGGTCATTGATAGTACATCTATAGGTTTTTTGAATTCCAAGATCGTGGGAACATCGTTCCTCCAAGCTCTTTTAGATAATAAATTTTTAGTCGGATAATTTGTACAACCTCATAAGAATCTTTCTAGTTCGAACCGAGCTTTCCTTGACTTTGGGGCTATGAAATATCTTCTCGCTGAAGCACTAGATCTCCTATCTTAAATATTTTACTCCTGACTCTGGAGTTGTAGTAGCGGACTATCCTTTGCTTGTAAGCTGCCATGCGAATTTAAGTTTTCTCCCACTTTTTTTCAATAGATCAAGATTTGCTCTAAGGTCTTGTGAGTTATTTTGTTCGCTAAAAGCTTCGACCCACACTGAAGAAAGTTCAAGTTCAATTAGGATGACTGCCTTTGTCCTAAAAGCCAATGCGAAGGAGATTTCTTCGATGGGCAATCTTTGGATGGTTTTGTAAGCCTAGAGTACATGATAGAGTTCATCCACCCATGTCCCTTTCATCCTTTCAAGTCTTGCTTTTATCTCGTAAAGTAGAGTTTTGTTGGTTACCTCGACTTCACCATTTGCTTAAGAATGTGCCGCATATATAAAATAATGAAAAATATTTAGATCTTTACAGAATTCGACAAACTTTGCTCCTACAAATTGATGTTCATTATCGGTGATTAGTGTTCGAGATAAGCCAATTTGGCAAACTATCGACTTCTAGATGAAGTCCTATACCTGAGCTTCAATTATTTTTGCCAAAGGTTTGGTCTCTATCCACTTAGTAAAATAATCCACTACCATCAAAAGGAATTTTTGCTCTCCAGATGCATGAAAAAAGATCTGAGTATATCCATCCTCCACTATGCAAATGGCCAAGGAACACTTATGGGTATGAGTTGTGAAGCTGGTTGTCTTTGAATACTTGCATTCCTCTATTATCGATCACATTTTCTCATATAATTTATGGCATCCTGATGCATAGTTGGCCAATAATATCCTTATTGAAGTAACTTATAAGATAGAGGTCTGGCTCCTAGATGATTTTCACATATTCCCTCATGAACATCTCTCAAAGCATAATCAGCTTCGAAAGGTCTGAAATACTTAAGGAGTGGAAAGGAATACGATCTCTTATACAACTTATTTTCGTACAAAATATAACGGAAGGCTTGATTTCTTAATTTTTGAGCTTCCTTAGGGTCCCTAGAAAGAACTCCATCTTTGAGATATGAAACTAACGAGTTGATCCAGCTGGGCTCATGGTCGACCTGCATTACTACTTGGGACTCTTTCGAACTTGGATGCTGTAGAACTTCAAAGAAAATCTCTTTTAGCAATTTATTTGGGGCCAGAGTAGCTAACTTGAAAAGAAGATCGGCTCTAGTATTTTTCACTCTAAGAATTTATTGGATATCAAAGCTATTAAAGGTCGAGATCAAGCCTCTTACCTTCTCCAAGTACTTCTTCATGCTTTTCTTCCGAGCTTCATAGGTGTTGCTAACCTGGCTCACCACTAGTTAAGAATCACTATAACCTTCAAATGCCCTACTTTCAGTTCTTTAGCTATCCTCAATCCTGAGATTAGAGCTACATATTCAGCTCAATTATTGGTGGCGAAAAACTCGAAGCGTAAGCATACTTAGCAATAATTCTCTCTGGATTAATTAAAATCAATCCTGCACCTACCCGTGAGGTATTGGATGAGTGTTAGGATTAGTGGTGCTCCCAAGCCTTGGGAGGCCACTAGAGGAGACAAGATGTTAGCTCCAAGAGATTAGGACAAGTGTGGTCCAAAGCTAGGCCTAGTTTGGTTCTAGAGTGGAGGTTCAACCCTCCACGATCATGAGGCCCTGATTTGTGGGTCTCATAGGAGCTACTCAAAGTTTGGACCATGTTTAGATCCATGGGGTTGAGTGCATGATCAGACCATGGGTGTACATGGGTTTGGATGAGTGCATTTGAACTGAGTTAGCCTAGGAAGTTTTTTATGGGTTAGGGTTTCGGTCCATGTACAGATATATATATATATACGTGTATTATAAACCCTAGTAAGAGAAGAGAGAAATCAAACAGAGCCATTTTTTTCCACATCTCTCTCTCTCTAGTTTCTTCACATGCCAAGGTGTCCTAAGGGGGCATGCCTCCAAGCACGAAGGAAGGAGGCACATCCCACTCTTCCTTCAGCCTCAACAACATCAAGGGATCCTTGCACATCAATTGGTATCAGAACCATCTTGATGAGGAGGTGTGAAGGTGCGATCTAGTGTAGGAATGGGATATTCAGTAGCAAAAGAAAAAAAAATTATTTGGGGGTCGGCAAGCCCCCTTTTCTTCCTCCTAGATCCAACGGCAGTCGGTGATTGGCCGTCGATCTCGGGCTTAGTGGCCACGAACCGACGCATGGAGGGGGTTTCCGATGACCAGGTGGCTGATCATGGTGTGTGGAGGTGGATCTCGTAGGTGGTCGGTGGTGGCATTCATGGGCAGAATGTGCAAGATCCAGAGGGAGGCGACCGTAGGAGATCCTGAGAGGGAGTAGCATGACCATCTTCTTCTCTAGGAGGGAGTAATGTCGCAAGCGGCGACATCGACTCTGGTGGTGGTGTAGGAGATGGGGTTCGGTGGCTATGGGTGCCCCGATGGCGTTGGATCTGATGGTCGTGATGCGCATGCAGCAGAGAGCCAACTCGAGGTTCATGGATCCGATGATAGAGCACCGATCCGATGGTGGCCACACCCAGATTCGATGAGGTGGCCTGCTGGATGGAGCCAACGAGGTGGTGTAGGGCCTCCGTTCTTCCTCTTGATGCATGGACCTAGATCTGATGGTGATGGTGCACCTTGATCCGGTGGTGGCGTGCCTAGATTCGATGATGATCAGGCGGTCGAAGGCGATTCACGACATCCCATGGTGGCAGGCGGTCTGGATCGATTTTGGATGGGATGAAGACCGAAGGAGCAGTAGTAGTGGCAATCTAGAGATGGCAGTGCTCGGATCTAGTGGTCGTGCCCAGATCTAATGATCGTGTGGATGGTCGGCTAGCGGCCAGTTCTGGTTTTGGATGGGACAAAGATGAATGAAGGAGAAGCTAAGAAGGATCTAGGAGGTTCCAAGAGAGAAAAAAAATCAAAGGTGCTTTGGAGAGTTTTTTTTAATTTTTTTTTATTTTCTCTATTGTTCATGCTATTCTCCTGGATGTAGCTTTAGGTGCTGGTGATGTGTTTGGCATGTCAGAGGAGAGGTTACTCAAGGGCTCGGGGTCGAGGTGGAGCTGAAGAAGCAACTATTCAGTCTAGTAGAAGGCTGTGAAAAGTAGTTGGATTGTATTCAGTGGTGTGACCGATTGGAGCCTTGAGGGTGATGAAGATGGATGATCCATGAAGACCCAGTAGGTTAGGACTAAATGGCTGTAGAGCGGCACAAAGACCAGATAAAAAGTGCTGGAGTGCTGTAGTAGCGCTACCTTAGAAGCACAGAACTGAGAGAGGCTCGACGGTGCTACAGTCGAGAAGAGTATCTCAGCAGAGAGCATCAGGAGCTTCTCAGAGACACTGAAAGCAGGTCTCAAGGAGAGCCAAAAGGTCTTAAGGAGCATCAAGAGATCTCAGACAGCTGGAAGTATCCTGGATCAGATTTCTTCTGTAGGAGCATCAAGAAGATTCATAGTTCAATGGAGGATGTTTTGTGTACAACAAGAGAGGATCTGGATACCTATTAGGAGGCAGTATCGAGATGAGATAGGGAGCACTAGAGTGTTGCAGTAGCACTTTTCTGAAGGCACAGGGTTGAGAGAGGCTTAGCAGTGCAGCAGCTGAAGAAGGTTTCTCAATAAAGAGTGTCAGAAGGCATTTCAGGGAGACCAGAAGCAGGTCTCAGGAAGAGCCAAGGAGTCTCGGAAGCCTTAGGATGAGATAGATGGGTCTAAGCCTAGGATAGAGTTTGAGCTATAGTTCCTTTGGGTGCAACTGAAGTGATGGTTGGTGCAGGGACAGAAGAGGAGAAGTGCTAGAATGACATTTTCTAGGATTCAGTCACTGGATTCAGAGGAGTTGGATGAGCTCCTATATGTTTTGAAGGTGCCCATGGGTTGTGGAGGTATCCGAGATAGCTTCAAAGAGATCCACGGAGTGTGGAGGGTTTGAAGGAGCAGCAACGATGTACGAGGTGCAGCGATAGGCTCAGCAATGTAGCATTGATTGGTTGGCCTTGGGTGACTCGATGATAGAGTCAGATTCTTCTGTGGCATCAAATGAACTTTGGATCAGGTGGAGCTCCAGGGTGGTAGCTTCATAGGTGGAGCTCTAGGGAGGTGGCTTCACAAGTGGAGCTTCGGAGTGGTGGCTTCATAGATGGAGAGAAAATTTAACATGAGTTCAAAGTAGAGGAGTGCAGGAGGATCGATATCCTAGCACCAACATCAGTTAGATGGTATAGCATGTACCGATGCAGGAATGTTGTAGGTTCTTCAGGAAAGTCCAAAAAAAGTGATGCAGCTGTCAAGCAGAAGGGATCCTACAATTTCAGGATGGTGCGAAGGAGCAAGCCAAGACTTCAAGTGTGGAGACGATCATCCCAAAGGTCTCCAAAGGTGCATAGTAACTAAAGAGGATTAGCAGAGGCATTAGAGTTTGCACAGTGAGCTATTTGGGTGAGCTACGGAGCATAGGTCGGTGTTGCAGCCATGGGATTAGAGTAGGAGGACATCAGTTCTAGGCCAAGAAGTGCAGTGGAGCACGAGTCTCAGGAGCTGTGGAGCATAGGTTAGTGTTGCAGCTTGGGAGGCGAGGTGTCTTCGATGGGATGATGTCAGCTCTAGAGGGAATAGGATGGTGCAGACGGTTTACATAGGATTTGCTAAGGCTTGGGGCACCAAGGTAGAGATTGTTAGGATTAGTGGTACCCCCAAGCCTTGGAAAGCCATTGGAGGAGTCAAGGTGTTGGCTCTAGGAGACTAGGATAGGTGTGGCTCTAGGGCTAGGACCGAGGGTTCTAGGGTGGAGGTTCAGCCCTCCATGGGTATGAGGCCTTGGTTTGTGGGTCTTATGGGGGCTACTCAAAGTTTGGACCAGGTTTGGATCCATGGGATTGAGTGCATGATTAGACCATGGGTGTACATGGGTTTGGACGAGTACATTCGGACTGGGTTAGCCTAAGGAGTTTTTATGGGTTAGAATTTCGATCCATATATAGGAATATATATACATGTATATTGTAAACCCTAGTAAGAGAAGAGAGAAATCAAACAGAGCTATTTTCTCCCACATCTCTCCCTCTCTCTAATTTCTTCACACGCCAAGGTGCCCTAGGGGGTGCACCTCCAAGCACGGAGGAAGGAGGCGCACCCCACTCTTCCTTCAGTCTCAACAACATTGAGGAATCCTTGCACATCAATGAGCCATCTACATACAAAGTCCAAAAATCTTTAGGGAGATCAACTTTTTCTTCAGAAGAACTAGGAGTACAAACTTCTTGATGCTTAGGTTCGGCTACATCTAGGATGGTGCACTCTATTATAAAGTCGATCAATATCTGAGCTATGATGGATGGCCGAGGTTGAAAATTGATATCAAACTCAGTTAGCTCAATCACCCATTTTACTATCCTTCCGAAAGTATCAGGTCAGTGAAGAACTATCTTTATAGGCTGATCAATGAGAAGTGTAATTGCATGCCCTTGGAAATAAAGTTGGAGTTTCCTGGCTACAATCAACAAGGCATAAGTTAGTTTTTCTAGTTTGGTATATCTTATCTTCTCATCTCTCAGCACTCTATTTATATAGTAGATTGGCTTCTGAATTTTAGCTTCTTCTCTAATTAGGACAGGTCCAATGGCCGTTGGGGACACTACCAAGTATAAAAATAATTCTTGTCCAGATTCAGGCTTGGCAAGGAGTGAAGGTGAACTGAGATAGTTCTTCAATTTCTCAAAGGCCCACTGGCACTCAAAAGTTTAATTAAAGTTATTAGACTACTTAAGTACTTGGAAGAAGGGCACGCAATGCTCCATCAATCTCGAGATGAAGCGATTCAGCGCTGCCACTTTGCCTATAAGGCGCTAAACTTCTTTTATTATTTTAGAGACAGTCATTTCTTGAATGGCTCTGATCTTCTCTGGATTTGCCTCGATGCCACGTTTTGATACCATGAATCTCAAAAATTTTTCTGAAGTCACTCCAAAAGAGTATTTCATAGGGTTCAGCTTCATCTTATACTTTCGGAGGGTGCTAAAGATCTCCTCAAGGTCAACGATGTGATTTAGGAAAGATCGGCTTTTAACAAGCATGTCATCTACATAGACCTCCATATTGTGGCCAATCTACTCCTTGAAGATCTTGTTCATCAGACGTTGATTGGTGGCACCTGCATTCTTTAGTTCAAATGGCATAACCCTATAACAATAAAGATCACGATCAGTAATAAAAGCAATTTTTTCTCAACTTCTGGTGCCATTCGGATTTGATTGTAGCTGGAGAAAACATCTATGAAAGTGAGAAGCTCATGGCCTGAAGTTGCATCCATCAGTTGATCAATTCTTGACAAAGGATAGCTATCTTTTGGGCAAGTCTTATTCAAGTCTGTGACGTCTATGCACATCCTCCACTTGCCATTTGCCTTCTTAATAAAGACAACATTCACAATCCAGTTTAGATAGTGTACTTTTTGAAAGAACTTGGCTTTAAGGAGTTTGTCAACCTCGTCCGCAATGGCTTCTTACCGCTCTTGTGTAAAGCTGCACTTCTTTTGCTTTACCGATCGATATTTGAGGTTCACACCCAATCGGTGTTCCATGACTTCAGCATCGATCTCAAGCATGTCTACAGGTACCCAGGCAAAAATATCGACATTCTTCCGTCAGAAGGTGACAAGCTGCTTTCTTACCTCTCCCCTCAAGTTAGAGCCAATCTTAACAGTATGATCTTCATGCCCATCATTTAAAGAAATTGTAACAAGATCAATTGGTTCTCCTCGTTCTTCCATCAAATCATCACGGGCATCAAGCCCATCTACCGGATAAGATTCCATCTGCTTTTCTCCTTATAAAGCAATAGTGTAACAGTGCCGCACAAGAGCTTGATCTCCTTTGACTTCTCCAACCCCATAACTAGTTGGAAACTTCATCTTTAGGTAATAGGTCGAAACCACTGTCTGAATTGCATTCAAGTCAAGTCGGCCAAGATTGGCATTGTAAGCTGAAGGAGCCTTCACCACCAGAAAATTCACTTAGATCTTTGACTGTCTTGGGTACTAACCTACCATGATAGGCAAGATTATTATTCCCTTAACCGATACCGCATCATCGATGAATCCCACTAGTGGGAAACTTATTGACCTCATTCTATTATCAGGTATAGACATTTTAAAGAATTCATCGTAAACAAAATATCAGCAGAGCTTCCATTATCAATTAAAATATGGTATACATTATAGTCAGTAATATTTAAAGTTACTACAATAATGTCGTTATGTGAAAATTGAATCCTTTGAGCATCTTCTTTAGTGAAAGTGATGGTTTCTTTAATCCATTGCTTCTTCATCAGTTCTATCGATCTACTTGTCTCCCCCCATTAATGTCCTCCAATAATAATGTTGATGATTCTGAGCAGAGATTGATCTCTTTATGGCTCGTCTCTCTGAGATGGTTCAGGCTGTGGCTGGACTCTTGGCCGATCTTCTCTTCTTTCCGATCGACGTCTAAGAAATCGATCTAGCCTACCCCTTCTTATCAGTCCCTCGATCTCGTCTTAGAGCTAGATGCATTTTTTAGTATCGTGATCATGGTCACGATGGTAGAGGCAGTATTTGTTGGGGTTGTGCCTAGCTGAGTGACTCCTCATCCTTTTCAATCTCGACAACTGCTCCTTTATTTTCATCAGTACTTGAATCTTTGAAGTATTTAGAAGAGCATAGTTGTTGAATCTTCTAGGAGGAGAGTTCCACCACGATCTTCTACTCGGGCTTCCTTGTCGACAAGGTCGAGGTGGAGTTCGAACTCATCTGCACTCAGGAATTTTGGAGCATGGCCGAGCTTCACTCGGCTTCTCAATAATCATGGGCTTACTTGATTCATCCACCTACCGCTCTCTTGCAGTCTCTTTATCTTTCATCTTGAAGGGCTCCTCCGCTTGAGCGTAGCCTTCAGCTCGGGCCAATATGTCAATGAAGTCCTGAAGGTACTTCTTCTCTAGGAAGAAGATTATTCTTCTAAAGGCCATCCTTCAATGCAGCCATAGCAACAAATTGGTCTAGATTGTGAACCTCTAAAACATCAACATTAAAATGGTTAACATAAGCTCGGATGGACTCTCCTTCTATTTGCTTGATGTTGACAAGGGAGTCGGAACCTTGTCTCTAGCACCGACTGCCAATAAAATGTGTCATGAATTCATGGCTTAGTTGATCAAAAAAAAAGATGGTAACTGATTTGAGATCTGAGTATCAGTTTCTTGCTGCTTCCTTCAGAGTAGAAGGAAAAGCTCGATAGAGAATGACGTCAGGAGTGCCATGGAGTAGCATCATGGTCCTGAAGCTTCAAGATGGTCGACGGGATCGAAGATTCCATCATAACTTTCAAATTGAGGAAGCTTGAAGTTTGGCTGGACGAGCCCTTGCATGATCTAGGCAAAGAATGGAGGATCAGTGCAGATGTTGTCATTATGGACTGGAGCGGCATGGCAGAGTTCCTCAATCCACCAATTTGTTTCTTAGAGCTTTTGATGGAGTACATCATCTCGATCACAGATCTCAGAGGGTCGCCAGCTGTAGATGGAGAGAGTCTCTCTGGGAGAAGAATTGTGATCAGAACAGGAGCTCTCTGCTCTCTACTTTCCCTTTCTAAGGATTATCGGTCTGCTTACCTAGGTGGGCCATCTTTCTGACGGGGGTCTCTCTGACTGAGCTAGTACAAAAGGCTGGTGCATAGCCTATACCATCTTGGTGAGACCTCTAACCTACTATATCAGTAGGTTGAACTATTCTAAATCTACCATGACTACAGGTGGAGGAGGTTGAGATGTCGGAGATGAGGTCGGAGCAAGCGAATCTAGATTAGATCTAACAACGGAGGCAGTAAATTGCTTGGTTGTAGCCTTCCTTGGTGGCATTTCATAGGAACAAGAAGAGATCAAAGGAAAAAGAGCTAAAGAATTAAAGATGAAAGAGAGAAGATGAACTCGACTGAGCACTCTTTTTAGAATAAGAGCTCAAGAACCCTTCCTCTAGTGCCAATACTATTAGTGCAGAAAATAGTGCTAGTGCCAAAGATTGTCGAAGTTGGAGAAGATGAGGATACCGATGAGTCTTGCAAGATAAAGTCCTGATCAGAGTTAGCTCCGACAAGATCCTCCAATAGTCAAGTTAGTTTTCTTAGCCAATAAGAATGGAGTACTCAAAAAGAAAAATGAGTAGAGTAAGAGCAGAAGTTTTTGCTTTGGGAAGAAAATATATCTGGAGGATCCTTTATATAGATGGAGCATGTAACAAACTAATAGTGACAGCCATAACTGCCTGCTAGTGGACCGTTCAGACCACGTCGAGTTTGTTATAGAGAGTGGATTGTCATTTATCGTAACTCGCTAGCTTGTTGGAGATCCACATTAGGAGTTCAGGTAGAACCTCTGCACTTGTATGTAGACTTGTATGTGTCAAGATGAAGAACTTGGGATTGATCAAACTTAGAGATCGATTGTTAAATAGCAGAGGATAAACTGGACCTGATGGGGCTGATTATAATCTGTTGGTGCTACCTTTGACGACCTGGAGAAGTTCGATCGGCTAATCAAGGATAGATTTTTCAAGATTTAAAGACTTATTGATGGCATCGTTTCAATTACTCCAAGTAGTTCATTCGATGTTCAGGATTAGCTTAAAGTAAATCAAAGGAGCACTGAGGTTCAATGTCTACAAAGTAGCTACTTTGTGTTCTAGATTAAGAACTGAACTTGCATTGATGGCGAGCTCCTTTTAGACCAGTTCAGCTGATGGGTTCATCATAGACTGACCGAATCTATAATTGACTAAAAAAAGTTCGTCCGGAAGGAGCATGACTGGAAGAAGTTCATCTAGAAGGAGCACGACTGAAAAAAGTTCGTTCAAAAAGAATGCAACTGGAAGAAGTTCGTCCGAAAAGAGCACGATTGGAAGGAGTTCGAATGGAAGGAGTGCAACTGGAAAGAGTTCAAATGAAAGGAGTGTGACTGGAAGGAGTACAAATGGAAGGAGTACGATTGGAAGAAGTTCATCCAGAAGGAGCATAACTGAAAAGAGTTCATCTGGAAGGAGTGTGACTGGAAGGAGTCCGACGCTTGCAATAAAAGAATTCAACTACCCTCAGCATTCATTGTCTATCGAGGTTGGACAAGCTAGGGCTTCGATACTAAAAATTCTGTTATTCATCCTAAGTCAAAAAGCAAAGTTAATGAAATAGTACTTCTCTTTATTATTTAAGATTGTTCAGTCGGACTTAGTAGGCTTTTGATAAGTTCTGCAACCAGGAGTTGTTGCTGAGAAGATCGACAGATTTTCACAGAATAGAGGTCGGTTGCTAAGGACTTTGGTGAGGACTAATTTTACTCCCAACATCTCTGACCATCAGAAGCTGATTATGTCCTAAGAGAAGTTCATAAGGGAGTATGTGGGAACCACCTTGGAGCTAGATCATTATCTTGCAAGCTATTCTAACAAGGATATTATTGGCCGACTATGCAACAAGATGCCACTAATTATATGAAGAGATGTGACCGATGCCAAAAAAATGCAAATATCAAGAGACAGCCAGCCTCTCAGCTCACACCTTTAAGTGCTCCATGGTCATTTGCATAATGGGGGATAGACATACTTGGACCTTTTTTTATAGCATCCAGATAGCAAAAATTTCTCTTGGTGGCAGTAGACTACTTCACTAAATGGGTTGAGACAGAGTCCCTGGTGAAGATTACTGAAGCTAAAGTATAGAACTTCATCTAAAAGTCAATAGTTTGCAGGTTCGGCCTACCTCGAAGTTTAATTACCAATAATGGGCATCAGTATGCAGAGGTAAAGTTTGTTGAATTATGTGAAGATTTGAATATTTTTCATCATTTCATATCTATAGACCACCCTCAAGCAAATGGTGAAACTGAGGTAACTAATAGAACTCTGCTGTAGGAAATAGAGACAAGACTTAAAAGAGTGAAAGGAACATGGGTAGATGAACTCTATCACGTGCTTTGGACTTACAGAACTACTCAAAGGTTATTAATTAGAGAAACTCCATTTGTATTGGCTTTTGGGATAGAGGCAGTCATTTCGATCGAGCTTGAGCTTCCGTCATCGTGAGTTGAATGCTTCAATGAACAGAGTAACTCACAGGATCTCAATACAAATCATGACTTGTTGGAAGAAAAATGAGAGAAGGCCCAAATTTGAATGGCAGCTTATAAGCAAAAAGTGGTTCGCTACTATAATTCTAAAGTCAAAAGTAAAATCTTCAAAGTTAGGGATCTGATGCTACGACAAGCAGATATTTCTCGACCACAAAATCAAGGCAAGCTTACTCCAAACTAGGAAGGCTCTTACGAGGTCATGGAAATCATTCGATCGAAAATATATTACTTGAAGAAGCTTAAAGAGGCTATACTCCCACGATCCTGGAATTTAAAAAATTTATGAATGTATTATCAATAACTCCAATAAATTTTTTTCATTTTAATATCTATCTTTGTTGTAAGATTATGTGATGGTAGGAAATTGCTCCACCAAACTTCATTTCTAAAATGAGGTAGAAGGCCTCTGGTTATTAAAGACGGGAGGTTAACCTCATCATAGTGAGGATGAAGGCCTCCAGTTATTTGAGATAGGAGGTTAACCTTATTCTAGCGAGGGTAAAAGCCTCCAGTTATTTAAGATAGGAGGTTAATCTTATCGTAGCGAGGGTGAAGGCCTCTAGTAATTTAAGATAGGAGGCTAACCTCATCCAAATGAGGGTGAAGACCTCTGGTTATTTAAGACATGAGGTAACGGGGAGAGGCCCTTTCAACGACCTTTTTGTGCCCCTGCAACTTTGTTAGAAATATGAGAAGGACCTCATCCTAACAAAGATAAAAGCCATCTATGTCAAGAATAGGAGGAGGACCTCATCTTGATATGGATGAAAATTCTTACGAGGGATTGAAGACCTTTGATTATTTAAAACAGGAGGTAATGAGGGGAGGTCCTTTCAATGGCTCATTTATGTCCTAGCAATCTTATTAGGAATATGAGGTAGACCTCATCCTAACAAGAGTAATAACCAATCACGTCAAAAATAGGAGGATCTCATCTTGATGGGGATGAAAATCCTCACGAGGGATATGAATGTTGGAAAACATGCAGGATTTCATACATACATTTTGAAACTTTTTTGAATTTATAAGCAGCGAAAGATATAGATTAAATAATTTAATCTATAATATGCATGTAATCTAATCACTAAACACTATATCCAAGATCTATAACATATCATGATACAAAAATAAATCAAAAAATTAAAACATGAAAAGTCGATATTGATCAAATCAATACCTAGATCTAGAATTATTCTAGAAATCCTATATCATATCTAGGTCAGTAAAGAGATCTTATCTCTTACCTTTGCATAAGTCGAGAACACCTCGATTGAGTTTCATTGTTGTTCTTGTTGCTTGGAGCTATACATGCATCCAGTCTCTACAGATAGTCCACACGAGGTTCAATATAGATCAAAAGTTCGTTAAATGAAGATTCGCTTGAAGTGCTAGCTTCTCACGGATCCCTCTTGATGGTTAATTTAAAAAATATTCTTTAGATCTCTTGGATACTCCAAGAGATGAAGAACATGAGGAGGAATAAAAAGGAATACCAACTTTTGGTTCTCTCAAAAATTAAAAAATAAAACATAAAGAAAAGCCCTAAGAGAAGATAGATCTTCTCT
The DNA here is from genome assembly GCA_006176705.1 of Cocos nucifera. Taxonomy (NCBI): domain Eukaryota; kingdom Viridiplantae; phylum Streptophyta; class Magnoliopsida; order Arecales; family Arecaceae; genus Cocos; species Cocos nucifera. The sequence goes on along the minus strand of QRFJ01002794.1, from coordinate 170,849 downwards.
TTCCGAACATCAATGATTAATGTCCTAAATTGATCTCTATACCTAGACAAGAGGAGACCTTCTCCTCTAGAATATTTTCACACTTCTAGATCTCTTTCTCTCTAATTTTTTTATAAAAAAATTAAATAATACTTGAGAAGAAAGGATTCACAAAAGAACCCTAAGAGAAGACTATCTTCTCTTCACCTTCTTCTCACTAGGACATGATCAAATCATGTCCAAAAGAGACCACCATGCCCCAACTTCTTGGAGCACTCATCTTCCATGCCTCTCCCTTTCTCTCTCAAATTTTACTCATAGAAAAAAAACACCTAAAGGGAGAAAAAATCCTCGAAAGAAGATCACAAGAGAAGACAATCTTCTCTTACCTTTATCTCTATAAGATATCAACTTTTGATGTCTTAAAGAAGCTTTTCCTCAAGATTTTTGGCGCCATCATTCCTCACACCCCACCCTCTATTTTTCTCTAAAATATGCATGGAAGCATAGGTTTCTCAAGTCCATAACCTATTAAAAGGGAGGCACTCCTAAATAATAGTAAGACTGGGTCAAATCTCTAACTTTTGGGATTATATGAGGAGTTATAGGGGGTGTCCAACTCTTGGATGCCTCTCCCTTAAACTATGGCATGAAAGTCCACAATCCCATGAACAAAAGGAATAAAATTGGCACACAAAACCTAGGTGGGCATGGGAAAGAAAACCAAAAGAAGGAGTAGTTTTGGATTCACAAGACTCTATCAAATAGAGTTTAAACCAAAACCAACTTTCTAATTTGAACAAGTCAAATTTAATTTCTTAACTCCAGACATTTGGGGCATGGAAAACCTTTCTTAGGCATGAGAAACATTCATGTTAACTTCTGAAATAAAAAGGTAGGCATGGGCTCTTAGGTGGCGTAAGGAAAGGGAAGAGTTCTAGTCTAACTAGGACTCTCCTATTTTGACTAGGTCAAGATCATTTGAACTCAATTCAACATAATTTTGAGTCAACCTAATTAATAGATAATTTTAATCTAATTAAAATTTTAATTAAATTATATTTAATTAAATTTAAATCTAAATTAATTTTTAATTAAATTAAAAATTAGGTGCACTCAAGTCCTAATTAAACTAGGACTTGTTCTTCCTTGCATTTGGCTTATCTAATAAACCAACTAGACTTAATCCAATTAAGTTCAAACTAATTTTAATTGAATCTAATTCAATTAGACTTGATCTCAACCTAATTGCTCAATCAAATTGAGCCAATTAGTAATTTAATTACTAATCGATCCTCCTATAATACTTGCATTAGGTCAAACATCAATTATATTGATTGTTGGACCTTGGAACGATTTTAAATCATCAATTAACCATCTGATCAGATAACAACCTCTAATGTGTGTGACCCCATAGGTTCAAATCTAAGTTGATAGCATAGAAATTAATTTTTGTACTAATCAAAATGATCATCTAGCAATGGTATCCAACGTCCGGATAAATCGAATGTATGCAAAGCAACATTCTTAGAACCTTGGCCTATGGTTCTCATATAATTCATTCCTATGACCAATAATGCTCAAGATGACTTCGAGTTAGTTATCGATACTCATACAAGTCATCCATATTATGTTTCAAAGTTTGCAAATCCTATGACTCCTCATGAGAATTATCCGGGTTTAGGTTTTACTAAATTGAAACACAATGAGATATTCACTTTCTGAAGCAAGAGTGGTCAATCTCATTTTGACTCACATACTAACTTTACAAGTACTTGACTGTACCTAAAAATTTTTAAATCTATATTAGAAATATAGGTAGTCCAGCACCAAAGTACAGTAAGTTGCTTGCAAGTCATCGTGGTGATCTCATATCAGAGAAACACTTATATCTATTGGCCTTAGCTAGCTACTCTTGACGGTAGAGTGCTACATTGATCACGTTTAGTATAGATGTACTCCTATATCTCATCTGGATGCCATACTGATGTCTCCACACTATTTGATTATGAGAACAATCAATGCATATGACATACAGCGACCTACACTCAATAAGTTATTGTTCTTATTAATAATTTATCATTTGATCGTGAATAATTTAAGAATCATCTGATAAATCTTTCTTTATTAATTGAGTGTGGTTTTAAGAACTTCATCATAATTTAAGAATTTATTTAAGAAAGATAGAATTTTTATGATGAATAAGTCAAATAACTATTTTTATTTAATAATTCACATACTGATTTCAATCATCTACAACTTAGATAATTAGCTTTAGGACACATTTTCTAACAATGAAGATCCTCAGTTTTCAAATTGGAGGAAAAGCCGACTTCCAAACCAAATTTCAAAATCCTTGTTCACAAGCAAAAGGGATAGATTTATAAAATAATAGACCATGAGTCATTGTTTCGAAACAACACTATAATCAAAAATAGCACAAGAATGAGGAATTTTATAAGTATTTAATGGAGACAAGATAGTGAAGAAGAAGCAAAAGGAGTATTATTTCATTAAAATGAAGTTCATTACAAGTGGAGGTCTGCAAGACTGGATATAAAAAAAAGAGAAAAAAGATAAAGTCCTACTCGGACTCGGACTTAGGGCTACTAGCCTAGGCCATCACAAGGGCATGCTTCAAGTCATTTATTTTTTTCCTCGAGTTCTCACCTCGCCGCCAAACTCTTGCTTAGTAATTTCTGAGACCTTCGAAAGTCTTTTTCAGCCTTCCTCAACCTCTTCTTTAGACTGGTTAATTCAGCCTCGGCATCTTTCATAGCATTTTATTGATAGACTATCTGTATTTTTAGTTATTGCAGCTTGGCTTTCTCTATTTTATACAACTCAAAAAGGTTCCCCATAGTCCACCTCAGAGAAGCAATCTTCTTTGAATCTCTGCTTGAGCTGGCTTGAGCCCTATTCGTCAATTGCTTCCGAAGTCGAGTGATCTCTTCGTCAGCTTTTTGAACTATCTAATAAAGTTTAGCAATTTCATCACTCCAACCGAGCTCGTAGCTCTTATATGAGTCTTCGACCACGCACAGTTGATTCTAGAGCTCTGAGAATCTTTTAGATTAGTCCTAAGCATATTCTTCTTGATTAGCAGATCAGGCCGAGCTTCTCTCTAATAGCCAAATTTTCTCCTTCGCTGCATTGAGCTCGACTTCGAGGGAGCTGATTTTCATGATCAATGCCTAGGACTTTTCACTAGCACGCTTTTTGATCTCCTCAAGTTCTTCATTCAAATGATTCTTTTATCAATGTATTCCTTGAAGTCCTGTTTACATACTTAGCAAAAGCGGTTAATCTCAATCGTGTCCTGTACATAGTTCTTCTTAGATTTTTGAAGCTTGCCTTCTGTATTCTTCAACTTTTTGGTAAGATGATGAACTTTCCTTCTTAAATTTCTAATATGGGTCTTCAAAAAAATGCCCTAAGGTAGTGGTGCTGCTTCAACTAGGGACTGCTCTCGATGAGTAAATATATCACAATACAAAGGTATAACAAAAAAAAAGAATTCAATTTCATTGATCAAAATGTTTAAGTATATGAAAGATAAAAGAAAAAGAAAAGGTATAATGATAAGAGGTCTCAGACCTCTAAAGGAGTAGTGAAAGAGCTTAGTGTAACCTCAATCGATGCAGACCCTTCAGCAGGTAAGGAGATGGGTTCAACAAGTTCAGTAGTAGCGACAGCACCTGAAAGATCATTCCTAGTCGTAGGGAGCTCTACTTCATCTTCGAAGGATTCCCCCACTAAGAAGCCAAGGTTCAGTTCTGAAAACTTCTTTGCGACCCTCGCATAGCAAAGCTCGTATCCCTTATTGAAGGCCTCTTGGGTGAACATAACCTTAATTTTCTTTTGCTCCTCTGAAGACTTGAAGGAGGAAACAACCTCTTTCACAGCCTTGGCAGCTCACTTTTTCTCTTCAACAAAATTAACCTCAACCTCTTTTCTTTTCTCTTCCTTCGAGGTCAAAGCCGCCCTTAAGTTGGCTGATGCTTGCTCTTCCTTCTGGAGCACCCCTTGCAAATGCTCAACCTCAGTCATGAGACGCTCTACATCAAACTTGCATTCTTAGGCTATTTCCATTGCCTTTGAAGCTTTGGCCTTTTAAAGATTGATCGTCTTGATGTTGGTGATCAATTGATGATCCATCTATAAGCAACAAGGGCAGTTGTGCCATCGGAGAACACATAGTTAAGGTTGAAGAAAGGATAAAGCAATTACCTCGAGGAAAGTCCCTAGAGAATCTTTTGTCCGCTGCTCGAGGTCAGTAAGGATAATCCGATCAATGATATCTAGCAGCATGCATCCATCGATCAAGGTTTTGATGATCTTCCAATCATCAAATAGAGAATGCTCCCTATCAGCTCCATCATCGCTAGACCCCATAGAGTTCCACTGGGACTGAACCTTCTTAGTGATCGCCCTCTTCCTCTTCTTGTCAACAAGGGGCGCTGGAGTAGGGACCTCGACAGGTGGACTCGAGGTCGTTGGGGGTGCGGCAATCTCGAAGGCAAGAGCTTCTTGTGTAAGAGTGCTCAAGCTCGGGCTCCCAACCTTTGCCTGCTTGGATGACTCTCCAGGGGCATTCTTCTTCCTCTTCTGAGTCCGAAGTTCTTTTGATAGCATTTCTACCTTTTCAGGAGTCATTTCTGCAGTAACAAATAAGCCAAGGTTAGAAGAAAAATAAAAAGAACAAAAGAAGACGTAAGTGGGTACCTTTGGAATTGAGCGGACTTAAACCAAGGTTGTATAAGATCTGAATGTCAACAAGTTTAGACAAAGAAGGAACCTTATAGTACTCTTTCAATTTGTTGGCAAAATCAAGGTCTTCCCTTTCTAATCCTAGAGCTCGGCAAACCGAATCTCTCAATTATTTTTAGGGAGGAAGTCCTAATTCTACAGAAGAACATAAAACAAAAAAAAAAACTTTTTCTTCCAATTATGGATGGAGGAAGAGGTGCCCTTAAGCAACTTCTTCTTGCCAAACTAAGGGGACAAGTACCACCAGTCCTTAGCAGAAGGATGTCATTTAAGGATAAAGTAATTTCAAAATAAAGAAATAGTAGGATAGACTGCAGCTAACAGATAGAGAGCGAGGAACCTTATGATGAATCTAAAAGAGTTCGAGATGATGGAAGCTAAGGATATGTCTAAGAAGCAAAAAAGAGCAATTATAAAAGAAAGAAGAGGAAGTTTCAATCCAGCATAGAAAGCTTTCAAGTACAAACAAAAGCAACCCAAGGGAGGGGCACAAGCTCGATCGCTCAGCCCAGAAAGCTTTAGTTTGTATTCAAAAGAAATCCCATACTGGATTCTAATTAGAAAAAGATCTTTGGAAGACAAAGAGCAAGAAATGGTTCTGGGTATGAAGGTTGGATGAGGTGTATCTCTAAGTTTGGTCTTTTTTCTAAGGTCAGGGTTTTGAAAGTTCGGGCTAGACGGGCTCCTTGAACTGGAGGACCAAGAAATATCATAAGACATTTTGGATCAGGTAAAGTCAGAAAATCCTCCAAAATTGAACAGAAATTGATGAACAAGTTGAATGAATAGGAAATGAAACTACAGGGCCCCTCCTAAGAAGTCCCTATATACCAGAAAATGAAAGAATGAATAGAAAAGTGTGGGAAGAGGGTTAGGATACTATCCTAAGGCGACTAGAGGAGCTGGAGATGCAGCCGGAGAATTGAAAGATGAATGGAGGAGGGTGCTATAGGGAGGATGGAGCAAAACACTCGGGCTCGAAGAAGATGGAGAGCAAAGGAGGAAGAAAAATTAGGCGAAAGTAGGGAGTCGGAAAGAAGATGGTGCTTAAATAGTCGAAGAAGTCTTGAGGTAGTTATGATTACAAGTCCCTTCCACCCAAACCTCATTCACTGCGTGTCCCACTCATCATTACTGCTGCAGACGTTTGATAGAGCATTCAAGGCGCCGTACATGGAGCTTCGCGCTGGGGAGAATTTCAAAAATAGAAGTCTTTTTTAGTCATTCAACATTGAAGAAACTTTGATGCCAATCCAGAAAAGTCAAAACTTTTCATCTTTCGAGAGTGGAAAGCTAGAAAAGAACTTCAGTAGTCGCAGTTTTGTACTTCCTTTATCTAAATTTTGAACTCGAGAGTAGGAGGATAAGTATTGAGGATAAAATAGCTCCCACCAAAGTTCCACAAATTGCCCAACCTTAATATGGTATCGCTTGGAGTAGTGGTGTTTGGATCCAAACTTCAACTAAATGGCTTCCCTATTCCAGTCGAATCCTAAGAGGACGACCTTCAACCCATGTATGTCAGATGATTTTCTTAATGATAATCATTAGCTCTTCTCCAATGACCATAGAACTTGTCAAAGGCATGATAAACTTCAACCTAACAAGCTTGAACAATGAATAGAATTACTGTTCGATTGGTTCTAACCCCTGGCTCAAGATAGACGCAAAACTCCATCGAATCCCAGCATAGCCCGACCTTGCATTATGGTCAGCTTTGAAGACGGCCGAATTTTTTCATCATAGATAGCTGTTAGATGTGTGCCCTAGAAGCCAGATTAGCTAAACACTTGTAATACACTTCTAAAGGTAATTTTATAATTTTGACTATAAATTAATAAAAAAATTATTTTCTATTACAGTGTATATTTAAAGTGTCTGTGATACATCCTTTGAGTTAATAATAATGACAATTCATATTTTCAAGAGTTGAAAATTTGAGATATGAATTTTCATAATTAACTCATAAATAGCTCCCAACCGTAGGATCATCACGAGGATGGTGATTGATCCGAAAGGTTAGTATACGATCATTTTTTTAGGATAGATGTATCTTGAGTCTATGGTGTGAAGACACTGAAGTAAGAGTACAGATACTAATTAGAGAACGGAGATACTGAGCATGACCACCTCGAGCAGTTATAAGGAAATCTACCATCTCGTCGATGACTGGCTCGATGCTGCAATGGTGTGTCTGATTCTTTAATCTAAGATGCATCGATAGTTTACCTTGAGGATATTATAGTTTGACTATATCATAACTCGATCTCCTAGCCATCCAAAATTCTGAGATGTATGTTGATTATAGCATGTTCATTGTAGGAATTGGATTATACTAATAGGAGATCTATCTACCTTAGTAAATGAGGAGTAGCCCTATGATAATCATGAGATTAAGTCCTTAAGCTCATGGCCATGGTAGAGTGAAGATGATAGAAAGAGTTTCTATTAGAATTTCACATTGGATTCGAATCGAACGATTAATTCATATGATGGATATTGGATTTGACGAGTTTACCTTAACCCTAATCCTATCGGAGCTCAAGATAAAAGAACCCAATCACATAGATAACTATACTGAGAGATTTATTTTCAATTCTGATAGATTACCACCATATACTGTTAGGTATCACTGGTGGATTTTAGAAGCAATTAGAATGATTTTGATGATCAATCATTCTAATTGTATGAATCAGAAAAGTTTTAATCCATTGAAAGGTGTTTTAATAATGTCAATAATGGAGATCGCGACATGTCTCATTACCATACAGAATTGAATCTAACTAGATCATACAAATAAGAGTTTAGATCTAGATGTTATCAATTGAGCTAACCCAGTTTGATTGATTTGGATTAGATCCAATCAGGTTCAAGATAATCGTGCTAGCACACGATTGACCTAACTTTCTTTTTCTATAATCTTTCTGATTCATCGCAACTGAGTCAAATTTGATTTGACTTATTTTTATATTTTGAATGGATTTATTTTCATCTAATTGAAATAAGTTTAGATCAGATTAATTATAGAAATTAAATCCATTCATAGTCAAATTGGACTAGGATCAAAAGTTGGCCTAATTGAGAGAATTGAGGGTCACCTGATTAGAGGCTTTTAAAAAATTCTTTGGAAATTCTTTTGATTTGATTTTTGGATATGTGATAGATCACAAGTCATATAATGGGTGTACCAAATTTTGTGATTTTTGAAGGTATCTAGACTGAGTTTTGATAGAGTTTGATTTAGATCAAACTCTTAAGAAAACAGTCCTAGGTGCAGTGGACTCTTCCTTATCTACTCATGCTGCCACCTTTCAAATTGATTTTTGGTGTTAACATTAGATGGGATCTAGGAATTTTCATGGAAATCGGGTCCAAGAGTCCCAATGGTCGAATAAATAAGGATTTTGGTCAAAGAGGGACTCTAACTTGGCGCTATACTTTTGTATAAGAACCCTTGCACCAAGGCTCTTCATGGAAAAAAATAATTTTGATACCCAAAGGCTGTCGCCCCTTCCATCTTCCATGCCCTCTCTGATCCTCTCTCTCCTCTTCTTCTAAGTGCCAAAGGTTGGAAATAAATCTGAGAAGAAGATCCAGTCAAATTTGTGAAGAGTTCAATATATACGCGACGATATTCATGAGACGAACATGCTGCTCTCAGAAATTTTTTTGAAGGACTTTCTGATTAGATTTAGATCTGATATTTGGAGAAAAGATTCGCAAGGAGAAGACGTCCAGATCCTATCCAAGTGGATACCGGTAGAGGCCAGGCACATGGTGGCTCCTTCCAAAATCTCAAGATAGATCAGGATTATCATAGGATAATCTGATTATCCAAAATACAAGATATGAAATTAATTAGATTTAATTTTATTTTTAATCTTAATATCATATCTTAAAGGATCAAATTCGAGATGTCTCATATCTGATTAGAATCTTAGAAGAAAAATTTTTAAAATATTTCTTCAGATCCAATCAGATCTGATTGATCCTATGCCGGAAAAGAGGTTTTTTCTTCTATAGCAGATCTCATCAATCCCACATTAGGAATTTCTCTCCAGTCGAATTTCTCTTTAGTCGAATTTTTCTACTCCACTTTATGAATAGCAGATCTTAGCACGTCTGTCCCAAGGACTTCAATTGGATGAACTTAAGACAGCAAAGGGACTTCACCATTGACATAAGTTTGAACTTTTCCTAGAGGATATCAAGAAATCCATCATCCTTTTCAACCTTCAGCCCCATGGAACAATGCTAATGCCACCTTTGGCCGACCTTGAGGGCGGCCAAACTTCTAAAGTAGTTGAGCAGCACCAGCAAAAAGCCCTGAGTTGTAACACTTATCCATCTCGGCCTCCAGTCAATTGCTAATCTCTATGATGTGGAGGGGACGCCGGTAGGGGAGATCACGCAGGAGATGTATTCCTTTTTTGGAGTGCTTGTGAGGCGATCAGACATCATTCTCATAGAGCCCAAAGACTGGCATTTGATGGATGCTGCCGTCAGGGATCGGGTATGGAAAGAGATATGGATAAGTACGCACATCTTAGTTATATTTATGCATTTTATATGTTTATACTATATATGTTTGACTAGAATAATTTTATAACTGATTTTTGATAAATTTGTGCAGAGGAGGTACGACTTTCCCAATCACAAGAGAGCTCGAGATGTCTGATTGAAAAAGATCGGAGAGTTATACCGGGGTTACAAGATCAAGCTCCATAGAGGATGGCTCGAGCATCGATGAGACACTCCAGAGGAGCTTGTTCCCTGGATACAGGACTGTCCTCTGAGTCAATGGGTGAGGATGGTTGGACACTGAAGGAGCCAGGAGTTCGAGGTAAAATTTCTAATTTTTAAATTTTTCAATACGCTTAAAATTTTATTTAAATATTTTTTAAATATTTATTATTTATTTGAATACTTGTTAGGCTATCTTCTGTCAGAATCGGTAGGATCGTGCAGTCCAAAAGTATACATACACTCTAGCCCGCAAGTCTATGGCCAGTCGTGTGCATGGAGAGGTAATTAATTCTAAATCTTACTAGATAAATTAAATTCATATTTTTTATCATCTTTCTAATAAATTTATTTTTTATTATAGCTTATGAGAGATGGAGTGATGCTCAGCCATAATAAGATCTTCCAATCCAACCGTACGAACAAGACGAGCAGGTCGATGAACACCGCGATCGGACGTATTTTTGTAAGTATTAAATATATTAGTATATATGATTAGTATTACAGTATTTTTTATAAAATTTTATTTTAATTTATAATTACAGGATCAATTAGATGTGCTCGCGAGCGAGGGCCCAGATACCTCTAGGCCCCATGACCATCTATCTCAAGTCTTGGGGCCTGAGCACTTTGGGAGGATCCGGTGCAGGCCCGAACACACATCGATGAGCTACTGGTCCGAGGCGAGCATCTCTTCACAGACTTTCGGTGTCATCAGCCGAAAGGAGCTTGAGGAGGTATTGGCACGGGCAGATCATGCTGCGACCTAGGCAGATCGGATTGAGGAGCGCGCATCTCATCTGGAGAGCATCGTGAGAGATATGATGTCGACGCTCAGCACACATTTTAGAGTCACAAACTTCGAGGATATGTTGGCTCACATTCCAGCTCCAACTCCGACTTTCGATGACGATGATGACAACGATGATATAGATTTAGGAGACTTTTGATGTATTTTATTTTTTTAAAAAAATATTATAATAAATTTTATTTGGTAGTAAAATTTTAGCATTTCAGAATAATTTTTATGTTTATTATATTTTTTTATGTTATATATCTATATTTATTAGGTAAAATATATAAAAAAATAAAAATTTTATTTTTTTTAATTATTCAAAATCTATGGCAGTGGTTTTATAACCGCTACCATATCCATCCCAACCGCTGCCATAGGTCCGGTGCCAATCGCTACACTAGACCTATAGTAGCGGTTAAGAAACCGCTGCTATAAATTATCTATGGCAATGATTATGTAACCACTGCTATAGATATCCTATGGCAGCGATTACATAACTGCTACGATAGATCGATCTATTGCAGCGATTTATAAACTGCTGTAATAGGCCATTTATGGCAGCGGTTCTAATAATAACAACTGCTGCTATAGAGCTACGACGATGAACGCAGTAGCAGCAGTTAGAAAACCGTTGCTATAGCCTATGGCAGCAGTTTTTTGGTAACCGCTGCCGTAGCCCTTTTTTGTCGTAGTGAAACTTAACCATAGTTTTCATCGAAGATTCTACCATTCCATCTCTTGCCTCCGGTTCGAATGCCCACATCTACTGTTGGTCGACCTTAAAGATGGTTAAACTCCTAAAAATTGTCAAAAGTGATGCCAGCAAAACCCAAGCTTATAACTCAATTGCAAGTCCATCATCCGCTAGTTAGAGGCCAACCTTCAAGTTCGATAACTCTGACTTTGAGTTCTATATCCCCAACATGAACAATTTGCCACTCGACATAGAAACCTCCGACCTCTCATTCGAACTCCAATAAATGAAATCCAACCGCCTACAAGTCGCGACAAACGACAGCTCACTCTCCGTAACAAACTCTTAGTGGCCTAAACGGTCTACTAACATTCTGTTATGGCCATCACTATCATTATGTTACGAGCCTCATCTATAAAAGGGACTCTTCAGATACGCCTTTTTCTCTAAGCTCACATCTCTGCCTTAATTCTCTTGAGTACTCCATTTTTCTTGGCCAAATAACTAATTTGACTGTTTGAGGGTCCTGTCGGAGCCGCCCACCTCTGATATGGACTTTATCTTATAGGTGTTGTCAGCGACCTCTTCTGCACCAATAACCAAGTTAAATTTATGGCTAAAATTTTTAATCCAATAAGTTATTCAAATTGAATCGGATGCATATATAATCTAACCCTAATCTAAAAATTTGAATCTGGATCAAATTTGGGTTGGATCTAGATCAAATATAATCAATTGCTATTAGTCATACAAAATAAATAATAAATAATATTATTCTTAAAATAAATTAATGATCTAAAACCTATCTTGATGTTGAAGATATTTCTCACACAAGCCTTAAATCACAATTTGGATACTCAAAATTGACCCAAAAATGAAGCAGGTCGGGTCAGATTTAAATTCAGTATGCCCAGACCAATCCAAAAGATAGAATAGATCCAATTTTAGAATCCAATCCACTCATATGAGTTCTTTAAAATAGATTGGATCGAATTACATCTAAGCAAGTCAGGTTAGATTAGGTCATAAATCAGTTCGACTCATTTGCAACCTTGAGCAACTTGTCTCTTCTTTATTTTTCAAGATTGCAACGATGGTTATAGAGAAGAGCTGATTAGGCTTGGGCCTAAACTATTTTATTTTTAATCAGGTTTCATGCCAAATTTAATTTAAAATTTAATATTTTATATGCATAAGCCCCACCAATACTGAACAATAACTAAAGTCTTAAACTCGATTAAACATTTTTTCCTCGAAAATTTTTTCGATGTAGCTCCATGGATACCATCCACAGTAATTGATTCTCATGTGGGATTGAAATAAAAAAATTGGATATCATGCTTCGGCCCTATATAAGAGCTAATCATCATGAATGATATTTATGGAGCTACATCATTTATGGTATAGAAAGTATTACCCGTTACTAGAATTTGTACGTAGGAACCAGGAAAAGCTATTAATGGACTGGAACCCAGCCCAAATATGATTAGGTCTTGGCCTAAGAGAAATACTGACTGAAACCCAATTGCCGACGGAGGGAATCTTACCCCCGCCTCCGCCCGCGCGCGTCGTTTGGTTTTCGAATCGTCTCGCGCCTACCGCGTAATTAATCTCTTCCCGCTTTACCGCCAAAATTCTGGCGCCAAACCTTCCCGCCATTCCCCAACCTCCTCATTAATAAAAAGCGCCCCATCGCCCCGCTCTCTCTCACCTCCGTTCTCGAATTCCTTCTCTCTCTCTCTCTCTTTCTCTCTCCATTCTTCGCAGAGATGGTGGTGGGCTTGGGGCCGGGGAGGTTCTACGGGAGCAGCCTCCCGCGGCCGCGCTTCTACACGGAGGTGAAGCTGAACGACGAACGCGTCGACCCGCCGGTGCCCGTCATGGATCCGCTTCTCTCGTGGGCGAAGGACGCCCACTGGTCCATGGGCGGCCTCAGCTTCAAGCGCCATCGCCTCCAGGGCCGGATCGAGGGCTCCATCAAGAAGCTCCGCGCCCAGCAAGAGAGAACGCACAGAAGCTCCCCTTCCCTCAACCGAAAGCCGGCGGCCAAGCCAAGGTTCTCCGGCCATAAGCCCCTGTCTCTGGCCTCGCTCCGTTCTGACTCCTCCGACTCAGAGGAGGAGTTGCAAAAGAAGGCAGAGGATGTTAGCATCGTTTCGTCCCCATCAATCGGGTCTGCTCAGAAGAGGAAGAGGGTGAGGAGGCTCGGTGATGAGTTTGATAGAATTGCAGAACAGCAGCAGATGGGGAAGAAGAGTGAGGCGGGGGAACGGGTTGCATCGAGGACCCGGAGCCGGAAGCCGGGCGTGGAGGAAGTGGAAGTCGGTGAGGAGCCTATGGTCACGGGCAAAGGGAGTGTGGAGAGGAGGAAAAGGAAGGAGGCGGATGGTGTTACGCCAAGAAGGACTTCTCCAAGGAAGAAGCAGCTGATTTGATTCCTATGTTTCTTTTCTTTCTCTCTAAGTAGTATGTTAATCAACTGCAGTTTACTTGTTTGATGTATTGACGCTGAGAAGGAAGAAAGAACTAATTCGACAGGGATCTGTTCAGTCCAAGTCGCAGAACTGAAATTATTTTTCCTCTCTTCTTGTTTGCTTAGCAAAATTTTTTCAGCTTTTACATTTTGTGTACATGTGACTAGGCAAGAGAATTTGGTTATATACATCATGATAAGAAATTGGACAAGTTTAGATGTACATGATGATGTCATGTGCCATACATGTTATATTTTCATTCTGATTTGCCAACATCAGCTTTAACGGGAATACCTGATGAACGAGGATTCATAAAGCCGACCCAAATGGTTGGGATAACACTCTGATCAAGGTTATAGTTTTCTGAGAAACATGATACCGGAATCCTTCATGAGCTTTTCATAAGAATTTCAAAGCAACATCATAAGTTTGATTCAATTTTTTATTGCTATATTCCGTTAACTGCTTGATTTAATTTGCAGTTAATGATCGGTGAAATTATCAATGAACTTCTCACCAATCATTAACTGCAAATTTCTTCCTTGTAAGTTCTTTTACTTTGTTTTCGAAATATTAAATTTGAACGTGTTATTTGGATGTTAGGATACGTGCTACTTGATTTTTGTTTTGATGAAATATTTTCTTTGTAGATGTTTGTTATGAATCAATTTATATTTTTATAATTGAGCTGAATTATGTTGGAGTTGAGGTGAAAAATTTGTTAGGATTTTGTAATTATTAGGATTTTGTAATTATTAAAATGGTACGTAAGCAATCAAAATCCTAGAATAATTGTAATTATTAAAAATTTTTAATAAAAATATTTATAATAATTTTTTTTAAATTTTTAAATATTATATTATATTATATTATATTATATTATATTTTTTATTATTTATAAAATAATATTATTTTTTTCTTATTTTTATATTTTTTTTATCCTGGTGTCGTCCCACCTCTCCATCGTGCCATCATGATTGTACTTCTATCTTCTCTTTTTTTTTTTTTTTTTTTCATGTTTTCTTCGCCCTTATCAATGATGCCCCACCATAAGTTTTCTTTTTTTTCGGCAAATGTCGATCTCAATTGCACTTTCGTGCTCTCTTTTCTTCTCATACATTCTCTACACTCGTCTGTCCCATCACCATTCCTTTTCTCTTGATAAATGATGATCTTGATTGCACCTGTCAATGCCCATGCTGGTACCATCGCTTTTGGTGCCATCACTGTCTCTTCTTTCTTCTGTCTTGCCTTCTGCCTAGCCTCCTTCCTATCGTCGTCAACATTTCTTGTCCCGGCCATCCCCTCTTCGGTCGACCCCTTGAGGAAGGGATGAGGTTTCATGAAATATTGTCGTCAACATTTCTTGTCCCGACCATCCCCTCTTCGGCCGACCCCTTGAGGAAGGGACGAGGTTTCATGAAATATTGTTAATAATATTTTCCTGATGTCCCATCATGGTTCTTCTTTTCTCTCGGCAAACGCGGATGTCGATCTTATCCTCGCTCTTTCTTTTCTTCTCATATGTTCCCTGCACCCGCCAGTGCTGCCCCATCACTACTCTCTTTTCTCTCGGTAAATATCGATTCCGATCGCATCCCTCGGCACCCCTATCGATACCATCGCTTCCGACACCATTACCGAAGGAAGAGAGAGAAACTTTTTCTTTTTTTTTTTATTTTTTTATTTTTTTCTTTTTTTTTCATAATTATTTTTTTTCTTCTTCAATTTTTAATCAGCACTCAGCTTTTCTCGATCCCTTGCCTGTCGAATACTTAGAATACTATCATTCTCAATTATTTGTATCATTCAAAAAACTAACTGAATATCAAAAAAATCATAAAAAATTTTAAAAAAACTTAGAAAAGATGCTATTAAACTTATCTTTCTTTCGGAGGATGGAAGGGCTCAATTTCACTGCCCACTCTCTTGCTCGCCCATGGTGCCCCCACCACCATCCCTCCAATTGAGGAAGATAGAAATTCGAAGAGAGGGGTAAGGGGAATGAAAAGTAACAATCTTCATCATTAGTATCTCGTAAATTTTCGAAGACTATTAAATACAGAGATTTGGCTATCAAATTAATAGAGTATCATGCTCTATTTGCAGATAATTTATTAGATTTGATCTAGTTTGATTTGATTCAATGGATCGATTCAGATCTCGAAATATATTTTTTTTAAAAAAAATAATAAAAATATTCTTTTTAGATAAATAAATTAGTATATTATTATTTTTAAAATTAGAAAATGATATGTTATTTTTTTAAAATAATAATAAATTAGTATTTTTATAAAATATTATTATTATTTTTATAATATTTTATTTTTTAAAAATAATATTTAAAAAAAATATTGTTTTCATCTCTTATCTCCTCCTTACTTTTATTTTTAAAATAATATTTTAAATATTTATTAATAATAAAAAAATAATTTTTTTCTTCTTTCTTTCCAAATATTTTCTTTTTTTCTTTTTCCTCTCTCCCTTCCATTTCCTTCCCCTCGCCACCACCCCCCCACCCCCCACCCTTGTCGCGTGAGGCACAGATCGCGGCCGTCCGTGCCACCCCACCACTGTGCTGCCCCACCGCTATCCGCACCCCACCACCAAACCCCTTGCCCTCCCCTCCCCCAGCTTCGGCACCACCAACCCCCCTCCCATCCCCTCCTTCAATCATTCGGTAGCCATGGGAGAAGCGATCAGTTGGAAGCGAAGGAGGAGACAATGTGGCCTTATGGCCGTGGGAGATGGGGCCAGTGGAACGTGGGTGAGTGCAACATAAAGCTCAGAGCCATGTGCATCCTAGCGATCGTGAGAAAAGTAGGTAGTGGAGGTGTGGAAGTAGCGGGCGGCAGAGACGAAGGGATGGGAGCATAGTGCACATGGAGGTGGACTTGTGAATTGAAGCAAGTGGAGCGAAGGAGCAGGAGAGCGGCTCTAAGCTCCTAGCTTTGGACTTTCTCCTAGGTGGATCCTACGGCCCACCTCCCTCGATCGTCGATCTCTCGGCCTATGCCGCCACCCTCTCCTCCGATGGTGGCTATAAGGACGGATTCAATGCTTACTCCTACGTGAGTTTTGTGAGGGAGATAAGTGCAAGATTTTAGTGATTCTGAATCTGGTTCTAGCTCTGGCTCCGACTTCTCCATATGGATCTAT
Source organism: Cocos nucifera (assembly GCA_006176705.1). Lineage (NCBI taxonomy): Eukaryota > Viridiplantae > Streptophyta > Magnoliopsida > Arecales > Arecaceae > Cocos > Cocos nucifera. Next base: position 154,234 of record QRFJ01002794.1, on the reverse strand, counting down.
GGCCTACCTTCCTCGATCATCGATCTCGAGCCTGTGCTACTACCATCCCTCCTTTGACGGTGGCCATGAGGATGGATCCTGCGACTACTCCTGTGAGTTTTGCAAGGAAGATAAGCGCAAGTTTTCAGAAGCTTCCGTGTATCCCCGTTGTTGACCCCTTTCTTCAAATCCCTTGTCACGTGTTAGCGAAATGAATGCTCTACCCACATGGCACAGCAAAACTCGTTTAAAAAGCTGAGTTGGCAATACTGTAATACTCCCTGCCACTATCCCCCAACTAAGGGAGATAGAAATTCAAAGAGAGGGGCAAAAAAAATGAAAAGCAACATACTTCATCATTAGTATTTTGTAAACTTTTGGAGGCTATTAAATACAGAGATTTGCCTTTCACATTGATGAAGTATCGTATTCTATTTGCAGATAATTTATTAAGTTTGATCTGATCTGATCCAATAGATCGATTTAGATCTCGAAATATATTATTTTTTAAAAAATAATAAAAATATTATTTTTAGATAAATAAATTAGTATATTATTATTTTTAAAATTAAAAAATAATTTATTATTTTTTTAAATAATAATAAATTAATATTTTTATAAAATATTATAAAAATAAATAATAAAAATATTATTTTTAGATAAATAAATTAGTATTTTATTATCTTTAAATTAGAAAATGAAATGTTATCTTTATAAAATAATAATAAATTAGTATTTTTACAAAATATTATTATTTTTATAATATTTTATTTTTTAAAATAATATTTTTTTTAAAAAATGATGTTTTCATCTCTTATCCTTTCCCTACTTTTATTTTTAAAATAATATTTTAAATTATTAATAATAATATAATAATACTTTTTTCTCTATCTCTAAATATTTTTTTTTTCTTTTTTCCTCCCTTTCCTTTCCTTCCTCCCTCTGCCTCCCCCCTCACCCCCACCACGTGAGGCCTAGGTCGCGGTCGTCTACGCCGCCCCCACTGCAGTGCCACCCCACCACCTCTACACCACACCCGCCATCCGCACGACCATCAAACCCCTCCCCCAGCTCCAGTACCACCAAACCCCCTTCTGTCCCCTCCCTCAATCATTTGATGGCCATGGAAGAAGTGAGTAGCGGAAGCGAAGGGGGTGGTAGTGTAGCCTGGTGGCCATGGGAGAAGGGGGCTTGTGGGAGGTGGGTGAGTGCAACATGGAGTTCGGAGCCATGTGTGTCCCGACGATCGTGAGAGAAGTGGGTAGTGGGGGCATGGGAGAAATGGGCTACAGAGATGAAGGGATGAGAGCATAGTGCATGGAGGCGGCTTGTGAATGAAGCGAGTGGGCAAAGAAGTAGGAGAGCGGCTCCGACTCTGGCTTCAGCTTCTCCAGGTGGATCATGGCCCACCTCCCTTGATTGTCGATCTCCAGCATGTGCTGCTGCCCCCTCTTCAAATGGTGGCCGCAAGTGCGGATCCTGCATCTACTCTTGTTGGTTTTGAGAGGGAGATAACCACAATGTTTAGGGTTCTGAATTGGGTTCCAGCTCTGGCTCTGGCTTCTCTGGGTGGATCTATGGCCCACCTCCCTTGACCACCGATCTTTGGCCTATGCCGCCACCCCCTCCTCTGATGATGGCCATGAGGATGGATCTGGTGCCTACTCCCACGAGTTTTGCAAGAAAAATAAGCATGAGATTTCGAAAGCTTCTATGTGTCCCCGTCGTCAACCTCCCTCCCCCCTTCTTCAAATCCCTCATCACGTGTTAGTGAAACAAACCTCCCTCCCCCCTCTTCAAATCCCTCACGTGTTAGCACAACAAAACTCGTTTAAGAAGTTGAGTTGCAACACTATAATACTCTTCCATAAAATATTATTATTATTATTATTATTATTATTATTATTATTATATATATATATATATGATGGATATCTCATTATTTTGATACATATGATACATATTTCAGAATCTTTTTGATATTCTTTATTATGATATATTAACTAAAAATCTTTGTTGATGTTTTTTTTTTGATATTTTTCAATATTTTCTAGTAAAATGCATGTTTGATAAAGCTTGCTTTATTGAAACAAGTTGCATGGTGATTTGTGGAATCAATTAAGAAATCTTGAGACCATTTAGAGAATCACAAGTATATAAAATGTTAAATTATTTTACTATCAATGCAAAGATTTGTTATATTTGAAATCAATGTCTGCTAACTAATTACTCTACTTTAATCAAATGATTACAATAAACTGTTAATGCTTCACCCTCCTGCTAAGAAATCTCCAGCCTGATCAACCATTCAGTCCTTAATTATTTCTTGTTTAGATTTCAAACTTTGTAGCTCATTTGGATTATTGTTTGTAACAGTAAGCTACAGCAAACTACCGTTGATCTTTTGCGGCATTGGCTCCTCATTTCCTAGACCTCAATTTGCGTGGCAGCAAACTACCGTTGATCTTTTGCGGCATTGGCTCCTCATTTCCTAGACCTCAATCTTCCCTGCAAAAATTTTTAATGTTAAAGCTTCATTTTTACTTTTTTTTTTTTTTTTTGAAAAGTTTAATATATGTTTCTTCAACCAAAACAAAATGGGTTATAAGCTCTTTTTTTTTTGAGAAAAATAGTCTAAACACTATAACCCTTTATCCTATGGTCCTGTACTACCCTCCTTCAGACTCACTTATGAAACTTCCATGCCCACCTTCTAGGCATTTATGCAGATTTCCCAAAATACCTGCTATAGCTTCAGATAACTAAGTTATATGCACCCTATCCCTGTACAAAACATCATATTGATGATGATGCTATTAAAGTTGCTACTGCCTAAATACTCCAAAAATCAGTCCTCACCTTTATCATCATGATGATTCAAACAATTTTCTAGCAAGCTATCTCAAACAAGTCTATATTAATGCAACAAGTGGCCAAGCTCGTAGACGTGTCTTCCTTCTATCTTTCTTAAAGTACCATCTCAAACAATCCAAGTTTCTTTATTAAAAGCTCTCTGCGATTGCGTTCCATATACCAAAATATAGGAAACTTACTTTCTGGAGCCATAAGCAATGTGTACAAGATGCTATGGTTACTTCCCTTCATGCAAATAGAGAATGCAATGCCAACTCAATTCTTTACCTTTGGCCATACATTTTGGGTTAATGAGTTTCCACAGGGTACCCTCTTCTGCCGTTACCATTAGTTAAATTGTACGCTGCCATTACCATTAGTTAAATTGTAAGCTTCCCTCATGTACAACTCCACGTCCTATTCCTTCCATCGTGCCAAAATTGAAGATTGCCATATAGTCCAAGGCAATTATGCCATATCTCAAGGCGATTACCGATCTTAAATAGTTACAACATGATTTCCATTGTTTCTGAATCTCCCTGCTTGGGGTTGGCCGCCAAAGAACTTATGATCGAGGAAGAACTGTTGCTAGAGCTTTGCCCAAACTCCTGCAAAAAAGTTCTCACCAGATTGTTCTCCGGTGAAGACCTTCCGACGCTCAAGTTAGAAGACTGGAGAACAACGAGAGAAGAAAACATCGAATTAAGTGCCTACTTGGAGGGTTCCAAAGTCTCTTGATTTATAGGAGAAGAATTAGAGTCATATTCACTTCGGATTCTAACGACCTTTCAAATTTATCGCTCTAGATTGATTTGGGAGATGCTTTACCTTTTCTAGAAGGCGGGATCATGAGAGACTCCTATATAATCTGAACTTTCCTAATTTAGAGAGAGCATGGATCTGACGAACGATGATATCTCGATAATGGACGATCAATAATAGATCGTCCAAGATTGATTGGCGGTATATGAGCAATTAGTAGGTCATCCGAATATTGATCGGCTAGAATCAATCAGTGTTGGATAGATCGGCTGTGGATAACTTTTCTTCGATTAATATGGAGGAGTTCTTTAGTAATAGCTCGGCTGAATACGACTTATGGCAAACCATCAGTGAACTAGTAACCTACCATAGCGGCTAGTCATATGTGGCCGACCTATTTTGATAGGTCGATAAAGGTCGTGGAATTTTAGTCCGAGGATGAGCTATAGCCAACCTACAACAATTGCCCCCCACTCATAAGGCTGAGCTTTTATTGCTTGGTCGACGTGAGTATCTTTCGAAGCCGAGGCCGATCTTATTCATGGAGGTCGGGTTGCCATATGTTGATGATCGGTGCTATGAAGAGAATCACGAAAGACCATCAGCCTTCAAATCCGATCGTCCATCGGCTCGATTTGGGACCATCTATTTCGACCAACCAGTGCTTGCCACTTGATGAAGATCTAAAAGGATAAGTGAATCGATGATAGATCGGAGTCGTCCAGGTTTTTTATAAATAAGGGCCTTTGCTATCTCACTTTTTTACTGTTGCTGTTACTAAGAAAGGAGCTCCGGCACTTTGCATCTTTGAGCAAATTGCTCAGACTAAGCCGACCTATCATCGACCCCGTCTTCTCCTTTATTGCTCGATCACCACACTTTCTTAGGTTAGTTCCTTCTACACTCATGAGTCAATCAAGTCCATCCCGATCTTCCTGGAGTTCGGATGATCGTTCAGGTGGGGACCATGGATCCGAGGTAGCCGGTTCCTCGGGTAAATTCGAGGAACACGTAATCCCGAACTATGGCCCTTTTAGGATTAATTCTGTCCTCTCCTCGGAGGATTTAGAGCTTATAAGGCTAAAATACCAAATCCTAGATGACTTTAGGCTAAAGGTCGCTAGACCCAGGGAGCGAAGAGCTCTTCCTCGTCTAGGCCATGTTGGGATTTATAAAAAATTCCTGAAAGCCGACCTTAGGTTACCATTCCACTTCTTAGTCATTGAATTTCTAAATTTGTATAGAATTAGTTTTTGTAACTTGGCATCGAACTCCTGGCTATCGATTTTAGGCTTTTTTATACATTGTCTCCTCCTCGGGATCGAGCCTACTTTTCGTCTTCTCCGAGCTTGCTTCACACTGAAGAAGCATCTTATGAAGATCGAGTGATGGTACGTCTCTCCTCGAAAAGGATATTGTCTTTTTCGAGGTGCTCCTTCCTCGGTGCACAACTGGAAGGAGCGCTTTTTCTTTATTTCGGTCGAGCAACCTTGGAGTTTTAGCACGTCATAGGGTCGACCTCATAGGTCAGCTGTTAGGCCTCTGACATTATCCGATGCCGAGGAGGAGTCTCTAAATTGGATCTTTGGCTTCGCTCCCCCTCTGTTGTCCAAGCTCCTTTTTGAGAACTTGTTCAAGGTGGGGCTGATCCCAACCGATCCAAAGGATAAGTAATTATTTTGTGCCATCTTATTTAGCTCATTCTTTTTGTCATCATCGACGATGTTTATCGAGCTTATCTTTCTGTATAGCAATGAATCCGATCGACCTAAAAGCTATTCATCGAGTGGCAAAAAAGAAGAAGGCTAACACAGCCTCTGCTCTTAAACGTGGCCGATCTGAGGCCATCCTTGCCCAACCCATAGTTGGGGGTTCCTTGGGACTAATCTAAAGGAAAAACCTAATTTTTTGGATCAGGTTCGTTCAGATCTGATCAGATCAAGAGATATATTTCAAAAATTTTTCTCTTTGATTCAGATCAGATCTAAGATATTTTAGATCTGATTATTATTATTTTAAAAATTAAAATAAAATTAGATAAATTAAATCAAATTTAATTTACCTTGAAGTGGGTAATCCTATTACCCATTGATGATCCTGTAAGCAGTGAAAGGTTTTGGATCAAGCTACGCAAGTGCCTGACCTCTACCGGTATCCACTCGGGCTAGATCTGGAGATCCTCTTCTTTTCTATCACTCTCTAAAAATCAGATCTGGATCTAATCTGAAGGATCTTTAAAACTCTTTTCGAAGATCAGCAGTTATCCTATGCAGTAGTGTAGCCTTCTAGCTTTCAGTCACTTTTCTTTGATTTGGATCGCACCAACCAAGAATCCAAACACTTTGGACGTGGAGAGGAGAGGGAGAAGGTGGGTTTGACATGGAGGAAGAGGGAGAGGCAGCCTTGGGGCGTGGGATTTCAATTCTCCGATTATTCAATCTGAGTTGGACGCAGGATCTTATTTATAGACTATCTGTGATCCAACTTCTTTTTTTTCCAACCAATCACAACTCTTTATGAAATCAGATCTAAATCTGATTGGTGAAAATAGAATCCCCTGGATTCCTCCTTAGAGGATGCCTAAGACCAGTCAAAATTGGTTCTTAGAAGAACTCTAATCGAAATTCAAAAAGAAGATGGAGTCCCTGTCCAACAAGGACTCCTGGGCGCCTCTAGCTTGGGCACACGCCAAGGGTGGCATGCGCCCTCTTCCTTACCAGGTTCTAGTAGGGGGACAGGCCCCTTAGCGTGCACCCTCTTCCTTGCTAGGTTTTGATAGGGGGACAGCCCCCACCAGCTCTCCAATAGGTGCGTGACACGTGGACAAAAGTCAAAGTATCAATGGTCAATATTTGACCAGTCAAAGGTAGACTTTTGATCGAAGTCAAAGAACGAGAAATGACAGATGACCAAAAATGGTAGGTAATGTCTTACAAAATAAGACAATCTTTTCTAACTTGGACAACCTCCAGTCAGACCATATGAAGGCCTCTGATTGAGCACAAACTCCTTTGGCTCAGTCAGGACAACTTATTTATGATAGCAAAAGAAGAACGTTAGGTTCAATCGAGTGCTAGCACGATTTTCTTGAACCTAATTGAATCTCATTCAGATCAATTGAACTAGATTAGTTTAATTGATGATCACCAGATTCAAACCCTTGTTTGTGTGATCCAGTTAGGTTCAGTTCTGTATGGTAATGGGATATGTCATGATCTCTATCATCGATATTATCGAAACTTCTTTCGATGGATCAGAACTCTTCTAATTCGAACAGCTAGAATGATCGATCATCTAAATCATTCTAATTGCTCCCAAAATCCACCAGTGACACCTAGCAGTATATGGTGGCAACCCATCAGAGCTGAATGCGAACCTCTTGGTGCAGCTACCTGTGTGATTAAGTTTTTCTATCTTGAGCCCCGATCAGATTAGGGTTAAGGTGAACTCATCAAACCCTAGTCTCTGTCATATGATGTAATCATTCGATTTCAAGTCCAATGTGAAAACCTAAATAGAAATTCTTTCTATTATTTTCACTCTGCCATGGCCATGGACTTCTGAACTTAATTCTCATGATCATCATAGGGCTGCTCCTCTACCATCGAGGTAGATAGATTCCATCTTGATGCTATCCAGTTCCTACAATGAACATGCTATAGCCAACATACACCTCAGGATTCCATATGGCTAGGAGATCGAGTAATGGTGTAGTCAAACTATAACACCCTCAAGGTGAACTGCTGATGCACCTCAGGTCAAAAAACCAGACACATTACTGCAGCATCGAGTCAGTCATTGACGAGAAGGTAGACTTCCTAATGACTACTCGAGGTGGTCACGCTCAGTGCCCTCGTTCTCTAACGAGTACCTATACTCTCGCTCTGGTGTCTCCACACCATAGACTCAAGACTCATCAACTAAAGAGAAGCGATTGTACACCAACCTTCCGGATCAATCACCATCCTCATGATGATCCTATGGTCGGAAGTATTTTTTGAGTTAATAATGATTATTCATGTCTTAAATTTTCAACTTTGAAAATATGAATTATTATTATCATTAACTCAAAGGATATATCACAGACACTAAATACACATATGTGATAGAAAATAACCCATTTTATTGATTATAGTCAAAATTATAATTTTGCCCCTAGAAGTGTATTACAAGTGTCAACCAATTTTGACTTCTAGGGCATATATATCTAACAATCTCCACTTGTCCTAAAGCCAATTGGCTACAAGTCTAAGTCCCATCTTCTCAAGGTGGGCTTCGATCTTCTGCTGGCCCAACGGCTTTGTAAGTGGGTCTGCCACATTATCTATGGAGTTGACTCTCTTGACCTCGACATAACCCTTCTCGAGGTAATCACGGATGAGGTGGTATCGCCGTTCAATGTGCTTGGATTTTTGGTGAGATCTTGGCTCCTTAGCAAGGGCTATGGCACCATTGTTGTCATAATATAGAGGAATGGCATCTTATGGCATTACTCCAATTTCTGCAGCAAACTTCTTATAACAGAATGCTTCCTTCGCAGCTTCTAATGCAGCGATATATTCTGCTTCTATAGTGGAATGGTTATCCCGTTTGCTTGAAACTTCTTTCGCTGACGCACACCATTCACACAAATAGACTTTCAGATGTACAACTTTTTATCGATCATCTATTCAGACAAAATTCGAGTCTATGTATCCCTGGACTTGGAGTTCTCCCGTTACCAAAAGAACCAAATCATATCTTTAGTTTTTCTTAAGTACTTAGGATGACATTGCACAGAAGTCTAGTGTTCTTTCTGGGATTTGACTGATATCTGCTTGTGGGAACTCACAGCATGGGATACAGGTCGTTAAATATCATGGCATAATTGAGGCTCCGCTATTGTAGAAGCATAAGGATTTGCTATGCATTTATTTCCTTAGGTGTTGGCGTAGGGCACATCTTCTTGGAAAAGATGATACATTGTTGCAAGGGTATTATTCCCCTAGAGTTTTCCATACTAAAGCCTCTTTATACTTCTCTGTACATCTTCTATGAAAGTCCTAGAGATTCCTATTTCGGTCTATCCCTATAGACCTTAATTCCTAGAATAAGGAATATTTCACCTAGGTCTTTCCATGAGAATTTCTTGGACAACCATATTTCGACTATCGCTTTTAAACATGGCGAATATCATTTCCAATAAGGAGGATGTCTCCACGTACAATACGAGGAAACACGAGAGGCTACCCCCTGACCTTTTTGAAGACCACTCGACGGTTTCTCTTGTTTTTGATGAATCAAACATTTTGATATATCATTAAAACGAGTGTCCAGCTTCGAGATGCTTGCTTAAAGTCCATATTTATGACCTTTGCAGCTTGAACTTTAGTTATCAGTATCAAATGGATGTGAAATTAGCGGCTTTTCCGATATAGAATTCTTTCCTCAAGAATCATCAGAACGTCGTTTTGATCACGGTCATTTGCCATTTTATAATACAAGTAGGCCTACAATGGCAAGCAATGTGCGGATGATTTTAGCCTAGCCACTGGAGAAAGGTATCCTGATAGTCAATGCTTCGCATGTCGACTATAATCTAGTGGTCACTAGTATAGCCTTGAATTTCTCCACATTTCTATCTGCACCATCTTTCTCTTGAGAGTTCCAATTTAGGCCAATAGGTATTATACCTTTCTTGGTGCGAATCTACAAGATCCGACCTTGGTTTGAGTTGCATCGAGTCAAGTTTCTGACTGCATTGCCTCTAGCCATTTCTCGGAGTCGATATCTGATATCAGCCTCGTTGTAGGTCTTCTAGGATCTCAATCATGAGGCACATTACCTAGAAGAACGTTTGTGCTCTACTTCCATCTGAAATAATACCTAAGTTATCTTTCAGGGGGACGGAAAACTCTTTTCCGATCTACGAGGTGGAGGAGGTAGTGTTCTTATTGGCTCAACCTGATTTGGTTCCACTTGGTCCTTAGCTCGTTTGCTTGTGAGACTTTCTCATCAAGCTTAATCTGCTTTCCAATGCCGCTATCTTGAATAAACTATTTTTCAAGAAATATGGCATGTCGACTCACAATCACATTGTGGTCTTCTGGAATGTAGAAATAGTATCCTAATGACTCTTTAGGATATCCTATGAATCGAGCTCTAAAGGACCTAAACTCTAACTTGTCCGCTTGTTGTCTTTTGACATGAGCCGGACAACCCCAAATTCTGAGATGACTCAGACTTGGTTTCTTACCGTGCCATATCTCATACGGTGTGGTAGGAACGGTTTTAGAGGGAACCCTATTCAGTAGAATAGATTGAAGTTAATAATGAATGTCCCCAAAGAAAATCAGGGAGGTCTGTGAAGCTCATCATGGATCGAACCATATCCAATAGAGTCCGATTTCTCCATTCTGAAACCCCGTTGAGTTGAGGTGTTCCTGGTGGAGTCCATTGAGAGACTATGCCATTTTCCTTAAGATAGTCTAGGAATTCCTTGGCTAAGGTATTCACCTCCTCGATCTGATCGAAGAACCTTAATGGGTTTTTCAGTTTGTTTTTCTACTTCATGTCTGAATTCTTTGAACTTTTCAAAAGCTTCAGACTTGTGTCTCATAAGATACACATACCCATACCTAGACAGATCATCGGTAAAGGTAATGAAGTAGACAAAATTGCCTCTAGCCGGCACATCAAATGGGCCGCACACATCAGTATGTACTAGGGCAAGGAGATCTGTGGCCCTCTCCCCATGTCCAACAAAAGGGAGTTTAGTCATTTTGCCTTGAAGACAAGATTCACAAGTTGGATATGACTCAAAAGTCAATGGACTCAATAGCCCATTTTTCTCCAATTTGTTGATCCTATCTTCTGCTATATGACCTAATCTCAGGTGCCATAGATATCTGTCGTTTGGACTATCCCTAGGTCGTTTGGCATTCACGTTTTGCTCGATAGTTAGAAACAGGTACATCAATATGTAGCTGATAAAGACCATTAATAAGGAAACCATTTGCAATTTTATTTCTTTCATAAAGAATGTTACAATGGTCCTTAAAGAAGGTGATCACATAACCTTCTTGTGCTAAGCATGAAACAGAAATCAAATTCCTGCTAGCTGCAGGCACATAATAACAGTCTTTTCAAAACTAAGTCTAAACCAGATGGTAATCGAAGAGGGTATGTTCCCACGGCTACTGCAGCAACTCTTGCTCCATTACCGATGCGTAGGATCATGTCTCCATCCCTCAGCCTCCTGCTATCCTCAAGACCCTGCATAGAAGTGCACAGATGAGCACTAGAACCAGAGTCAAGCACCCAACTGGATGCAGAAGAAACCGTAAGGTTAGACTCAATAACGAGCATACCTCCAGAAGGACCTTCCTTCTTGTTCTTCAGGGTGGCCAGGTAAGTAGGGCAGTTCCGCTTCCAATGGCCGTCGCTGTTGCAATGGAAACACTTTTCCTTTGCCATCGGCCTTTTTCTTCGGCTTCTGCCTTCTTCTTCTTTGATCCTTTCCACCTTTTGCTTTTTCACAGACTTCTTTTTTCTTTCCATAAGACTTTCTTTTGGAAGAAGTCCGTTCCATAGCAAGAACTGAGCCTTTAGAACCTTTCATAGAAAGCTCAGCGGTAACCAGCATATTCATTAATTCGGCCAAGGAATTTTGAAGTTTATGCATGTGGTAATTCATGATGAATTGCCCATATGCATCAGTCAAGGATTGCAGAATAATATCGTTCTGCAGGTCCAAGTCCAACTTCACACCGAGCTTCTCAAGCTCTTCCATGTCCTTGATCATTGTCAGACAGTGATCTTGGACTGACTGCCCATCACGCATCTTAGCCTTAAAAAGTCATTTCGTGACTTGATATTTGGCTGCGCGACTCTGTTCACCAAACATCTCCTGCAGGTGAGCCAACATTTGGCGAGAGCAGTCCCGATATCTTCATGTTGGCGCTGGAGCTCATCAGACATCGAGCCCAACATGTAATATCTGGCCTTATTATCTTCGTCTAATCCATTTTTCCAGAGACGCTCTCTGTTCAGTGGATGGACGGGCTGGTAAGGTGGGAGGGTCCTGGTCCAAAACATGGGTTAACTTCTCGAACCCAAAAAATAATTTTGTAGTTCCTGAGCCAATCTTTATAATTGGGTCCAGTCAGTCTATGTGTGTCCAGGATACGTGCCAATGGGTTGGACGCAGACATTTTTCCTGTAGAGAGTCAAAGATTCTAGTTAGATACTGTAATTTTGACTTGACCAATTTGTTTAGGGATTTTATTTTTAAATAAATTAGCTCCCACTATTTTCTCGGATCCCTACACTCCCTCTGTAGAGATGCAAAAATCTCCACGATTAATGATTTCTAGTGGGTGGTGCGGTCTCACCAACTGACTCATCACCTCACCTAACAGTTATTGGTGATGGGTTAGCCAATGAGTGAACAACTCTTGTTCAATGATTCTCTAATCATGGTGCACCCAAACTTGGTCTCTAATTCATGAATCTCACCGTATCCGAAATATTGATCCACTCCTTAGTTAAGTCAGACCCACCATTTGCATAGACTGGGTTCCTAATTGAGTCTCTCACCGTATCCGAAATATTGAGCCCAACTCATCCTCCAGCCCATAGCATCCAATGCCTAATAGACATGGTTGCATCTTCCCGGTGCAACTGAGCCACTGTATCCAGCCGAGAACAATCAACCCCGGGAAGGGCCCGCACATCTACAATGGTGGAAGACCTCAGACTTAATCTTTTCTTAGGGAGAATTGATTCAGGTCTCATTAAACTAGACTTGGCTTAGTCATAACAATTATGACTAACCTAGTGGCATGGGTTAGCTCGGATTATTGACCACCTCAGATCAGAACTGTGTCAACAGATATGGCCAGGTAAGTGAGACCGGTGGAAGGAATATGCCATTAACTCGTACAAGAACGCATTCAGGTCGAGTAGCTTCCAATTAAAAACCAGTCGGTCGTATGTGCCAAACTTACCTTAGACACCAAATTGTTGAGTCAGAACCAATTGGGTTAGCCTACAATCCAGACTCTAACCTCTGAGCCTAATTAGGTCTTGCTTGATCGTGACTCGATCTTGACCCAGACTTAATCCTATTAGGCTGGTCAATTTAAGCATTGTTGATCCCATCTAACCAACTCTTGATTCGGTTTGATCAACCGCTTAGACCTAATTGAGCTACCCAAGCCCGAACCCAGTATTATGAATATGTCTTAGATCTGAAATTCTCAATTTTAGACCTAATTAATATTCCATAAACTTAATTCTTAATTAAGTAGGGTTCATAAACAAAATATGCACAATAAATCCTAGGGTTTCAGGATCTAGGGTTTTGCAGAAAGTAAGTTTTGGGTTTCTGATTAAGGACGAACACGCAGCACCCCTACACATCATAAGAACACCCCATCGAATGGGAAAGAGAGGGCCTTTAAACCCTTCTTCGTTCTTATGACCGGACGGCCAAGAGGAACGCCTTAATCAGGAACATGCAATACTACAAAACAGTTTTAGATCTATATATCATATATCTCATATATACAAATTAGATCTAATCATGGCATATTTTGCATACATCTCATGTATCATCGAATCATGCATATTTTCAGATCTAAATTATCTCATAATAATCTAAAAAATTAGATTTAAATTGATCTAATCAAAATAAATTCTAATCTAGACAATTATGTAGAACTATTCTACAACTAGTCTAGACATGCATCAATCATATCTCATATGATATTTAAAATTAAATAATTTTTATTTGCTATTTTTTAGATGTTATTATAACACTTATAATATCAAAAAATAGTAAATAAAAGATCTAAAATATGATTTAATCAGATTAAATCAAAAACATGCAAAAGACTATTCTATAGAACTATTCTATTCTAGAACTAGTCATGCATATCTTCTAATCTTAGATCCAAATCATTTAATTTTAATTTTTTTTCTGATTTCAGATCTGATCACATCTCATGTGACATCTAAAATCACTTTATTTTTTAATTAAAATAAAATTTAAAATCAGATCTAAACTTTTAGAACCATGGGCTCTGATACCAGTTGAAGGAAAAATCCTGATTTCCCGGTCCAGGTTCGTTCAGATCTGATCAGATCAAGAGATATATTTTCAAAAATTTTTTTTTTTTTTGATCTAATCAGATCTTGATATTTTTCAGATCTGATTCTTATTATTTTAATAAATAAAATAAAATAAAATAAATTAAATCAAATTTAATTTACCTGATTTGGGTAATCCTATTACCCTGTTGATGATCCTGATTGCAGCGGAAGGTTCTGGATCTTAGCCACGCAAGCGCCTGGCCTCTACCGGTATATCCACTCAGGGTTGGATCTGGAGATCCTCTTCTTCTCTATCACATCCTCCAAAAATTAGATCTGGATCTGATCTGGAGGATCTTCAAAACTCCTTTTGAAGATCAGCAGTCGTCCTTTGCAGCAGCGCAGCCTTCTTGCTTTTGATCGCCTTTCTTTGATCTGGAATCGCACCAACCAAAGTCCAAAACACTTTTGGACGTGGAGAGCAGAGGGAGAAGAGAGTTTGGCATGGAGGAAGGAGGGAGAGGCAGCCTTGGGGCATGGGAATTTCAATTCTCAATCATTCAATTGAGTTGGGCGCAGGGTCTTATTTATAGACTAAGCTTGTGATCCAACTCCTCTTCTCTTCCCAACCAATCACAACCCTTTGTGAAATCAGATCTAAATCTGATTGGTGGAAATAGAGTCCCCTGGATTCCTCCTTAGAGGGTGCCTAAGACCAGTCAAAGTTGGTTTCTTAGTAGAACTCTAATTGGAATCCAAAAAGGGAGATGGAGTCCTTGTCCAACAAGGACTCCTAGGCGCCTCCAACTTGGGCTCACGCCACCCTTGGCGTGCGCCCTCTTCTCCTTGCCAGGTTCTGGCAGGGGGACAGGCCCCCACCAGCTCTCCAATAGGTGCATGACATGTGGTCAAAAGTCAAAGTGTCAATGGTCAACGTTTGACCAGTCAAAGGTAGACTTTTGACCAAAGTCAAAGAACAAGAAATGGCAGGTGACCAAAAATGGCAGGTAATGTCTTACAAAATAAGACAACCTTTTCTGACTTGGACAACCTCCAGTCAGACCATATGAAGGCCTCTGATTGAGCACAAACTCCTTTGGCTCAGTCAGGACAACTTATTTATGATAGTAAAAGAAGAACGTTAGGTTCAATCGAGTGCTAGCACGATTTTCCTTGAACCTAATTGAATCTCATTCAGATCAATTGAACTAGATCAGTTCAATTGATGATCACCAGATTCAAACCCTTGTTTGTGTGACCCAGTTAGGTTCAGTTCTGTATGGTAATGGGATATGTCATGATCTCTATCATCGACATCATCGAAACTCCTTTCGATGGATCAGAACTCTTCTGATTCGAACAGCTAGAATGATCGATCATCTAAATCATTCTAATTGCTCCCAAAATCCACCAGTGACACCTAGCAGTATATGGTGGCAACCCATCAGAGCTGAATGCGAACCTCTTGGTGCAGCTACCTGTGTGATTAAGTTCTTCTATCTTGAGCCCCGATCAGATTAGGGTTAAGGTGAACTCGTCAAACCCTAGTCTCTGTCATATGATGTAATCATTCGATTCGAGTCCAATGTGAAAATCTAAATAGAAACTCTTTCTATTATTTCACTCTGCCATGGCCATGGGCTTCTGGACTTGATTCTCATGATCATCATAGGGCTGCTCCTCTACCACCGAGGTAGATAGATTCCATCTTGATGCAATCCAGTTCCTACAATGAACATGCTATAGCCAACATACACCTCAGGGTTCCATATGGCTAGGAGACCGAGTAATGGTGTAGTCAAACTATAACACCCTCAAGGTGAACTGCCGATGCATCTCAGGTCAAAGAACCAGACACACTACTGCAGCATCGAGTCAGTCATTGACGAGAAGGTAGACTTCCTAATGACTACTCGAGGTGGTCACGCTCAGTGCCCTCGTTTCTCTAACGAGTACCTGTACTCTCGCTCCGGTGTCTCCACACCGTAGACTCAAGACTCATCTACTAAAGAGAAGCAATTGTACACCAACCTTCCGGATCAATCACCATCCTCATGATGATCCTATGGT
This sequence comes from Cocos nucifera, assembly GCA_006176705.1. Lineage (NCBI taxonomy): Eukaryota > Viridiplantae > Streptophyta > Magnoliopsida > Arecales > Arecaceae > Cocos > Cocos nucifera. Next base: position 138,496 of record QRFJ01002794.1, on the reverse strand, counting down.
CGGGAGCATTTTATGAGTTAATAATGATTATTCATGTCTTAAATTTTCAACTCTTGAAAATATAAATTATCATTATCATTAACTCAAAGGATGTATCACAGATACTAAATACACATATGTGATAGAAAATAATCCATTTTATTGATTATAGTCAAAATTATAATTTTGCCCCTAGAAGTGTATTATAAGTGTCAACCAATTCTGGCTTCTAGGGTACATATATCTAACACAATCAACATTCCAAGGAAGGAGAGCTCAACATCAGGGAAAGCCATGGTGCTGCTATGGTCTGCTGCTCCCGTGGAGCCCACCCCCTGAGCTTTGGCCTCCTCTTCAAAGAGAAGCTCAGGTGGGCCCAAGATTTTCATCCGAATGTCCACCCATGGGCTCGATCCCCTAGTGGACACTTCACCAGTCGAAGTTGTCTTAGATACTGAGGATAGAAGAAAGGGCATCGACGACTATCACGTTGCTCGATCTCTTTTAAAATTGATTATTCTACTGGCTAATGTACAGAATTTTGAAGAGGCTGAGGGTGCATTTCGCATCCAAGACTCATACAACTCTCTTCTTCGGATGAGTATTGATCGTCTCCCATCCTTTACCTATCTTCAGTTAATTTTTAGCTTCTATTAACAATTTTTATTCTTTTATAGCTCGTCCACCATGTAGATCATTTTGTCGAGATGATCAAAAAGATTTAGCACCTCTCCAAGGAGGCCGAGGAGAAAGCCGCTTAGGCCACCCATAGGGCGGATGATGCCCAATTGTCCAACTGAAGGCTGAGGACGAAAATAGATTGCTGAAGGAGGAGATAAAGTGACTGAAGACCGAGCTATCGAAAGCTTGATGTGACGCTGAAGCCCAGCTACTAGTGGAGAAAGAAGCTAGCAAAGATTGGGTGGAAGCTGCCAAGGTTGAGGCGGTCGAGGCATTCCATTCCTGGGTCGAATTTCAAGACCTCAAGGTGGAGTTTGCGTTGGCTTCATACTTGCAGGGGGGTGAAGACCTGAAAGAGAAGATAAAGAGGATTTTCCCCAACTTGAACTTGGGCCTCCTAGAATTAGATGATGAAGAAGCCGAGGAGGCCGAAGGTAGGAAAGTTTAGATGGAAGACCTCTTCAGTCCTGCCCGTAAGGATCACATTGCCAAGGATGCTACGTTGACTCCACCTCCAGTAGTTATCATCCTCCCCGACCAGGTAGAGGTTGGCGAATCTGGAGCTTTGGAGGGAGCATAATATAAATTTGCTCAGATATGTCTGAGTTTTTGTAGGTCGGCCCATTTTTGGTCAACCTTGGCGTCTACCAAGGTATTTTTGTATAGGACCGATAAATTTTTGTAAATACTTTCTCCTTTGAATGAATACATATACTTTATTTTCAAGTCGTTAAGGTCGGCTATTATAAATAAATGCATAGTTTAGGTTGACCAATTGTAAGGTCAAACTTAGAAATATTTTAAATAAGGAATAGCTTGGTGGGAAACACGATGAGGTGGTTAGAATGTCATTCCTCGATCTTAACCGAGGAATCCGAGCTTGCATAGATTGCTCGGGGTGTGTCGAGGAAGATCTTAATTAATTATCTAGCGACGTTCCTTGATCGTGGTCGAGAAAAGTCATACTCCCTGGCCATAGCCAGGGAGCACGTGTCGATGGTTTTTGGATCGCATCGTGTTCCTCGATCATGGTCGAGGAACGTGTGATGATGGTCATCGAATACGCATTCCTCTTCTCGACCGTGGCCTAGGGATGCATGTCCACGATTCTCAGAGAGACGTGTTTCTCTCCTCAGCCATGGTCGATGAATGCATGATGGTCATTGGAGAAGTGTTCCACTCCTCGGTCGTAGTCGAAGAGCATGCGTTGGCTATTTTTATTGAGACGAGTTTCGCTCCTCGATCGTAATCGAGGGGCATGCATCGATGATAGCTGGAGATGCATTCTGCTCCTCGACATCGAGGAGCATGCATTGGCGATAGCTGGAGACACGTTCCATTCCTCGGCCATAGCCAAGGAGCGCGTGTTGGCGAGTTTTGTTGAGATGCATTCTGCTCCTTGACCGTAATTGAGGGGCATGCATCGATGATAGCTGGAGATGCGTTCTGCTTCTCGACTATCATCGAGGAGCATGCATTGGCGATAGCTGAAGACGCGTTCTGCTCCTCGATTGTAGTCGAGAAGTGCGCATTGGCGACAGCTAGAGATGCATTCTGCTCCTCAACCATAGTCGAGAAGAGCGTGTTGATGATTTTTATTGAGATGCATTCCGCTCGTCGATCATAGTCGAGAAGCGTGCGTTGATGATTTTTGTTGAGATGCGTTTCACTTCTCGATCGTAGCTAAGGAGCATGCATTGATGATAGTTGGAGATGTGTTCCGCTCCTCAGTCGTAGCCGAGGGCATGCATTGCAGACAATAATTGGAGATCGAAACTACAAAAAATTATTATTTATTACTAAAAAATAGAAATTATAATTTAAGGATAATATTTGCATAGGTTGTCGGCATTCCATATCCTCGAGATTGGGGTTTCATCCAGTCAAGTAAGATGATAAACACTTGGTCGGACTATTTTGGCCATTTGGTATGGGCCTTCCGAGTTTGGTGATAACTTTGACCGCTTGGTAGGATGAGAGACCTCTGCTCGACGAAGAACTAGTTGTTTGGCCAGGAACAACTTTTCTTTAACTTAAGAAATGTAATACCGAGCTACTCTCTTCTGGTAATTAGCCATCCAGATCCTAGCTCGTTTTCAAGTTTTTTCTAGCAAATCTAAGTTTGCCCCTTATTCCGAATGAATTGCTGTCCTCGTCAAATTCTTCTACTCGGAGTGTAGGTAATCCAATCTCTAAAGATATCACAGCCTCTATTCTGAAGGCCCACATGAAGAGCATCTCTCCGATTGAAACTCGTTAGGTTGTGCGGTATGCCCAGAGAACATTATATAACTCTTCAACCCATAGTCCCTTTGCTTGTTCGAGGTGAGCTTTTAAACTTTGCAACAATGTTCTATTCATCACTTTGGCTTCACCATTGCTCTGAGGATGACTTACTGACATTAGCCTGTGCAAAATTTTGTAGTCATTGTAGAATCCCGTGAACCTTGGGTTATCAAACTATCATCCATTATCAATAATGATAGCTCGTGGTAGACCAAATCGGCAGATAATCAACTTCTAGATAAAGTCCCAGACTTTAACTTTGGTAATGGTTGCCAATGCCTCAGCCTCCACCCACTTGGTAAAGTAATCTATTGCGATGAGTAAAAACTTGTTCTACGCCGCAGTAATAAGAAATAGTTCGAGGATGTCCATTCCCCATTGAGCGAAGGGCCAAGGTGTGGTGATCGGAGCCAATGGAGTTGAAGGTCAGTGTTGAATGTTGGAGGTTCTTTGATAATGATCACATCTATTCACTAGGTCGACTGCATCTTTTTGCATGGTTGGCCAGAAATATCCTTGTCTGAATATCTTATGAGCTAGGGCCTTGCCCCCTAGGTAATTGCCGTAGATTTCTTTATGCACTTCTCGTAGAGCATAATCGACTTCTGAGGGATGGAGGCATCTGAGCAAAGGTAAGGTGAAAGACATTTATATAGCTTTCCTTCGTAGATGAGGTATTGTGGAACAAGATGCCTTAACTTCTTAGCTTCATCTCGATCGACTGGCAAAGTGCCATCTTGCAAGTAGCATAGGATAGGATCTATTTAGTTGGGTTCCGAATTTGCTTGCATCACTAGAGCTTCCTCGATGCTCAGCTTCTCAAGAACTTCAAAGTACGAACTCTTTTTTAAGTCAGCCATATCGAGGGTAACAAGCTTTGAAAGAAGATCGGTCCATACCTTTTCTACTCTTGGTACTTGTTGAAAATTTACTGTGGTAAGACTAGAAGTTAAATCTTTGGCCTTCTATAAATATTTGATCATATTCAGTTCCTGAGCTTCATACTCTCTTTTGACCTGGCCAACGATAAGTTGCGAGTCACTATGGACCCTAAGATGTTGAACTCCCATTTTTTTTGTCATCCTTAGACCCGCTATCAATGCTTCATATTCGGCTTCATTATTGAAAGCCAAAAAAATTAAAATGCAAAGCATACTCTGCGATCACTCCATTCGAACTAGTCAAGATCAGCCCTACTTTCGCTCCTGCAACATTTGAAGATCCATCAACATGGAAGACCTAACATTCTTTGGTTGTAGGAGCTATTTTAGTACTTGATTCCTCTTTCAAAATTGTACACTCCAGAATAAAGTCAGCTAATGCCTGATCTTTGATGGATGAACTCGGTAAATACTTGATGTCAAACTCTCCCAGCTTAACGGCCCACTTAGCTAATTGTCTGGAGGTGTCTGGATGGTAGAGTACCAATCTAATTGGCTGATCGATAAGAATAGCAATGGTGTGCATCTAAAAATATGGACACAGCTTCTTCACAGATATCAAAAGAGCATAGACAACTTTTTCTAGCTTCATATACCTGATCTCAGCATCATGGAGTATCCATCCTACATAATAGATCGACTTCTGCACCTTAGCTTCTTGTCGGATGAGAATCGAACTAATTGTCGAGAAAGAAATGGCCAAATACAGGTATAATACCTCTCTAGGTTCTGGCTTACTTAAAAGAGTAGGAGAGCTGAGGTATTTTTTTAGTTCATCAAAAGCTTTCTGGCATTCATCCGACCACTAAAAATTTTTTGGCTGCTTGAGAGCTTTGAAAAATAGAAGGGTCTTCTTTGCCGACCTTGATAGAAATCTATTTAAGACTGCGATCCTCTCGGTAAGCTGCTGCACTTCTTTGATTATTTTTGGAGGCTTCATCTTTTGAAGAGCTTGAATCTTTTTTGGATTAGCCTTAACCCCTGCTGCAATACCATGAAGCTAAGAAATTATCCAGAGGTGACTCCAAATGCACATTTATCTGGATTAAGCTTCATCTGGAAGCACCGCAATGTAGAAAATATTTTTTGTAGGCCAGCAATATGATGCTCAACAGCTCTGCTTTTGACCAACATATCATCCATGTATACCATCATATTCCTGCTGATTCGATCTTTGAAAAGTTTGTTCATAGGTTGTTGATAGATCGCCCCCTGCATTTTTCAGACCGAATGGCATGATCCTGTAACAAAAAGGACCTTGGTCAGTTATAAAAGAGGTTTTCTTCTTATCCTTGGATGCCATTCAAATCTGGTTGTATCTCGAGAAAGCATTCATGAATGATAGGAGTTGATATCCCAAAGTTGCATCCACCAGTTGATCTATACGAGGAAAAGGATAGCTGTCCTTCGGGCATGCCTTGTTGAGGTCGGTATAATCGATGCATGCATGCCATTTTTCATTATCTTTTCTAACAAGGATGATATTAGCCAGCCACTCCGGATAATAGACTTCTCGGATGAAATCAAATTTTAGGAGTTTATCAACCTTTTCCTGTATCACCTTCTGTCATTCAAGAGTAAAGCTTCATTTCTTCTGCCTGATTGGGTGGTGGTTCAGGTGTTGGAAATAGTATCTCAAAGCTAATCATCAGCCCATTGATGATTGTACTAATTCTTATATTTATATATAAATTATAAATAAATAAATTATTTTTATATTTTTTCATCATAAATTCTTTCATCTTCTAATGAACTCCTGTGTTGTGGTGAAGTCCTTAAGACTATTTAGAATTGACAAAGAAGGATTTATCATTTAGTCCTTAAACCTGTTCATGACCAAATGATACGTTGTTACAAGGATGACAATATTTATCGAGTGTAGGTCGTTGTGTACGTCCTTTTAACTAAGGAGTATAGAGACACTGGTATAACATACAGGTGAGATGTAGGGATACATCTGCACTAAACGTGATAAACTTCGGAGCTTTTCTGCTGTCAAGTTTGCTTCGATGGAATATGGGTATAAGTATCCCTCCGACTTGAGATCATCATGATAACTTTCAACCAACTCACTATACTTTGGTACTGGACTATCTAAATTTTTAATTTAGTGACAAAAAATTTTTGGACATCGTCAAGTACTTGAAAAATTGGTGTGTGAATCAAGATGAAATTAACCACTCCAGTTTAGGAGTTGTGTTCAAATGTGTTTCAATTTAGTAAAAACCTTGGTCAGAGTAGTTCTAGTGAGGAGTTATGGGACTAATTGCTTTGAGACATAATTTAAATATATTTTTTAGGATTGATAGTTAAACTCTGAGTCATCCTATACACAGAGGTCAAAGGGATGAATTATATGGTAACCATATTCGCGTAGATTCTAAATATTGTGATTGTGACTATTCAATCTATCCAGATGTCGGATACCATTGCTAGATAGTCACTTCGATTGGTACAGAAAGTGGTTCCTGTGCTATCGGCTTAGGATCGAACCTACAAGATTACACACACTAGAGGTTCCTATCTGATCTAATGGCTAGTAAAGAGTCCCACTGGATTGGGACTCTATGATCAAGAGTTTTACTGGACTGAAACTTTTCGACCAAGAGTCCTACTGGGCTGAAACTCTAAGTCCTACCTGTCTGAGATTCTATGATCATGAATTTTACTTGATTTGGATACTGGGATCAAGAGTCCTACTGATTTAGGACTCTTCGATCAAGAGTTTTATTTTAATAAGACTCTATTGTTCGAACACCCATCGAATTTAGACTTAGTATTTATGAGAGATTTAATTAGTAACTTAATTACTAATTAACTCAATTTGATTAAGTAATGATTTTTAGTTCAAGTTCAATTGAATTAGATTTAGTTGGATTTGACCCAATTAGGTTATGAGATGACCTAATCATCGAGGTTTGATCCCTAATTTGATCAAAAGTTGGACTTGATCAATTCTTAATTTTATTAAAATTTAGTTGAGCATAATTAAGCCTAAATTAGTTTGATTTAATTTAGTCTAATTGGGCCTAACCAATTTTGATTGGAATGAGTTCAATTAGACAAGGTTTAAATTTAAACCAGTTTGACTGGTCTTCCTTTCCTGCGCCACCTCATGTTTCTGCGCCCACCTTTCTTTATGAGAAAATATTTCTTGTAACAATTTTTCCATGCTAAGAAGAGTCTATGCTTGGTTTCTCCACACCCTACATGGATAAGGATTGATGGTTAGTGTTTCAAGTTTGAATGACATTCAAATTTAAATAAGGAATCAACCCCATTCTTATCCATGCGCCATATCTCTTTTGTGTGCCAACATTTCTATATGAGAAAAGATTTCTCATGGGTTTTCTCCATGCACAAAGAGGGCATGCGCCTGGCTTTCTCATGCCTCGGGTGGATAAGAAGGGGTTGGTTGCCATTTGAATTCAAAATGAGTTTGAATTCAAATGGACAACCACTTTAATCTTATCCTCTCATGCGTAGAAGACTCGATCTTATAAAAACTAAAAAGGAAATTCCTTTTGGGCGTGTGCACATCTCTTTGAGAGAGACAAAGAGTGCATGAGCTTTCCCTTCTACATGAAAAATTTAAAATTCCATGAGAAAAAATTATAGAGAGAAATGTGGGTGCAGGGTTTTTTTGAGAGCTTATCCTAGGGTTTCGACCTAGGGTTTGGGAAGATTTTGTGTGAGCTATGAGTGTCGTGAGTCAACAAATTTTAGGAAGAACCTTCTCTACCTTCTACTATATCCATTGGTGATTTGGACTGTCCGAAGAGTTCATGGATGAAGATTGAAGGAGTTTGGTCGACATCAGCCGTTGAAGGGATTTGGTGTTGAGCTAACACTCGAGAGGAGCCGATCGAGTTCAGAAGCTTCATATGGACGATCTATAGAGGCCAGACACACTGTGTGGCTGCATCACAATGAGTAGACCTTCCCGACGATGATCGAATTTTGGTGTTTAGCTATCCGCATAAGTATCGTGTTCTGAACACATAGCTACAGTAGTAAAATGTTTACTGCTATTGATTTAGTTTTCAAATTCAAAGCATATATATCATATTTAGATCCAAAGTGTAGATTTTTCTGATATGATCAATAGCTCATAATTAATTAGATTAATTATATTTTCTACTATATTTAATAAACTTTCAAAAAAAATTTGAAAGTAGGGCTAGAAATCCTGCATTGGAAACCATCATCAGGTCCACATTAAGTCGATGAATCATAACTTGTGGGTCAATGTCGGGCATGTAGGAAGCCGACCAAGCAAATACATTAGCATTGGCTCATAGGAATGAGATAAGGTGGTGACGATCCTCTTTATACAAATTTGAGCCAATCTTTGCAACTTTGTTTAAATCATCTTTGATTGGTACCGAGATTAATTCTTCCATTAGATGGCCCCTTTGCTCAGTCAGCTCATCTCGTACATCAAGCTCATTGATAGGTTGTTCCTCAGCTGTCACTCCACATAGGGTTACCATATAGCATTCCTTTGCAATTGATTGGTTTCTTCGAAGTTCCCCGATCCCATTGGGGTCACGAACTTAACTTTTAAGTGATAAATCAATACCATAGCTCAGAGGGCATTCAATCCCGACCGACCTAGGATAATATTATAGGCGGACGGGCTATTTACTATGAAGTAAGTTACTTTAATTGCTGCTTGCTTTGGGACCTGCCCAACTTTTATTATTAATGAGATGGTTCCTTCTACCGACACTGTACTGCCAAAGAATCCAACCAGAGTCACATTCCTCTTCATCAACTATCTAGGATTCAAGCTCATTCGAATAAAAGCATCATAAAACAAGACATCAACTAAACTTTCATTATCAATAAGAATCTGATGTACATCATAATTTGAAATGTTCAGAGAAACAACTACAAGGTCATCATGTGGCTGACTTATTCCTTGCAGATCATCAGCGGTGAAGGTAATTTCGTCATCGATCTTTCTCTTCTTTGACCCTTCCACACTAGGTCGGCTATGCTTCGAGGTATCTCCACCGAGGTGCCCCCCAAAGTCATCCTGATTTCACCCACCGCTGGCTGTTCTCTATGAGGATCTTCCTATCTAGGTTGTTCGCAGCATGGATTTGGTAGAATTCTTTGCTCATCAACGTACCATCGAAGTCATCTTTGTCGGATTAAGGCTTCTATCTCTTCTTTAAGCTGCCAACATTCCTCAGTGTCGTGTTCATGATCTCAATGATATCTATAATATTTTCTTAGATTTTTGATTTGAATGAGGATCACCATCTTCTTTGGCCACGGCATTCTCTCTTGTCGTTCGATCTCCATTAGAATCTGGGCCTAAGGAGTGTTAAGGGGAGTATAGTAGTGAAACCTCCGAGGTGGGGTCCTAGATCGATGCTGAGATTTGGGGGATCTAGGTCAGCCACTTTGACGTGGGGTGCATGAGTGAGGTCGTGGCTCCCCTGGCTGGTGTTGCATACATTGATAGTCTTTCTTCTTCTCCTGCTTCTGGCCCGGTTGCGATCCACCACCAAGGTTGCCTCCTTGCTGGTCTCAGGCTTCTTTGACTTGGGCGTACCTTTCCATCTATTCTAGTATTTTGAAAAAATTCTTTGGATAATCCAGGTTAAGGGAGAACAGAAGATCATTCTGGAGGAGCCCGGCCTTGAGCACTGTCATGGCGACCGACTGATCTAAGTTTCGAACTTCCAAGATGATAGTATTGAAGTGGTTGATGTATTCTCAAAGAAGCTCATTCTCCCACTATTTGATACTTCAAGAAAATCCAAATTATGACATTGCCAACGATTGCTGACAAAATGGATAATGAACAGACGGCTCAGCTGATAGAAGAAATCAGCAGAGCCTGACTTCAGATTCAAGTACTAATGTCCAGCTGCCTTCCTCAAAGTCGAAGAAAAAGCTCAGCATAAGATTGCATTGCTAACTCCTTGTAGGTGCATGAGGGTTCGAAAGTTATCTAGGTGATCTATAGGATTGGCCATTCCATCATAAGGCTCTATCTGAGGAATTTTAAATCGAGGCGGCAGGGATTCATTCATGATTTTTTGGATGAATGGAGGATCGACGTTGAATCCTAGATCGTCCCCTTGCTGCTTTGGTGCCTGTAACGTGTCTATCCGCTACTGCATCTCCTGAAGCCTTTTTTCCACATTATCTTCCTAGATAGCTCGATGCCGAGAAATCATATGGCCTGGAGTAGAGTCTCTTCTAGAAATAAAAGTAGGTGAGCATCCAGATCTTCGACGAGGAGGGCTGATAGGTCTGCTATGACGACTAGCTTCCGCCCTTGGGCTTTTGGGGCATCGTTCTTCCGACCTTCCTCCGGCTGAGTTTTCATCGATCGGGTGATGCTTGCTGTATTTCTCTTATGACAGTCGAGAGTGCCTGCACCTGCTGAACTAGCATATTGTATTGCTCTTGAGAGATCGTCGGGGCTATAGATGGATTCTCCTGAACCAAGTGTGGTGCATTGGTCGGCTAAGCGTTATTAGTTCGTCGACCATCGGAATACTGAGATGCATTTGATGCTCCTCTCCGTGTCTTCATGATATCTGGTGATAAGCTTTCTTCTCTCAAGAATTGAGCCTCGAAATCAATCGAGGGTCCTTCCTCTTGCATCAACTATTGCTCCTGAATCTTTCCGCCTGAGGTCGGCCGCCGAGGAACTTATGGCCGAGGAAGAACTATCATTGGAGCTTCACCCGAACTCCTGCAAAATAGTCCTCACCGGAATGTTCTTTGGTGAAGACCCTCCGACGCTCAAGTTAGAATACTGGAGAACAATGAGAGGAGAAAACATCAAATTGAGTGCTTATCTGGAGGATCCTGGAGCCCCTTTATTTATAGGAGAAGAATTAAAGTCGTATTCATTTCGGATTCTGACGATCTTTCAAATTTGTCGTTCCAGATTGATTCGGAAGATGCTTTACCTTTTGTGGAAGGTAGGATCGTAAGGGACTCCAATATAATTCGAACTTTTCTAATTTAGAGAGAGCGCGGATCTGTCGAATGATGATACCTCGATAATGGACAATCAATAATAGATCGTCTAAGATTGCTCGACGGTATATGAGCAATTAGTAGGTCGTCTGGATATTGGTCGGCTAGAATCGATCACTGTTGGATAGGTCGGTTGTGGATAATTTTTCTCTGATCAATATGGAGAAGTTTTTTAGTGATAGCTTGGCCAAATACGATCTATGGCAAATCGTCAGCAAACTAATAAGCTGACGTAGCGGTCAGTTATATGTGGTCAATATATTTTGATAGATTAGTAAAGATCGAAAAATTTTAGATCGAGGATGAGCTATAACCGACCTACAATAATTTTTATTTGTTATAGCATGATCTTCAAAAAATTTCGAACCTGTAGTTATATATAGACCTCGAATTCTTTCATGAAAGGTACTGTCACTAGGGTAATAAAACTTTCAATTGTCTATTCTCCCACATGCTCTCTCTACCTTAAGCATCCAAAGAGTTTTATTGGAGTCAATCTAGCTAGTTTTCTAGCTTAAATGGCTGTTTTGCAAATCGATGGAAGTTGAAGGAGGCTTTGCACATCTTCAACCCAAACATCAGCAGCAACGTGTTCATATAAAATCCAGCTTAAAGAAAAAGGCATATGCAAGCCATTCAATCAGATCAATACACCAATTGGAATTGTCGGAGTTAAATGCCAATAACTTGCACCCATTCAAGCGAGAGAATAAAAGATGGGGAGAAAATCGAGATTGTCAATACCTGTCCATATATCACACCTATTTTCCCCTTCCTGCTTCTTACCGAATTTGATCATCTCCAACGTACGGAGGAGGCCAAGCCGCAAGAAGAAAAGATGCGACAACATTGCTATAATAGATTTGTATTTAATTTGAGATCCATTCTTCGTAATATCATCTTCGATAATAATGTAGGATAATCAAAATATGTACTGATTTTTTTAAAAAAAATTAATTATTTATAAATTAATTAAAAATTTAATTAGATTCGACCCGACCCGACCCTCGTCTTTTAGCTCGGAACTCACACCTCTCACCTAGCTCATCTCAACCCTAACTCCTTGGCCCCTCGCCGCCGTCCCTGCCGCAATAAATACCGCTCTCCCAGGGCTTCTCCATCTCCCGGCCGCCTCTTCGAACGAATCTAGGAGGTTCTCTATTAGGCTCCAGGTCTGTGGAGAGGGGCTTGCCCCACCTCCCTGATCTCCAGCCATGGCGACCCAGATGAGCAAGAAGAGGAAGGCAAGCTCTCTTTGACCCCAACCCTCGTCCTCTTCTGCTCCAGATTTCCTTCTTCCATCTCTTTTCCAAGAATTTTACTCTAATCGGGGTATAGATTAGATCGTTCGTCTTCGCCCTCTTTGTTTTTTTCTAATTTTTTGGTTATTTTTCCCGCTTTTTTTTGCCATTATAGTTCGTGGCGGATGGAGTGTTCTACGCGGAGCTCAACGAGGTCCTCACGAGGGAGCTCGCGGAGGATGGTTACTCCGGCGTCGAGCTCCGGGTCACCCCATTGCGCACCGAGATCATCATCCGGGCCACCAGGACCCAGAACGTTCTCGGTATGCTTCTCCTTCTAATCTCCCACCTTTCCTTTTAGATCTATTCGGCCCCCAAGCCCCCCACCCAATTGAGATTCCTAAAGGACTGGAAAACAGCAGAATTTCGAAAAAGTGGGTTAGTTGTGCTCGCCTGAGATCTCTCTTTGGTTTCTTTCGGTTTTTGTTTGTTTCAAGGTGAGAAGGGGAGGAGGATAAGGGAGCTGACCTCGGTGGTCCAGAAAAGGTTCAACTTTCCGGAGAATAGCGTGGAGCTTTATGCCGAGAAGGTTAACAACAGAGGGCTCTGTGCCATTGCTCAGGCTGAGTCCCTCCGGTACAAGCTTCTCGGAGGCCTTGCTGTTCGAAGGTAATTTACCGAGCGTCTTCCATACTGGCCACTGTTTATATGCATTCTGGTTGCCCTAATGGATGTTTTTCTGCTTCCATCGCACTGTATCTTCATCCCGGTGGACCAAGTTCGATATTTTTTTTTTTTTTTTTTTTGTATCTTATAGGATTTATTAGTTGTTTTAGAATTTAAGTGGCTAGATGCTTGATCTTTGCACCAAGGGAATCTCAGAATCATGTGACATGATGAGAATAAACTTTTAGTTGATGTGGCATTTTTGGATCACTAAAGGATAAACAAGAGGAGCACGATCGGAGCTCCATCTTTGACCGTTCGATCCATATGCATCTCGGAACGCGCGTCTGCCTCCTAAAAAAATAAAAACAAATTTGAAAAAAATTCAGACTGAAAAAAAAAAAAACTGAAAAAAATAGAAAATTCCTCTCTCTCTCTCTCTCTCTCTCTCTCTCTCTCTCTCTCTCTGGGGCTTTTTCTTTTCTGAATTTTTTTCAGACGCACGCGCCCCTGTATTTTTTCAGCCGGCTCTTCTTCTCAGGTGCGTGTTTCAAGATGCGTCCGGATCAAACGATCAGAGATCCAACCGGATGTAGGCGTCTGGATCAAACGATCAGATATCCAACCGGATGTAGGCTGGGTTTCAATTGACCGGAGCCCAGTCTACCCCTCTCTCTCTCTCTATATATATATATATATTATAAAAGATCACTTTCTCTGTTAAAAAGACCCCTCGTCTCAAAGAGTCTTGATTACAGAGTATATTATTATACCACTACTATGGTTTGCCATTTAAACTTGTCAATTCTTGGAAAGGTATGTTAACAGCTATCTGTCTCTCATGTTCATGCATTTGTTGGGTGACCAAGGCCACGCGTGTTCTGGTTGTGGGGTCTGAGCAACAATGCGTGAGTAAAAGCGATTCGATTAGCGGCGGCCAGACAACTGCAGGGATGGTTCCACAGACGACTGATTAAAATTTCTGTTTGTCTACTGATACCATCTCATAAGTCATTGTGTTTCTTTTAATTGTAATCAGTATAAATGTCTGCCACACAAGTATACAACATTGTATTATGTGAAATATGAATGCAAAGCATGCATGCATCGGGCATAGGCATGACTACTTCCCTGTGATTTGTTCACTTGAATGCTTGTGGTATGTATGCACACACTTAATTTTTTGTGTTTCAATACTAATTTGCATGCACCTGTCGATTTATGAGGTCTCACTCATCTTTCTAGTGAGATTTCAAGATATGGTGCGTACAGGAAAAGCTGTTTTACAGCAGCGGCCAGACAACCGTAGAGATAGATCCACAGGTGAGTGGTTTGGATACTATTCGTCTACTGATTCTATCTCACATCAATTATTCCTGTCAGCAAAGTTGGGCCTGTTCTCTGTTAGAGTATGTGGACTTCAATGGACTGCATTGTATGGCAAACAATGCATCATGTTTTAGTATAAATTTATTAAGACAAAACATGGGAGGATTCCTTCTTTCTTTCTTTTCTTCTTTTTTTGTCCTTTCCTTTTTTTTTTTTTTTTGCGGGGGGGGGGGGGGTGGGGTTTAATTCTATTGTCTTGGATGTGCTACCAGAGAAAAGGGCCTCCATGCAAATTTCAATAGTAAAGTTAAGAGATTCATTTAGCTCTATCTAAAGACCTTATGCCATAAGACCTTCCGAATCCATGAAGTCTAGGCATGCAATTCTCGTGAACAGTCTATACTGTTGCAGTCCATGGATGATTCCTCAATACAATTTCAAGTCATTTCAGGTTGCTAGACTCCTATTGGTATCCAGTTTATGGGAGTTATGATTACAAGTTTCTTTTCATTCTTTCTAGTTGTGCCTATTTACAATTTCATCTTGCATGGATGTGCATTCATGATTCATTAACTATGCCACATGCATTCTTTTGCTTTCATGAATGCATTCACTCACCGTGTTTGTTGGATAATAAGGCTACATGTATTTAAATAGTGGTCCCTCAAGCAACAGTGCATAAATGAAAAGCTATTTAGTTGGCATCAGCCAGACAACCGCAGGGATCATATGATTTTTAATAAATTTGATTTGAGGATATTTTGAAAATTTGATGTTATATTATGAGTAATTTGATTGTCATACCAAACATGTCAATCAAGATTCTCAGTAATTTTACTGCAACATTACTTGTATGTACCAAATACCGGAATCAACATTACTGGCAATCTATCCAGATTGCAGGTAATCTGGATTACCACTGCCTGGTAATGCACCAAACGCAACCTTAGTGTCCCCCTTGGTGGATCCATTTTTATTCATTTTCAAACCGTAAGTTGGAGTCCTTGTACAAACTGTCAACTGTATGAAAGAATTGATGCATGTGTGGTGTAATATCTATATTCTATTAGTTCTTGCCATACATTTATAAGCCTCAGATTCTTGTTTACGTTGCAGGGCCTGCTATGGAGTCCTACGCTTCATCATAGACAGTGGTGCTAAAGGTTGTGAGGTGAGTCTTTAAATAGCGACAAATGTTATATGTTTGTGCTTTTTTGTGAGATTTTCACATTAGAAAAGGTTGCCAACCTGATATCTTTTGAGTAGTCTTGTGTCTTTTGTCTTGATGCTGAGCAAGAGGCTTATGTTTAGGTCATAGTGAGTGGAAAGCTCAGGGCACAACGTGCCAAGTCAATGAAGTTCAAGGATGGTTACATGATCTCCTCTGGTCAACCAGTTAATGAATACATCGATTCCGCTGTGAGGCATGTCCTTCTGAGACAGGTCAGCTTCCCATGTGGTTAAATAGATATCCAACTTATGTTCTACATATCATCTGTTTTTCAACTCTGGGAAGCCACATGTATTTTTAATTTATGGGAGTTTGTTGGGGGACTTTTATGGTTTTCTTCGAGGAAAATGCATTCTACAAAATCTAGAAGTTCCTCAAATCCTTAATGACTATGAAGTTTAGACAAAATTTCTTAACTGGTATGGAAATATTTAGATGTGCTTTCCTGATTTTGGGAGGATGATCTCAAGAGTCTGGCGGGATGTAGCTTTACAGACATAGTACGACAACTAAACATGGAAACAAACCAGTCAATAGATTTATGTAATGTATAAAAAAAACTGAGAATATTTGCCTTTTCTGCTTTTGGTTTTTTGAATATCTTTCCCGGAATTTGTAGCGGCAGCTGTTCTCTGCCTTGTGGTTATAACTTGAGTAGATTGGGTTGGTTATCATTTGATTTTTATGCTAATATATATTAGATAATAGCATCAAACAGTATTAGAGCTTAAGCTTTGTCTTTCAATTTTGTCTGTATTTAAGTATCACTGAAATCAGATGCCACAGTTTAAGTGCATGGTAATTCATTTGATATGATTTCTATGACCAACCTGTGCAGGGAGTTCTTGGCATCAAGGTGAAGATCATGCTGGATTGGGATCCCAAGGGGAAGCAGGGCCCCGCTGCTCCGTTGCCCGATCTTGTTACAATTCATGCCGCCAAGGAGGAAGAGGAGTTGATTCTGCCTCCTCTGATGGCCTAGGAAATATAATATTCCCCCCTAGACCAGAGTTCTGAAATTCCATCACTTACTGCAGGGTGATGAATTTCTGGGAAGTCCAGGCTGAGAGACTAATTAAGCAGATTTTTTACATCATAGCTCTATTTGGGGTTAGGCTAGGCGCCATCGGTGATACAATTTTGGTGTCTTTTTGCAATATTTTTCTTTTGCAGACATGTTCTTTGTTCTTTAATCTTGTTGATGGGCCTGGCTGGCTGATCTCCAGTGAGGAGACAAAGGAAAAATAGATATCAGTATCAACTCTTTTTTGCTTTTAATCTGGTTCTTGTTAAAGTTATTTTCTGTATAAATGTCAGGTTCACGAATGGATATCATCATGCCACATGCGAGCTCAATAGAATAACGGTCTAACGATCAGGCATGGCATTTGCGAAATATCCATTGGCGACCATTCTTTGATGTGCATTGCATGAATGCTGTATCTGCTAATTTGGTGATTTCGTGTAGCTGTATTACTCTACAACAACATTTTTTGTCCTTTGCCAATGATATGAATAGCAAGTGTATTTGGTCCGCTGCAAATTGAGGTAGCTTTTGTTTTCCGGAAGCTATTGTTTTGATGTTGAAGCATGGTTGTTTTGTGGCTCAGGCCATGGAAGTCGCGCGTTTAAGCTACTGTCACACGTTTCTAAAGCAACATGCGACGGTAGGCAAGCCCTCATTTTTGAAGGGTGATCAAATTTGTGTGCCATTCCAGAGCTGCTAGGTAATTTTCAATATTGTTTGCAAAAGCAGGTTCTGGTGATCTTTTCCAAAGTTATTTCCCTAACATCTCGTTCTCCCAGGTTAGCGTCTTGGGTCATTCTGCAACGCTGGAGCATCACAGGTATTGACGCAAATAATGCAGTATGCTCAAATCTTTCATCAGACTTGTTTGGTCATTAGCGATGCAACGGATTGCCCTCCCGTGGATTTCGTAATTGGAATGCCAAAGATGGAGTGATTATAAAAACTCTTTACACGACCCGAATGTTAAAACCAAAAATGAGAGTCGGGCTATCTGTCACCTGGTAAGCTGAGTTTCTAGCAAGACGCAACAAAATTAACAAATGGGATTAGTTTAGGCTAGGCGGTAAGGATAACGTTTATCTGCTTTACAAATACATAGTTTTATGAGCTGTCACCAGGTCAAGGTAATTGCCGCATGGAATAGTGTTGGCCATATCATTGCAGGTCATGGTTTACCCCCACGTTAGTCTTATTACTTGTTCGTGGTTTGATTTGTCGAATTAGTGCGATTGTCAGCTAATAAAACCCTGAAGTTGGACGCACAATTTTGGTCCGTGCATTGAGGAAAGGTTAGGTCATTAAAAAGGTTTTTTAGCAACTATTCTTTTGCAAGCTACGGCCAATCAGGATCTAGTAACCATATGACACGCATTACCAAATAAATTTAGTTCTGGTAAAAGATGCTAGAGAATTTTTTATTTTAAAAAAATACCAAAGGACTCTTCTGGTAGTTGCTGAGAGAGAAGTATCTAATTATATGTTTTCCATGATATATTCAAGAAAGACATAAAATGTAGGAATCACTTATGGTAGGTGTTAGGAGGGCTAACCGATTCTTGGATCCCACCTTTCTCTGGGCTGTGGCCGGTTGCCCATCAGCACCGTGGGCGGGTGGAACTATGCTAGGATGCCCGGGAACCATCCGTTCACTCAAGGTCCGGCAGTGTTACGGCATTGGTCCATCCTTGACCACCATCTCAGCACATCACCAACCTCGAGGTCAAACCCGATTGACTTTAAGAGTGTGACACACATGCCGTATGGATACAGGTGCACTCGGGATGAGGTCTCAACCCTCAAACCGCCAGCTTGCTCAATCGCCTCTAGAACTCTTCAGCAGTCTTTCAGGCACATGCACGCTCTGCAGCTAATACCCATGACTAACCGTCTTCGCCTGCCGGTGCGGTTGGCCACCAGAACCCATGACTAATAATCACATATACGATGTAGTGGTTGACACAAATGGCTTGTCAGATAGTGGCGTTGCAAACTCATATGGTCCCTAGCGGCTTGTCAGATCATGGCCTAGTGGCTCCAAGTAGCCTATGTGACTCCGATGCAGTGATCTACAACTCTACCTTTATTGAAAAAGTTAAAAAAAGGATCCTCAAATAAGGCCGAGCGATACAAGTCTGACACATGATCCAAAGCTCTCGTTTTCTCTCTCCCATTTGCCACTCTTTTCTTCTTTATCTATTTTCTAGACTCGGATTGACTTAAGTATTGGAGGGTTCCTCGTCGGACATGTTCCGATATGCAGACTTTCCTTGTAGGTTTGATCACTGCAGAGGACAACCATCACCTATCAGAATGCCAGGCCGGCCCTCAATGCAGTGGTACCAGAGCCAATGGCAGTAGATTGGTGTGCCAATAAAGAAAAATATCATATCGTCAATCTCGAAGGAGAAGATGGTGAGAACAAGAGTGCGGAATGCCTTGGCTAGTGTAGGCTAATGCTCCTCGTGGAGGGAGGAGCGGCCAGCCCCACAAGTTGAGTCGGAACCTTCTCATCCGTTGATGGTAGTGGATCAGCAGTATTTTGCTATGTTGCTTGAGCAAGTGCAAATCCTGACCATTATCGTCTAGAGTCTCTAGCAGGTGACGGTGGGGCCTCAAGTTGAAGGGGAAGGTCCTTGCATCATGCTCTCTTGGCATGATTGATGATCCTAGCCCACTCGACAATCCCATCACCCTAATCCATGGCCCAACTAGCCCTGTCTCGGCACCAGTAGTGATAAGGAAGGCGGCATCAATCCCCATTTGGATCATTGATAGAGCGTGATGTTGTCATTAACACACCATGTTAATGACATTAAATATCCAACTTCTTAAATAATTTAAAAACATGTAAAAAGTAGTGAGTCAGATCGAATCCACGAAAAAGATAGTGCTTTGATTTAAAATCTTTAATTTATTTTAAAAAAATTTAAAATAGAATTAAAGTCAAAAAATAAAATTATAAATAAAAAATAAAAATTAAATGATATAAAAGATAAACTTGGTACTAAGATCTTAGCATCTACTTGTAATAAAATTAAATTTGTGATTAGAAGTAAAGAGCAGAAATTTAAAGAGCATAAAAAGATAAATTTTATTTTAAATTAAAATTTAGAATTTAAATACATGAAATTAAAAAGAACATGAAAAGAAATAAAAATTAAATCTTAATCTTGATCTCCGATTGGTATTGGCATGGAGATGGCTGTTGACCTTTGGATTGATTTTGATAATAACAAAAGTATTTGAGTATAATTTGTTAAGTTACTAATAGTATTTTTTAGGATGTGTAGCTTAAATTCTAAGTACTCATAATATTTTAAGTGATTTTCATCAATTAAATGAAGTACCACTAATCAAGAGGTTGTTGAAGAAAATCTAGACTTGGCATATCTAAAAAGGATGGTTAATGAGAGTTAAATCAAGTTTAGAAAGCAAGTTTAGCCTACAAACAGAATTGAAGAAGAAAGACTACTAAAAATCTCATGGTATGTTTGGCACGCGACTTAGTCGACTAAGCCAGGAGTTAGTCGACTCAGTCTTAGAGAATAACAGAAGACAGAAAGTACAGAAAGTTCAAAATTCAAAACTCAAGAGACTTAGTCGATTAAGTTAGAAAGTTAGTCGACTCAGTCTCAGAGGATAGCAGAAGATAGAAAATACAAAAAGTTCAAAATTCAGAACTCAAGGGACTTAGTCAACTAAGTCAGAAAGTTAGTCGACTCAGTCTCAAAGGACAATAGTAATACAGAAAGTATAGAAAGTCAAAAATTAAGGATCCAAAAAATTAGTCGACTAAGTCAAGAAGTTAGTCAACTCAATCGCAAAGAAGTATCAAAAGATAGTAAGGCCATTTTTCAGCCATATGATATCTAGTCGACTAAATCTGAGTCTTAGTTGACTAAGTAAAAAACTTAGTCGACTTAGGAAAAGTTAGTCAACTGAGTTACTATAATGGCTAGTTTTTCAGATCTATACTTTTTTAATTCCAACTTTTTTTTTCAATAGCTAGATTTGCATTTTTAATAGCTAGAGCATTAAATGGGGCCTCTCCAGATGTTTTAGAATGGTGGAAAAGCCTTGAAATATAAAAGAAATATTAAATAACTTCAAGAAGAACTTTTTGAACAACTATTCAGGAGCTTTCAAGTCTATTTTTAGTTCATTCATTGTGAAAGCTATTTAGTGAAGTGAAGGATGAGTTTTTCAGAGTATATTCTATTCTTCCAGTCATTCTCAAAGTAAGAGAAGTCAAGGCACAATCTTTAAAGAGCTCCACTAACTTCTCTTAAACATTCAAGAAGAAGAGCAAAACAAACAAGCCTTCAATTTACAACCTCTTCTTTTGGGCTTCATTGATTTTTTATTTCTAAACTCTTCTAATTATTGTGATTGTATTTTATTTGTTTACAAGTTTCTTGAGGTGAGAAACTTTGGTTGGTCTAAGTCTAGAGTTGGATATTCTAAAAGTTTGATTATTGAGCCAAGGACAAAATCAATCGGGATTGATTGTTAGTCCAAGAAAACGATCATCGTAAAGATTGTAGTTGATGAGCCTAAGTCAAAATCAACTAGGTTAGATTTTGAGCCCCAAAAAAATAATCATATTGTAATCAACTGAGTGGTTATAGTTGAATTCTCAAGTGGTTTACTTGAAAAGTGGACGTAGGTGCTGAGTTTAGTGCTGAATCATTATAAAAGCTTGGCCTTTGTGCTTGTGTTGGGTTATTTATATTGCTCTTGTTCTATATTTGTGTTTCACATTATTTCACCAAGCACACAAAATTAAAATTTAGCACAATCATAGTTTAAAATTTTTAAATATCTAATTTATCTCTCCTCTTGGATAGCCATCCTTAGGCAACAAGTAGTATCAGAGTAGGTGCTCTAATATTGATTGTTGACCTAACGGTCATAGAGCTAAAGATTTAATGGCAACCTCAATTGAGATTTCATTGGTTAAAGAACAATCAACCAATAGACCCCCATTTTTCAATGAAATCAATTATACCTATTGGAAAGTAAGAATGAGGATATTTATTCAAGCATAAGACTATGACATGTGTAATATCATAGTAAAAGGCCCATACATATTCATAATTATAATTGATGGCATGTCCATTCCAAAGTCCGAAAAGAATTGGGATGAACATGATAAAAGAGAAGCACAACTCAATGCCAAAGCAATGAATATGTTATATTATGCGTTGGATGCAAATGAGTTTAATAAGATATCAATATGTTCATCTACCAAAAAAATTTGAGATAGACTTGAAGTTACCCATGAGAGTACTAATCAAGTCAAAGAATTTAAGATAAATATATTGGTATATAGTATGAATTATTCAAAATGGAACCACATGAAACCATCACCGAAATATTCACAAGATTTACTGATATCTTAAATGGTTTAAAGAGCCTTAGAAAGGATTATTCTAATAGTGAGGTTGTGCGTAAAATTCTTAGGTATTTGCTAAATAATTGAGAGCTAAAAGTGACTACTATTGAAGAAGCAAAAGACTTAAACAAGTTAGCTTTGAAAGAGCTCATTGGTTCTCTAATGATTCATGAGCTAAATATGAATCAAAAAAAGGAAGAAGTGAAGAAAAAGAAAACCATAGCTCTTAAAGCTACTGCCATCCATAAAGAAGAAAGTGATTCCGAAGAAAACTTGGAAGATGATGAGGAGATGGCCATGATAGCAAGAAGATTCAAGAAGTTCATGAGGAAGAAATTTGAATCTAAGAGAAAATACAACAAGAAAAAAGGTATCAAAGAGAAAAAGAAGAAAAAAGAATAACCACCTTTTTGTTATGAGTGCAAGAAGCTTGGACACTTTCAGATGAATTGCCCTATATTGAAGAAAAGCTCCAAGAAAATAAAGAAAAAAACATACAAAGCTACATGGAGCAATGATGAGGAATCTTCTTTAAGGAAAGAAAAATGTCAAAAGAAGAAAAAGTAAACCTTTGTCTTATGACACTCGATGATGATGAGGTAAATGATGATACTTTAATTTTAGATTTTACTTTTGAAAAATTATATGATGCTTTTAATGATCTAATTAGTGACTATAAGAAGCTATCTCATAATAACAAAGAATTAAATAAAGACAGTCAACTTTGAAATAAAGATAAAGATAAAGCTAAAGTAGAAGAAGATATGAAAGAACTATAAAGTAAATTAGATGAATCAAATGAAAAGAATAAATCCTTACAGGATGAAATAATTAGATTAAGATCTATTATGGATAGATATATGCTAATTCAAAAAATCTTCAAATGTTGATTGAAAATCAAAAGGTGATCTTTGATAAGGCCGGCTTAGGATATAATCTACTAAGATAACAAAAATTTCTATATAATGTATTTGAAAGATCCCAAAATCAAAGTAAGACCATAACTTGCTTTAAATGTAACAAAATTGGACATAGAGCTATTGAATGCAAAATAATTAATGCAAGTAAGAAATTTAACATAAACCAATAAAAAATAAGATAAATTTGGATTCTGAAAGAAACCATTTATACTAATCTCAAAGGATCCAAGTTAGCTTGGATACCTAAATCTATTTGATTTCTTGTATAGGTATGCTTGGCATCCGTGAGAGCTAAAAAAAGATGGTACCTAGATAATGAATGTTTAAGGCGTATGATGAGAGATATATCTCAATTTATCTCTCCTGAAGCAAAAGATGAAGGTGTGATGATATTTGGAGATAATGGTAAAGACAAGATTATTGATCTCGATAACATCTTGATCACATCCTCTACTTATATAGAAAATATTTTATTAGTTGAAGGTTTAATGCATAACTTACTCAGTATTAGTCAACCATGCAATAGAAGTTTTAATGTTTCATTTAAATCATCTCATTGTATAGTAACTAGTTCATTTGATGATAGCATTAAATTCATAGAAAAAAGATATGGCAATGTTTATATTGTTGATCTTGATGAATTTAAAAATAAAAACATTGAATATCTTGTTGCTATGAATACTAAAGTAAATGAATCTAGTTGGATATGATATAATAGGCTAAGTCATGCAAGCATAGATTCATTGGCTAGATTGATTAAGTTTGACTTAGTAAAAGATTTATCTAAAATAAATTTTGAAAAAAAAAAGATTTGCAAAGCATGTCAACTAGGTAAACAAACAAAATCCTCTTTCAAATCCAAGAATGTTGTTTCAACAACTATACCTCTAGAGTTACTTCATATGAATTTGTTTGAACCAATTTCAACTACTAGTCTAGGAGAAAAAAAGATATGCTCTTTGTTATAATCGATGATTTTTCAAGATTTATTTAAATTTTATTTTTATCTCATAAAGATAGTATTTTTAATATATTTATCGATCTATTTAATAAAATAATAAAAGAAAAAGAATGCAATGTTTTGTATATAAGAAGTGATCATGGCACGAAATTCAAAAATTAAAAGTTTAAAATTTTTTGCCCTAAAAATGGAATCAATCATAATTTTTCAGCTCCTAGAACATTCCAATAAAATGAAATAGTAGAAAGAAAGAATAGAATATTAATTAAAATAGCACGGACCATGCTTTGTGAAAGTAATCTTCCAAAATATTTTTGGATGAAAGTTATTAACACCACATATTATGTACTAAATAGAGCTTTAATTATACCTATTTTGAAGAAAACTCCATATGAACTTTACAAAGAAAAGAAACCTAATGTTTCATATTTCAAAGTTTATGAATGTAGATGTTTCATTTTGATAAATGATAAAGAAAAATTAGATAAATTTAATACAAATTTAGATGAAAGCATTTTTCTAGATTATTCAATAAATAGTAGAGTATATAGAGTATTTAATAAAAGAATATTAGTTGTAGAAGAATCTGCGCATGTCATCTTTGATGAATCTAACTCTCTTAAAGCAAAAAAAGAAGAATTTGATGTGGATGCAGATAATCTTGAAAAAAAATTTAAAAATATGACACTTGAAGATACTCCTTCATAAGAAAAAGAAGGTGAAGAACAATATATTGAAGAAAAGGAGCCACAACCTTAAGAAGAGCAAGGTACATCTAATCTACTTAAGGAATAGAGGTATGATCATAATCATCCTAAGAAACTAATTATAGATGATCCATCTCATGGAGTTAAAACTAAATCATCTCTTAGTAAAGCTATGAATCATATTGCATTTGTATCTCACATAAAACCTAAGAATATAATTGAAGCTGAAAAGGATCCAAATTGGATATTAGCAATGCAAGAAGAGTTAAACCAATTTGAAAGAAATAAAGTTTGGAAACTAGTTAAAAGATCTAATTTTTTTTTTATAATTGGCACTAAATGAGTTTTTAGAAATAAACTCGATGAGAAGGGCAATGTAATTAGAAATAAGACTAGATTAGTTATACAAGGATATAATCAAGAAAAAAAAATTGATTTTAATAAATCCTTTGCACCCGTAGCTAGACTTGAAGCTATTAGATTGCTCCTATCATTTGCTTGTTTTATGAATTTTAAATATTTTTAAATAGATGTAAAAAGTGTAATCTTGAATGGATTAATTGAGGAGGAAGTTGATGTAGAATAATCTTTGGATTTTAAAAATCAAGAATTGCCTAATTATGTCTATAGGCTTAAGAAAGCACTATATGGATTAAAACAAACTCCTAGGACTTGGTATGATCGATTGAGCAAATTTTTATTAAACAATGATTTCCAAAGAGGTAATATAGATAAAATATTATTTATCAAAAAAATTAAATAATTTATTAATCGTGTAATTATATGTTGATGATATTATGTTCGGAGCTACTAATGAGGTCTTGTGTAGAGAATTTGCTAGTCTTATGCAGGAAGAATTCGAGATGAGTATGATGGAAGAGCTTAATTTCTTTCTTGGACTCTAGATCAAGCAATCATATGAGAAGATTTTCATCAACTAAAGTAAATACATAAAAAAAATATTAAAAAAATTTGGGATGGAGAATGTTAGAGGAAGTGGCACCCTTATGAGCATAAGTTATAAGCTTGACTAAGATACAAAAGAAAAAATAGTAGATCCTAAGTTATATCAAGGTATGCTTGGATCTTTGCTCTATTTAATTGAAAGTAGACCTAATATAATGTTTAGTGTATGCATGTGTACATGATATCAAACAAATCCTAAAGAATCACTTGTAGCTGTAGTTAAAAGAATTTTTAAGTACTTGATAAATACTTAAGATGTAGGTCTATGGTAAAAATAATCTTCACTAGATTTAATTAGATATAGTGATTTAGATTTTGCTAGTTGTTGCTTAGATAGGAAGAGTACAAGTAGAACATGCTAATTTCTAAGAGTGAATTTGATCTCATTGTTTAGCAAGAAACAAAACTCAGTAGCTTTGTCTATGATGAAAGCCAAATACATTACTGTTGGAAGCTGTTGCGCTTAACCATCATGGATCAGACAACAACTAGAAGACTATGGTGTTACTTGTAATAATATTCCTATTTGATGTGATAGTACTAGTACCATAAATTTAACAAAGAATGCAATATTACACTCAAGAACAAAACATATAGAGGTTAAACAACATTTTATTAGAGATCATGTATAAAACAATGATATAACTCTTGAGTTTGTACCAACTGAAAATTAAATTGTAGATATTTTTACTAAACCTTTGAATGAAGAAAGATTTTGTGTTATAAGAAAATAATTAGATTTATTTGATCCATATTGTTAAATTATTGAATATGGTTGTATGTTGAAATGATTGTTGCAATGTGATGAATTTCTTTGAATCATCTCTATTTAAATTTCATTAGAAAAGGAATATTTCATTGCAACCTTCAAAGCCTGAAACTTTAATTATTCAATTTTGTGCCAGACTGAGTCGATTAAGTCAAAAATCTTAATCGACCTAGACTTAGTCAACTCAGAACTTAATTTTAGTTGACTAAGTGTCGAAAATCTTGTTTATAAAATAGTTCCTATGGAACTTTGTTTATTTCCTATTTACCTCTCTTAGTCATCCCATCTTAAAATTCTAGGGCATCCAATTTCTCTAAGAAAAATCCAAATTAAAGCCCAAAAAATCCTAATAGAGCAAATTTAGATCCATGGCACCGAGGAAGAAGAAGCTATGCACACATCCTAAGGTCACGCCTCTTCAAAATCAAACATGCGAGCGCCAGATGAAGAATTATTTGGACACCACTGAGCCATCTCAATCTGGTCTAGTTCCTGCTCCTCCAACCGTGTCTTTGCCTCCCTCTTCTCCATCGACCACTCAAGCTACTACTGCTCCGATATTCTCACCATTCCATCAATCCACTCCATTCTCTACCCCTGTTCAACCTCCAACTCAGGCCACACCCTCTTCCTCAAAGGTAATATCATTTTCTTTAAGGGCAGTAACCATTGAAAGAAAAATAGACTTCAATTTTTTGAAAAAATAAGGGTTTGAAATTGGGGAGTGCATCAAATTTCAAGGGTGGAAGTATCTTTGCTCACTAAAATTGTCCATTTATCCAAATTTAGTAAGAGAATTTTATGGGAATGCAAAGATTAATACACAATCACTAGAAACTAAAGTGAAAGGAGTTAAGATTGTTTTGTCAATTGAAAGATTAGGACAACTGCTGAAAATTTCCATCGAAGGGGCAGAGAGATTTGATGATCATAAAGAAGGACTTCGTTTACTATTCAACAAAGAAGATGCATTGGATTTTAAGAAAATTTTGGCAAAACACTTGAGTATCGAGCATCGCCTTCTCTATCACACGGTCTGTAAAATTTTCATCCCCCGAATTAGCCATTTTGATTATGTAACAAAAAATGATGTAAGGATATTATATCACATACTTAAGAAAAAAATTTAATTTTTCTATCCTGATGATGAAGACTATGCAGGAAGCAAGGATGGGAGCTAGGATTGCATTAACCTATGAAAAATTCCTCACCCTTATTTTTAGAGAATTTGATGTAGATATGGAAGGTGAATCATTTAAAGAAATGAAGCACTTTGACACCTATGATGAAAACTTCTTAAAGAGAATGGGTTTTAGAAAGGTAAATGGGCAATGGGTCAAGGTTGATGATGATGAAGAGCCTATGCTAGTATCTGAGCCTGTGCCACGTTCTGCAAATCCATCTATTCAGCTAGTGCCCCCTATATTAGTTTATCTTAAGGAAGATTGGATTGCAGATATTGTGCATCGTGTCGTTGATGAAGTGTCTGATTTACTCCCTTCTTTGGTGGAGAGTGCTATAGAGCGTGTCCTTGCCAGGCAGCATTTTTCAATGACTATGGATCCATCCTCCTCAACTCATCCAGACCCCACCTTAAACTAGGCCATATGAAGTTGCATACCTTTGAGCTTAAACATCTTTTTGTATTTGACCTAGTACTTATTATAGTTTAAGCTCCTTTTTGATCTTTGATGTATTCCTATTTTGGTCTTATATTCATGTTCAAACTTTTAACATATATAAATGAAGCTCCTTATTTTCCTCATTTGCATGTATAATATATGATGAATCATCTCTATTGTACAATGCGCAATGCCCTTAATTGAAAATATTTATTTTTTGATAATGACAAAAAGAGGGAGAAGGATAATAATGAGTAAAATTTACATGAAAAGGTATAATTTGAAACCTCAACAATCAATTGGCATACATTAAGGGGGAATAAATACAAAATCTAAAATTAATTTGAATATAGTTATTATATTTAGGGGGAGCATGTGAAATTTGATGAAGTTTGAATGATTGTATGAAAATTATATTGAAATTTGAAAGAAAGGTATACTTAAAGGATTTTATCATCATCAAAAAGGAGATTGTTGATCTTTGGATTGATTTTGATAATAACAAAAGCATTTGAGTGTAATTTATTAAGTTACTAATAGTATTTTTGAGGATGTGTTACTTAAATTCTAAGTACTCATAATATTCTAAGTGATTATCATTAATTAAATGGAGCACTACTAATCAAAAGGTCATTGAAGAAAGTCTAGACTTGACATACCTAAAAAGGATGGTTAATGAGAGTTAAATCAAGTTAAAAAAGTAAGTCTAGCCTATAAATAAAATTAAAAAAAAAAGATTGCTAAAAATTTTATGGCATGCTTGGCATGCAGACTTAGTTGACTAAGCCAGAAGTTAGTTGACTCAGTCTCAGAGGATAGCAGAAGATAGAAAGCATAGAAAGTTCAAAATTGAGAACTCAAAAGACTTAGTCAACTAAGTTAGAAAGTTAGTCAACTCAGTCTTAGAGGACAGCAAAAGATAGAAAACATAAAAAGTTCAAAATTTAGAATCGAGAGGACTAAGTTGACTAAGTTAGAAAGTTAGTCGACTTAGTCTCAGAGGACAACAGCAACACTGAGAACATAGAAAGTCAAAAATTCAGGATTCAAAAAACTTAGTTGACTAAGTTAGAAAGTTAGTCGACTCAGTCGCAGAGAAGCATAAAAAAATGGTAAGATAATTTTTTAGCCACTTGATACCTAGTTAATTAAGTTTGAATTTTAGTCAACTAAGTGAAAAACTTAGTTGACTCAGAAAAAGTTAGTCGACTAAGTCATTATAACAGCTAGTTTTTTAGATCTATACCTTTTTAATTCTATTTTTTTTTTTCAATGGCTAGATTTGCATTTTTAATACCTAGAGCATTAAATGGGCCTCTTCAGATGTTTTAGAATGGTGGAAAAATCTTGGAATATGAAAAGAACATTAAAGAACTTCAAGAACTTTTTGAACAACTATTCAAGAGCTTTCAAGTCTATTTTCAGTTCATTCATTATGAGAGCCATTTAGTGAAGTGAAGGAAGAGTTTTTTAGAGAATATTCTATCCTTCCAATCATTCTCAAAGTGAGAGAAGTTAAGATACAATCTTTGAAGAGCTCCACCAACTTCTTTTAAGCATTTAAGAAAAGAGCAAAGTAAATAAGCCTTCAATTCATAACCTCTTTTTTTGGGGTTCATTGAGTTTTTATTTCTAAACTAATCGAATCATTGTGATTGTATTTTTACTTGTTTACAAGTTTTTTGGAATGAGAAACTTGGGTTGGTCCAAGTCTAGAGTTGGACATTATAAAGACTTGATTGGTGAGCCAAGAATAAAATCAATCGGGGTTAATTGTTAGCTTAAAAAAATAATTATTGTAAAGATTATAGTTGATGAGTCTAAGTCAAAACCAACCGAATTGGATTGTGAGCCCAAGAAAAATAATTGAACTATAATCAATTGAGTGGTTATAGTTGAATTCTCAAGTGATTTACTTTGGAGAGTGGACATAGATGTCGAGTTTGATATCGAACTACTATATAAGTTTGGTCTTTGTATTTATATTGCTCTTGTTCTATACTTGTATTTTATATTATTTTATCAATCACACAAAATTAAAATTTAGTACAATCATAGTTTAAAATTTTTAAATATTCAATTCATCCCACTCTTGTGTAGCCATCTTTAGGCAACAATGGCATAGAGGACAAGCTCTTTCTCTTAGCACCTTCTGCTTTGAAGCAATCATCAACTGAAGCTTGGCTCTACCCTATACCATAGCCTCTCTTTGATCGAAGACAGCTTCTTTCAGTCACCAGGATGCTAATTTATAGGGTGGAGTAGGGCTGGCATGAAGAATCCATATAAAAATTTGATTTAAAACTCTTAAAAATTGAATCAAGTAGGAATAGAGAACCTTGGATCTTGCTGGCTATCGGATGAAGATTAAATAGTCAAAAATTATCCATAAATCCACTATTTAATGCTTAGATCCAATCAGATTTGATTCTGGCCATCAAATCATGTCATCAGATGCTTTGGAGCTACTTGATCATGCCAAAAATCCCTTCCTGAGTCCTGAATCATGTTGGAATGAATCCTGACTATTAGATCGTGTGATTGGATGAGCTTTGGCCATTAGATGATGCTAAGAAGGTTTCTAGGTCGTCAGATGGTGCTAACAGGGGCTGAAGGATTCCCTAATCAAATCGAAATCACCCTTGGACCATTGGATTTTGACCGAAAGAGAGCACAGTTGTTGGATCACACCTTTACTATGTTGGTGGATTGCTATAGATCGAGCTCATTGAAGACCTGGATCAATCTGAGCTCAACACACTACCTAAAATGACCAAATTACTTCATGCACCGCATTTTTTTGTGGTGGACCCATTAAGGGTCCACACTGAACCGAGCACTATTATGGTCCACCATGGATCACATGACTTCTAGCGTCACCCTGACATCAGCACTGAGGGGGGAGGGGGCTGGGCTGGGCTTGCGGGTTGGCCTAGCATGCGATGGGCCGCGCTCAACCAAATCGGGCCAAATTTGGGCAAACCGATTGGGCTATTTTTTTAATCTTTTTAATTTTTTTTCTTCAAGTCTTTATACCGGATCCATTTTAAATTTGATTTGCTCTAATTTTTTTTTATTTTAACTAAAAATTGAGCTCTTATTATTGATAAATTTTTTTCTTACAAAAGATAAATAAAAATATTAATTTTTAAAAATAAAAATAAATTAATTTATAAATTAATACTTTTATTGGTGTATTTATAATAATTATCATATCCTCCAACTTAAGCTTTGCTAATCCTTGAGTAAAGAAAAAATTTAATTTTAGATACCTTTTAGCTTAGTGTTTTAAATTTTATTAAGCAATTTTGAAAATGATCATTGATGCTCAGTAGAGCGTAAGTGAAGTATATCATTGAGGTATTAGTACTTATCAATATAAAAATTAAGTAAAAAATATTTAAATTTTTTTTGAACTTTTTTTTTAAAGTTGTTCCTATCTTTATTTCTAAATTATCTAAACTTTTTTATGGGCAAGTGTATTGTTACTTTCATTCTTTATTTATTAAAAATTTTTATTCATATTGCTTACTTTTTGACATGAATATCATTACTTAGGCAATAAGACTTGATTACTCAATAGAAAATCAATATTTTTTTTTGAATGTTGTACCATTATTTAGTATCTTAACCTCTTAAGCTTTCTGTTTAATCCATGTAGTGAGTTTTGGATCAATGACTTCCAAATTAGTTGACTTTAGAGCGCTAGATATAAAATATCCCTTAGATTTACTAGCTCGAATTAAATAGGTTACGAGTTAAGACTAGTTTTACAATGAGCTTCTTTATCCTTCCTACTTTTTGATGCAAAACTCAATGCTTGATGTTGGTAGAAAAAATTAAAAATGCTCAAAAAAAAATTATTTATATTCTAGACTCAATTTTTTATTAAATTTTTTAAATACTTGATTCCTCAATATCTCATAAATTTTTTGATTTGTACATTAATTTTTTTAATAAAAATGCTTAGTTTAACTTGATTCTTAAGCATAATCGGGTGCCTAAATGCTAAATACTAACTTCTTCAAAAATTTTAAAAATTTTTATTATTCTTTCTCTCAACTTAATCGACATTGTTCTTAATAAATAAAAAAATAAAGGATGTAATAATAAAAAAAAAAAATATACTTGACTCAATGTATATTTATGGTCCAGCATGGGTCTTGAAGATTTGGCTCTCCCTCCAACTTATTTAACATAGACCTAAAAATAAAGTAAATTAAAAAGATAAATTAGATGTAAGAAAAATAAATATTAGGTTGCCTCTCAATAAGCGCCAAGTTTACCATCTTTAGCCAGATACAATGCAGCTTACCTATCCCATGTCAAATATTAGATTGATAAATTTCAACGATCTTGGATTGCCAATCTCAGGAAGATAGCTTGTGATTCTTTTGTTGATAAATTCATTGCTAATTTTGAAAAGATAGTTTATAACCCCAATCTCAGACCCTTGTTTGTTAGGAATTTTTTCTATTTATTCTTCTAAAATGCTCATGTATTGAGTTTCTGAGTTAGGAGCTAAGTTCGATGCTATGGTACTGGGATGGTATCATTTGGTTCTAAATATTCAAATTTAGATATAACTAAAAGTGACTTTAATTTTGAAGGTAAATTAATATAAACTTGCTTAAACAATTTTATTGGCTATTTGTTGCATGCCTCTTATTTTTTATTGAAAGATCTGGCTTTTAGGATCAAAGGGAATGAAATTTTAGGTTTATAGATCTTAGATAACTCATCTATTCTCTTCTTTTTTTTGTTTGTCTTATTTAAATTAGAATTAGCATCAGTACCAGTTCTAGACTCAAATTCTTTTACATGGTTAGTTTTAGTAGTAACCTCTTCTTCTAAGTTTTTATTTTGGTTAGCATCGATATTAGCCTCTCTCACCTGAAGTTAGTATGGGTTCTTAAGAATCCTACTACTTCTAAATTTAGAAATTGCATTGGCATTCTCAAATTAAGGATTCTTAGATGAGACATTAAATTGATAATTTGATCCAGATGGTTAGTAGACAATAGGTAGGTTGTTTATAGGATTTGCTATTGGTTGGCTTGGTAATTGACCTAGTTCTTTCCTCATGATAGACTCTGCTAACTATCCTATTTATACTTCTAGTCTGGTGATGGATTGCTGTTGAGTCATGATCAATTGTTGTAGTTAATTAAATCTATTATTATTTAGATTGGTCTGTTAAGGAGATGGATATATTGATTGATTGTAATATAGTAGCTGGGTAGACTAACTAAGCTGACTATTATTATAGGTATAGTTTTGGTACTGAGACCTATTTTGATAGTTCCATATCGATGGAATTTAGGTCTGAGCCTGAGTTTGTTGAGATATCCAAGAGAAATTAGGATGGTTCCTCCAACCCGAGGTATATAAATTTGAAAATGAATCATTAACCTATTTAGAGTAGCTTTGTGCAGCTTGAACTTGTTATTGGATGAAAGATGAAAACTGTATAGCCATGGGATATTTACTCATATGATGGGTTGGGCTAGCATAGATAGAATAAATCTCTTGATAATTAAAAGATGGTGCGTATTGTGCAGAAAATTATTGACCCAGGATTAGGAATTGATCTAATTAATGAGCAAAAAGATTGACTTTACCTAATTTTTGAGCTATTAGGTTCAAATCAACCTTAGAACTAGATTCTGGTTGTTTGAAATCATAAATTCCTACATGCTTTTGATGAGGAATCAATCTTTCATAGAAAAATAATGAAGCATAGTTAATTAAGTTTTTACTTAGAATTTCAAATAAGGCATAAGCTTCATTCTTACTTTTGCTCATGAATGCACCTCCATAGGATGCATCTACCATCTATCTATATTGATCTCCTAAATCCTCATAGAAAGTATGAATAATTTGCTACTTAGATAGACTATAGTATGGGCATTTTTTAAGAAGTTCCTTAAGTCTTTTCCATGACTTATGAATTTTTTTTCTTGAAAGCTAGGCAAATCCAATGATGGCTCATCTCATGGTGATGGTTTGACCTATAGGATAAAATTTCTTAAGAAATTCACATTGTAATTCAGCCCAAATTTGGATTGGTATCCCTATTATGCCAAGCCGCTAGTACTTGGCTTTGTCCTTTAATGAAAAAGAAAATAAGATTAGACTAAGGATATCATCAGTAAAATTTTTGATTTTTATCATAGAATAGATTTTTAAAAACTCATCTAGATACTTATAAGGATCTTTATTGATGTTTTCATAGAAAGATGGGAGCATCTGGATTGTGGTCGACTTGATCTCATAATGACTTGCCGAGATATCGGATAAGTGGATATAAGTCGATGGATTATAGGTGAAAAAATAAAATATTTTTTCATCTGTTTAGGTGGTTCTCCATTATATTTAGTCATTTGATTATCTGATTTAATATGAATTAGCCATTCAAATTTTAGGATTGGATCCAACTAGATCAGAAAAAGCGATCTCCTATCATACATGTACTAGCACAACCCTAACATGTGATTCAAAGTTTTTTATTATTTTATTATTTTCTATTTTTATTTATTATTATATTTTTTAAAATCTTAATTTTTAATTTTTATTATTTTATTATTATTTATTTTTTTAATTTATTATTATTATTTTTATATTATTTTTATTATTTATTATTATATTTAATTTGATTTAATTTAATTTATTATTATATTTATTTTATTTTTATTTCTATTTTTTATTTTTTGAAGAGAAGAGGAGAAAAGGAGAAGAAAGAGATAAAAGAGTTTTAAAGAAGATAATATAAGGAGTCGTAAAGCTAAGAAGAGAGAGAAGAATTAATTATGATTAGATTTGATATTAGTCAATAATCAAGTTAGACAACAATCCTAATCAAGAATTATTCTAGATCTAGATAGCTCCTAATTATCAAGGTCATCTTTAAATCCTTTAAGTAAAAGATTAGCCACTCAACTGACTAGATAAATATAAGATTGATGAAAGTTTTTCTGTTGCTTTTCTTAGACACCAATTATCTTGGTCAGATAAGCTAATGAAATTAATTAAGTAACCATCTTCCTTCAGAATGTGTCCCTGAACTACTTGCCGTAGGTACCTGTCAAACTGACTAATCCTGATCTAATTCAACTCTTAGGATTTCTTATCCTAATGAGCTCAAGTTCCTAAGGCCAATGTCAATTGATTTTAAGTTAAAGATTTGGATCAATGAGGAATGCTGGTTGGTTATTTTTGGACAAAGAAAGGATGACCAAATCTTTATCTTATTTTGATTAATGGATTATGCTCTTAAATTAATTTAAGATGAATATGCATAATCAATTTCAAACAAGAAATTGTATGCAACTAAATTAGATGTATGAAACTAATTTAAACTTGAGAGGCTTACCTTATCTTTGGTAATTACCAAAAAAATAAAAATAAATCTAATATGATGGATGCTCTAAGCAATTAGAATTTCTACTCTTATCATGAAGTTTTTAAGTAGACTTAAGTAGATTATTTTTAAATTAATTTAAAAATAAAGTAAATAATGCTAAAAAAAATAAGTCTAGGGTTAGGATTGATGTCACCATGCAAAATTAAAAGCTAGGGTTAGGATTGATGTCACCATGCAAAATTGAAAGCTTTCTTTCTTTTTTTATTTTTTAATTATTTTTATTCTTTATTTTTATATAAAAAAAAAAAAGTTAGTAAGCTATATTTATAAAAAAATCAAAGAAATCAAAATTTTTTTATAAAAAATTTAAAAAAATTAAGATTTTTAATTTTTATGTCTTTTCGGTAATGATGCCAAAAATTTGATAGAGTGCGATGTTGTCATCAAGATACCGTATTTATCAGTTTAAATATTTAAATTTTTAAATAATTTTAAAATATGTAGAAAGTAGTGAGTTGGATCGAATCCATGGAGAAGGTAGTGCTTTAATTTAAAATTTTTAATTTATTTTAAAAAAATTAAAATAAAATTAAAGTTAAAAAATAAAATTATAAATAAAAAGTAGAAATTAAATGATGCAAAAAGATAAATTTGGTGCTAAGATCTACTATTTAGATCTTAACATCAACTTATAATAAAATTAAATTTATGATTAGAAGTAAAGAGCAGAAATTTAAAGAGTATAAAAAGATAAATTTTGTTTTAAATAAAATTTAGAATTTAAATACATGAAATTAAAAAGAATAAAAAAATAAATAAAAACTAAATCTTAATCTGATCTTGGATCGCTGTTGGCGTGGAGATGGCGTAGAAGACAAGCTCTTTCTCTCAGTACCTTTTGCCTTGAAGCGACCATCAACCTAAGCTAGGCTTTACCTTGTACCATAGCCTCTTTTTGATTGAAGACAGCTTCTTTCAGTACCTAGATGCTTATTTATAGGGTGGAGTAGGCCTGGCATGAAGAATTGATATAAAAATTTGATTTAAAACTCCTAAAAACCGAATCAAGTAGGAATAGAGAACTCTGGATCTTGTTGGCCATCAGATGAAGATTAAATAGTCAAAAATCATCCAAAATCTTGTTGTTTAGTGCTTGGATCTAATCGAATTTGATTCTAGCCATCAGATCATGTCATCAGATGCTTTAGAGCTATTTGATCGTGCCAAAAATCCCTCCCTAAGTCCTAAATCATGTCAGAACGAATCCTGATCGTTGGATCATGTGATTGGATGAGCTCTGGTCGTTGGATGATGCTAAGAAGGCTTTTGGGCTGTTGGATGGTGCTAACGGGGGCTGAAGGATTCCCTAATCAAACTGAAATCACCCTTGGACAGTTGGATTTTGACCGAAAGGGAGCACAATTGTTGGATCGTGCCTTTATTGTGCTGGTGGACTACTGTAGATCGAGCTCATTAGAGACTTGGACCAATCCATACTCGTCATGCTACCTAAAATGACCAAATTGCCCCATAAGCCATATTTTTTCATGGTGTACCCGTTAAGGGTCCATGCTGAACAGGGCATTGTTGCGGTCCATAGTGGACCGCATGACTTCTAACATCACCTTGATATCAGTGCTGAGGGGGGAGGGGGTTGGGCTATGCTTGCGAGCTGGCCTGACTTGTAGTGGGCCATGCTTGATCAAACTGGGCCAGGTTTGGGTGAACTAGCTTGGCCGATTTTCTTTTTATTTTTTTATTTTTTTATTTTTTTTTTCTTTAAGTCTTCATATCGGATCTATTTTAAATCTAATTTACTTCAAATTTTTTTATTTTAACCAAAAAATTGAGCTCTTTTCATTGATAAACTTTTTCCTATAAAAAATAAATAAAAATATTAATTTTTAAAAATAAAGATAAATTAATTCATAAATTAATATTTTTATTGATATAGTAATGGTAATTATCAATCATTTGATGGGGGCTTGACTCAAGGATATTCTTAGCATTGCAGCAACTCTCATCGATTGGATGATTATGATTAGAAGCTCCAGGAGCTTGATCTATGGCTTGCCGAGTTGCAAGAGGACCACGGAGAAAGTGATTTCTCCGTGGATGGGCTTGGGTTTAGCACTCATCCTCCATTCTCTGGAAGAATCATGAAGAAAGTGATTTCTTCTCGGTTTCAGATGCTGCAACTAGAGCTCTACAATGGCTCCTCAAATCCACTCGATCGCCTCGAGAGCTATAAGGCTCTCATGATGATTCAGAGGGTGACTGATGCTCTCCTTTGCCTTGCTTTCCTCATAACTCTTAAGAAGTTGGCCTGGATTTGATGCTCGGGTTTGCAGCATGGGCTCCATTCACTTTTTTGAACAATTGAAAAAATAGTTCAATGCACATTTCAATAGCAACAAAAGGCAGCCATAGAACTCCAATAGCCTCTTCTCTGTTCAGTAATGGGAAGGAGAGTCCTTGAAGGACTATGTAGCATACTTCAATGCTGCCACTCTGAAAATCCATAATTTGAATTAAGCTATGGCCATTTCGACCATGAAACAGGGATTATGTTGGTCTAGGTTGACTTTTTTCCTGAACAAGAAATTTTTGAAGATCTACTATGAGCTCCTCGCTCGAGTATTGAAGTATGCTAGAGCTGAGGAAGGTTCAAGCAATCAATGAGAAGCCAAAAGAAAGAGACCCCCCAAGAAGAAGCAAGCTTGGAAAGTATCAAGTGGAGCTCGCATCGATAAAGAAACTCCCCAGCGATGATCCAGCCCATGGTCAAGAAGCCCAGCCTATAAGTTCAATAAGTATACTCCCTTCTCGACCCCTCATGCTCAAATTCTCATGGAGATAGAGGGGCAAAAGTATCTTTGGAGTCCTCCGCCAATGAAGGCCCCGTTAATTGCTAGCAATTGCAAGAAGTGCTATTGATTTCATAGAGATCATGGCCATGATATAGAGGACTGCATTTAACTGAAGAATGAGGTAGAGACCCTGATAAGGCATGGCCATCTTGGAAACTTTGTTTGGGACCATGAAGATTGAGTAACGATTGCTCAGTCGGTTCGGCTACCAATCGATGAAGGGACGAACAACCAACTGATTGCTAGTGTGATCCACATGATCTTCGGAGGAGCGGGCTTGAGGGAGATGGTGAGTTTAGAGCATATCCCAAAAAAGCAATGAAATGGTCCTATTATTTTCTTTTCTGATGATGATGTGCAGAGAGTATAAACTTCTCAGAATGATCCTATTGTATCTTGATGATGATAGCAAACTATGATGTAAAGAGGGTCTTGATGGATAATAGAAGTTTTACTGATGTATTATTCTATCATGTATTTTTTCGAATGAGATTATCTATAGATTGACTGAAGAGGGTGAACTCCCACTTGATAGTGTTTTTTGGTGACTTAGTAAAGGTAGAGGGGGAGATAGTGCTCCCGATCATCGTGGCATAGAAACCCTAGTGGGCGACCATGCAGATGACCTTCCTTGTCATCCAGGTGCCCTTGGCCTACAATATAATCTTAGGCTGATCAGGGTTGAACACCCTCCAAATAGTGGTATCGACTTATCATCTACTTATCTATTTTTCGACAAGCAACGGGGTCGGTGAGATGCATGGGGATCAGCAACTTGCCCAACAATGCTTCATGATGATGATTAGAGTGAAAGGCTGACAAGAAACTCTACTGATCAAGGGGCTGGACCCTTAAGACCTAGAAAACCAAGGCAAACTTGCGGAGCAGTTGATCTTGATGCTACTTTAAGATGGGGACCCCACTAGGATTGTCCAGATCGGATCAATACTAACAACTAAATTTTGCAACCAACTCCTAGACTTCCTGCATAGCAATGCAGAATACATCTTTGCCTAGTCAGCCTCGAACATGCTCGAAATTTGCCTTGAGGTGATCATGCATTGGCTGAGCATCAACCTGGTGCACAAGTCTATCTGACAAAAGAAGAGGAGTTTCACCCTAAAGAGGTAGCAAGCCATTAATGAAGAAGCCAACTAACTGCTTACTGCTGGCTTCATCCAGGAGGTGCATTATCCGTAGTGGTTGGCCAATGTTATCATGGTCAAAAAGACCAATGGGAGGTGAAGAATTTGTATTAACTACACGGACTTGAACAAGACCTATCCAAAGGATAGCTTTTCCTTAATATGGATCAATCAGCTGGTAGATGCAATGTCGAGCTACAAATTGTTAAGCTTCATGAATGTCTTTTTCGAATGTAATCAGATTTGGGTAGTCCCTGAGGATGAGAAAAAGATGGCCTTCAGAATTGACAAAGGCTTGTACTGCTACTAGGTCATACTGTTCAGTCTCAAGAATGATGGTGCCACCTACTAGTGGCTTGTTAGCAAAGTTTTTAAAGATCAAATCAGCCAAAATATAGAAGTCTATATCAATGACATGTTGGTGAAGAGCATTGAGGATGATTAGCATATTAGCAACTTGGAGGAAGCCTTCACCATGCTAGGACAGCAGTAGATGAAGCTGAACCCGAGCAAGTGTGCCTTTGGCATCACCTCAGGGATGTTTCTCAACTTCATAATTATAAGGTGAGGGATCAAGGCTAATTCAGAGAAGATATGAGCCATTCTCAACAAGAAGCATTCAAATTTGAGGAAGTGTAGTGCCTGACCGAAAGCATAGCAGCCCTCAACTAGTTCATCTCAAGGTCGGTGGAGAAATGCCTTCCTTTCTTTAAGATGCTTTGGCAAATGAAAGATTTCACCAGGTTGGTTGAATGTCGAGGAGCCTTTGAAGAGATGAAAAGGTACCTGGGTGCCCCTCCACTATTAATGAAGCCTCACGAGGGGAAAATCTTATATTTGTACCTATCGACATTTGAAGAAGCCGTTAGCTCAGTCTTGATTCGAGAGGATGAGAAAGGGGTGCAAAATCCTATCTATTACGTGAGTCAAGTTTTGCACTATGCTGAGATGAGATACTCTTTGGCAAAGAAGATGGGCCACGCACTTGTTAATTCAATGTTGTGACTGAGGCCCTATTTCCAAGCACACTCAATTATAGTCCTGAACGACTAGCCTTGAGAGCTTTGATAGTGACCTAACATCTCGGGGAGGATGGTGAAGTAGGCGGTTAAGCTCAGTGAGTTCGACATCTCCTGCCATCCCCATCCCTCTATAAAAGCTTAGGTGCTAGAGTACACCATCCACTTGGGCGAGGCAATTATGAACAAGCTCGATGAGTAGGCCCCTGGGCTCACTTGGGTCCTGCACATTGATGGCACCTCGAACTCCCAAGGGAGCGGAGCCAAACTCCTCCTAGCCAACTCGAAGGGGTGGTGGCCGAGTCCACCCTTTGGGTTGCCTTTGATGCCTCCAATAAGTCGACCGAATATGAAGCCCTACTTGTGGATCAGCTAGTAGCTCTAGGTGAAATAATTAAAGGTCCTCATTGACTTCGCAATTGGTAACTGGGCAAGTCTGAGATGAGTATGCGGCCTAAGATCTGACTATGGCAAGATACCTTTAGAAATTGCAAGCTTTATAATCATCTTTTGACTATTTCAAGATTGCTCATATTTTGAGAGCAGAGAATGCTTGGGTGGACACCTTGTCCTGCCTTGCCACCTCAAGATATGATAGGCTTAGAAAGGTGTATATAGAAAACCTTGAGAAGCCTGGCATTGCTGATGCAGAGGAAGTCCTCTAGTGGAACAGGAGTCAAGTTGGATGGACCCCATCGTCAACTACTTGTGAATGGCATCCTCCCCGAGGACGCTTTGGAAGCACACTAGTTAAGACTCATGGCATCTTGTTATGTCTTGTTAGAAGGAAGGTTATACAAGAAATCATTCACTAT
The DNA here is from genome assembly GCA_006176705.1 of Cocos nucifera. Lineage (NCBI taxonomy): Eukaryota > Viridiplantae > Streptophyta > Magnoliopsida > Arecales > Arecaceae > Cocos > Cocos nucifera. The sequence goes on along the minus strand of QRFJ01002794.1, from coordinate 97,549 downwards.
CCCTCTATTGAGATATCTTTGCCCCTGGCCTTTCGTCTAGTGGGGGGTCGATATCCTTGGCTCATTCTTGTAGATGATTGCTTAATAAAAATTTTTTATTGTGGCGATCGACTATTTTACCAAATAAATAGAGATGGAGCTACTGGCCTAGATCATCAAAAATAAAATTAAAGATTTCTTATGAAAATCGATAATCTGCCACTTCGGGCTTCTGCGAATGATCATCATAGATAACGGATGGCAATTCGACAACCAAAAATTTAGAGATTTCCATGATGAGCTCCACATTGAGCATTGCTTCATCTTAGTGGAACACCCACAATCGAATGGGAAAGCTAAGGTAACGAATCGGACCATCCTGTAAGGTCTAAAGTTGATGCTGACCCAAGCCAAAGGCCTCTAGGTGGAAGAATTGTACAACATCCTATGGGCTTATTGGCCTATGCCTTGGATCCCCACTAGAAAAACCCCATTTAATCTAGCATTCAAGATCGAGGTGGTGATCCTTGTAGAGATTGGTTTCCTATCCACGAGAGTAGAGCATTATGATGAATAGAGCAATTCAGACTAACGATGTGCAAACTTGGATCTAATCGAAGAAACCCAAGAACGAGCTTCAGTGAGAATGGTGGCATATCAATGAGTGGCCCACTATTGCAACACTCAAGTCAAGCCTAAAACTTTCTAACAAGGAGACCTCCTCCTGAGATGAGCCAAGGTCTCCAATCCAATAGAGCAGGCCCTCATTGACTCAAGGAAGAGCTAAGATCGAAAGCATACAGACTCGAGAATCTCGATAGCTCTCATATCCCCCATACATGGAATGCCAAAAACCTCCAAATGTACTATCAATGAGTTTTGTTTTCCATAATTATATAGTAATATTTTTGTTAGGATTGTAGCCTCTAAGCACTCTTCTAAAAAGTAGTTGCCAGATAGAAGGAGAGATTTATTAGCCTTTATCTATAATGCATAGAACCCCACATCTATACATGCTGCGAGTGGACCTAAGGGATTTTACACCGGAGCCGATCCGCATCAAGTCAAATCGATCTAGCGGTAGGCTGAGTAGTTTGTTTCCATTTAATCAACCAATCAGGGAATGAGCTAACCCATCCATATGGGCCAACCCTCTAAGAATTGTTGCCACATTACCAGCAACATATACCCAACATCTAGGCCTCGAAGGGTATGAGCTAGAATATAGCCAACCATTCCCCCTTCCAGCGACACCCGAGAGGTCTAGTGGGTCTTGAACCTGTGACCTCACTCTGATACCACATGTTAGGACCATAGCCCCCAACCACTCTTCTTAAAGGCAATTGCCGATAGGAAGTGTTTATTAGCCTTTATCCATAGGGCATAGAACCCCATGCCTATACGTGTTGTAGGTGGGCCTTAGGGGCTTTACACTGGAGCCGACCCACATCAAGCTAGATCGGTCCTAGTGGCAGGCTGAGTGGTTAGTTTTCATTTAATCCACCAACCAAGAGATCAGCCGACCCACCCATATGGGTTGACACTCTGAGAATTGTTGCCACATCACCAGTCATATAAACCCAACATCTAGGCCCCAAAGGATGTGAGCTAGAATATAGCCAACAATTTTGTTCACATATAACCCTTCGCATCGCGACTACAGGAAGGCCACATATAGGGGTAAATTCAACCAATAGGGAACTCGGACATGAGCAACATAAAATTGATAAAAGTGGTTAGTTGGTCCCCGACCTCAACATTTGATGGTTAGCTAATGCCTGACCATAATAATGATGATGGTGGATAGTTGACTCCCAGCCACAATGGTCATAGTGATGGTTAGCTGATATCCAACCATGATGTCAATGATAGCAGTCAGCTGATGCCCGACCATGATCATGATGATAGCGGTTGGTTGATATCTAGCTATAACAAAAAGTAATGGTTGGTTGTTGCCCAACCTACTATCTAAATGATGAACGATGAATGACGGGTGCGACCTCGACACTTAAGCTCTAACGCTTGTTCGAACTCTGATTCCAGCAATTGTTAGGGCTACTCGGCGAAGAGCCAATTGCATGAGTTGAAAACCATTCAACAAGGAATCTTCCAACCACTCAGGAATGGTGAAAGGTAGTGTTTTAAATAAATCTATCCCTTTTTGTAGACTTAGGGAGAATTTGATGAAGAAGAGCAAAAGCATGACCCTGGATCCTAATTGCATCCATGAGAAACTTCATTTGGGATTGTTTGCCCTAGCAGACATCCCAATAATAAAGGAGTCGACACTGGCTAAGTTGAGCCATCAAGCCAGAGCCTTGCACTCATTAAAACCAAGGTCGTAGGCAAGCCAAGAAGCTTCCATAGCCTCCATCAAGGTTTTGATCCTTTCAGTAGCGGCATGCCTTTCCATTAGGCTCATCTTCTCTTGAAGCTCCTCCATTGTTGATCTCTCCACTCTGAGTATCTCCTTGTAAGTATCAGAGGGTTCATCCATCATCACTTTGTATGTCGTGACCATGTCTTCAAAATGTCTTGGCAAGCCCTGGGCCACCGACTCCTTTGCCCTAGCTGGGTACATGAGGAAGGCCCAACTCTTGGCAATAATGGAGACCCTTGTTTTGAGATGGGCCACCTTTTCAGCATCCATCTTTATCTCCTCAGCCGCTTTCTTCATCTCCTTGGCTAGTTCCTTTTTGGCGGCCCTCGTTTGAGAATCGGCTTCTCAAACCTTCTCTTCCATAAAGGCCTTGAAGCAATCATAATTGATCGAGCGCCCACAGAATAGACAAGGAGTCGGCTGTAGGAAATGGAAGCCAAGTGATGAAAGAAAGCAAAATAAATATCTTGGTTAAAAGGTAACTCTTTCATTAAGTTCAAAAATGCCATTACAAGCTCCTACAACTACAAAAGCTCAAAAAGAAACAAAGAAAGATATAAAAAGGAGGCCAAGCCTCTGGAGGAATGCCAGCAACCTCAATTAAGCATACAATTGGGACCTTAACGACTATGGTGGCCCACTCTTAGTCATAGGCTCGACATTCCTATCTCAGTGGTAGCTTCGATCTCGGGCTTGACTGCCATGATCGGCTTAGCCTTCGACTGCTTTGGGCTATTGTGATACCACTTGCTCTGATGCCACTTGTTAGGAGGATCCTTATGAGTGTGAAATTTAGATCCTTGTCCAAGATTGTAACTCTGATGACAATATCAATACTATAACAGAAAATGAAGAAGATACGCAAGAAAGATACAATCAAATACATGGATCAGCCCAAGGCTCATCTCCACGGGGCATGCAAGTTTTACTATGAGAAAATAGAAAATTACAAGAGAAGATTACACTCTCTTAACTCTCATACATCAATCCTTATCTCTTAATAAGAAACATAATCCCTCATAACAAAGCTCTTATATCTCTTAAGGAGACCTCTCAGCTCTAGCCACTACCTAGATACTCCTTGAGTGCTCCCCTAAGGCTCTGCCGCTATCTCTACTTCTAGCCGACCTCTACAGTCCCTTTGCCTGCTCTGCCATAGCTTCACAGGCCATGAGGACCTTTTAAAGCACTAAAATCAAGTGTCAATAGGTTTAGGTCATCTAATAGGATCCAAACAAACCCCCTGGCTATTAGATCAAGCTTGCAAGCCCGCTAGACTATCTGATCATGCAATCGCACCATGTAGATGATGGAAATGGTGCAGGATTCTAGGCATACTTTTTGAATTTTTTTAAAATAAATATGCAGTGAAAGCTAAAATTAATCTAATATTAATTTAAGGCATGCTATGCTCAGATCATATAATCCTACATATGGATTTAGATATGTATATATGCAATGAAAAATTAAATGCATTAGATCAATAAATTATATTTGCTGACTGATTTGTGTTCAGAACACAATACCTATGCATGGATAGTCAAACTTCACAATCTAACAACCATGAAAAGAAGCCTCCTCGCATTATGATATAGCTACATACTTGTCCGATCTTTACGGATAGTCCACATGGAGCTCCTGGTACCGACCAACTCTATCAGAGTGCTAGCTCCTCGCCGGAGTCTTTGACGATCGATCTTTGTTGATCTGATCAACGATCTTCTTCCAAACTTTTGAATACTTAGAAGATCAAAAGATGTACTTCGAAGGATGATGAGGTGGTGTATCAAGTTTGGTGGTGATCAAGCACTCACAGCGCTCAATCTCTCCACCCGAGCCCTAAGTCCCAACTCTAGGATTTTGCACACCCAAAAACCCTAATGCCCAAAAATTCTCTCACGCCCACTCCTTTTTGAATTTTCTCATGAAACAAATTTTTATGGTAGAAGGACTCTCCTATCTACCTACACCCACCCTTTTGAATTTTTAAATGGATGACAAGAAATAAATAAAAATGAAAGAGTGGCATATGGGAAGAATAGAGGCACAGGACTCTTCTCACTTTCACTCTAGAATTTCTCACGTCCAAAACCAGTGCCCTAATACTTTGAAATTCCCACCTTAGAAACCTCTCACACACTACTATATGCACAAAAAAAATCACCTTTTATTGGCATAATTTCAATGGGAATTATGCATGAGATGGATAAGGGTTGGATAAGAGGATGGAGGTTAGATGGTTTCAACTAAACACTTGAATTCAAAATTTAGGTAAAAAGTTTATCTCCTCCCAACACCAGTCCAGGGTGTTTGACCCATAGAAGGACTCTCCTTTTACACGTCCACACCTAAAAACTCAAAAAACATTGTGCGACAAAAACACAAGGGGGCGAGGAGAAGTGAATGGATAAGGATAAGTTTCAACCTATAACCAATTTAAGTTAAATTTGAAATTCAACTTGCTTTGAACTAGTCCAACATTTGGATCAGGTCAAAGGCAGAAGAGGAGGAGGCATAGAAACTCATTTGAGTGTGGGAAATATACATGCAAAAAATAAGGGGGCATGGAGAAAGACGTGGACAAAGTCAAAGTAGTGCAGGAAAAAAAGAAGTTTGAAATTCAAACCAACTTTGAATTAGTCTAAATTGGTTTCATCCAAACCAATTTATCTTGACCAATTAAATCAGGATAAATCCAATCAGATTAGACTTAACCTAACTTAATTAATTTCTCATCAAATTAAAAATTAATCAAGTCTAATGCTTAATCAAATCAGGATCTAATCTTCCATAATGATTAGGTCATCTCATGACCTAATCAGTCAAATCCAATCAAATCAAATTCAATCAGATTTGATTAAATCCTTATCGCTCGATCAAATTAAGCTAATTAGTAATTAAATTTTTAATTAATTTTTCAATAATATTAGAGTTTCAGTTTAGTGAGATCCATAAAGGTAGAGTTTTAGTCCAATGAAATCTCTGATTATAGAGTCCTAGTCCAGTGGAACTCCTGAACATAGAGTCTCAAACCATTGAGACTCTTGATTAACCATCAGATCAGGTAGAAACTCCTATTGTGTATGACCCCATAGGTTTAAACCCTAAGCTAGTAGCACAGAAATCAATTTCTATACCAATTGATGTGACCATTTAGCAATGATACTCGATGTCCAGATAGGTTAAATAGTCGCAATACAACATCGATGAATCTTTGGCATATGGTAACCATATAATTCATCTCTTTGATCTCAATGCTCAAAAGATAACCTAGGATTTACTATTAATCCTAAAAATCATCCATATTATATTTTAAAATTCAGTATCCATTGAATGGACCATCCTGATCGAGGTTTTGCTAAATTAAAATACAGTGATGCATATGCTCCAACATTTAGAGGGGCCAATTCCATCTTGACTCATGCACCAACTAAACAAGTACTTGACTACACCTAGTAGCCTTCTATCACTAAATTAAAAATTCAGATAGTCCGATACCAAAGTATAGTGAGTTGCTTACAAGTTACCATGGTAATCTTAGGTCTAATGGATATTTATATTCATATCTTTCGCGAGCAACTTTTGGCAGTAGAGAGCTCCATAGTTGGATCACGTTTAGTGAAATATATCCCTACACTTTATCTGCATGCCATACTAGTATCTCCATACTTCTTGGTTAAGAGGATAACCAACGAATATGGCATGCAACAGCCTCACTCGATGATTAGCTTTAGAAAACAATATCCAACAAACTCCCACTTAGACTAAAGCCAGTCAGAACAGTATCAAATATCCATCTTTCATTTGAATTATCGAACTCTTTAATTTTGATGGCTTTAGTTAATGGGTCGGCCATCTTTTTCTTTTCGTTGATCTTCTGAAGGTCGACATCATCTTATTTCATGATCTCTTATATAAGATGGTAGTGACACAGAATGTACTTAGTGTGCTGATGTACCTTCAGCTCCTTCATTTGAGCTATGGCTCTAGTGCTGTCATAGTAAAGTAGAACCGGACCATCCTAAGAGGGTGCCACTTTCAGCTCGTTGATGAACTTTCATAATACATAGCTTTCTTCACAGCATCGGATGCTGCAACATACTCTGCCTTGCATATAGAATCAATCACAGTATGCCGTTTGAAACTCTTTCAATAGACCGCTCCATCGTTCAAGATAAATACATAACCTGACACACTCTCATTATCACCATGATCAATTAAAAACTAAAATCAGTATATCCCATAAGTTTCAAATCAGCATCTTCATAGATGAGCCACTGATCCTTAGTATTTCTTAAATACTTCATGATTATCTTTACAACTTTTTAGTGATTCTCACCTAGATCAGACTGGTATTCACTCACTACCCCTAATTAGTATGCCATATCTAGTCTCGTACACATCATGGCATATATAATAGAATCCACTATCAAAGCATATAGTATTCTATTCATACGCTCTCTCTTGAGGAGTTGTCGGACAATCCTTCTTTGAGAGAGAAATTTCATGGCTTATCGAAAGATAGCCCTTTTTGAAATTCATCATATTGAATCGCTTCAGCATGGCATCGATGTACGTGGATTGGGATAATCCAAGCAACCTTTTAGATCTATCTCTATAGATCCTCATCTCTAGAATATAGGAAGCTTCTCCCAAGTTCTTTATAGAGAATTGAGATGATAGTCAAATCTTTATTTTTCATAATGTAAGAATGTCATTCTCGATTAAGAAAATATCATCCATATACAAAATAAAAAATACGACTATAAAATGGTTAGCCTATTTATAGACGTAGGGTTCCTCTCCATTCTTAATGAAGCCATATGTTCTGATCATCTTATCAAAATGCATGTTTCAACTCTCCGATGCCTGCTTCAATCCATAGATAGATCTCTGAAGCTTGCATACCTTGGACTCATTTATGGATGTGAATTTTTTAGGCTATATCATATACGCCTCTTCGTCCAGCTCTACATTTAGGAAAGCTGTCTTTGCATCCATTTGGTAGATCTCATAGTTTAGGTATGTTGCTATCATAAGCATAATCAGAATGGACTTGAGCATTACCACTAGAAAAAAAATCTCGTCATAGTCAATACCATAATGCTTACAATATTCTCCTATTTGATTTTACCGCTTTAAGTGGATCAACCAATGTCCATACATTATTGACCTTCATAGACTCCATTTTGAATTTCATGGCTTTCAACTACTTAACGGAGTCGGATCTCTACATGGCATCCATCTAGGTGATTAGATCTCATCATTCTCATCGAGTTTAATAGGATCACTATGCTGAACCAAGAAACCATAGTATCTGTCTGGCTAATGCGGTACTCTACCGAATCTCCTCAGGGTGCCTCTACAATTGGCTCTGGGTTTGATCTTATCAAATCCACTTCTGCAGGTTCACTAGAATGTGTTAATTTTTTCATCTATCAAACTTTACCAAGCTCAACATTAGAGGTAGTTGTTTCTTCCATAAGAAACTTCTTTTCCAAAAAGATTATCTTATTACTGATGAATACCTTTTGTTCTTCAGTAAGATAGAAGTAATATCTCCTTATTTTCTTGGAGTACCCTATAAATAAGCATTTATCGTACCTATGTCCAAGCTTTTCTACCTATAAATATATTACATAAGTCTGACATCTCCATACCCTAAGGTGAGAGAGCATTGGTTGATGCCTACTCCATATCTCATATGGAGTCTTTATAATAAACTTGCTTGAAATATTATTTAAAATATAATAAGCAGTCTCAAGTGCATAACCCCCAAAAGAAATTGACAGACTCACAAACCCCATCATGGACCGAACCATATCTAATAGGATCATATTCCTCCTTTTAGATTCACCATTATGCTGTGATATTTCAGAAGAGATCCATTATGAGAGAATCTCATTCTCTCCTAGATATATCACTCATTGGAAAGATATTTACCTTCTTGATCTGATCAAAGAGTTTTAATACTCTTTTCAAATTATTTTTCTATCTTATTGCGATATCGTTTGAACTTTTCAAATGAATCAAATTTACTCTTCATTAGATAGACATACCTAGGACTACAAATGAGTTGAGTTGCTTGCGAGCTACTTGAGCTCGACTTGAGTTCAAGCTTGACTCGACTCAATTATTATTGAGTTTGAGTCGAGCTCGAGTAGCTTTTCAAGTAGCAAGATAGTCGACTCAAAAGCTTGTGAGCCTACTTAAGTATATATATTTTTAATAATATTAATTTTATTTATAATATATATTAATATATATATTATTAATAAGATAATGCTCGATTTCAAGCTCGAGTATGGCTTGATTCATATTCGAGTCGAGTCGAGTCGATCTCGAGCTTTGCCTTTTTTATCGAGCCGAGTTTGAGCTTAAAATGTTAAGGCTCGATCGAGTTTGAGCTTGAGTATTTTGAGTCAAATCGAGCTCGAGCTTTCAGTTACTCAACTTGACTCAGCTCGATTGCATCCCTAGACATACCCATATCTTGATAGATCATCGTAAATATAATGAAATAGTAGTACCTATCTTTGGCACTTGTGTTTATAGGTCCACATACATTAGTATGTACTAAACCTAAAAATTCAGTAGCCCATTCATCCTTTCTAGTAAAAGATAATTTGGTCATCTACCAAGAAGGATGGACTCATAGACAGTAAATGATTCATAATCATCAATGTCAAGGATATGCTCTTTGACTAACCTATTGATCCTTTTTTTGTTTATATAATTGAGCCGATAGTGCCAAAGATAGGTATCGATAACATCATCTAGTTTTGAATATTTATTTGACGTGTACATTACACTAATAGTCTATGATAAAATATAAGTATTATTTTTTAATTATTCTCATATTATTGTAACATTATTCATAATGATATCATAATAATTTTTTTTATTGATAAACAATAATCATCTTGGATCAAAAGCCTAACAGATATTATGCTCATCATAAAAGATGGATAATAATAATAGTTACTTAAAATGATATTATTTTTGAAAATAAGCTTAAGAATTTTCAGTGCTAGGATTGAAATTTTTCTTTCATCCATAACATTAAGGAATCTATTATTGCTCTCAAACTTTCTATAAATTTGAAGTCCATGTAACGAATTGCATATATGAATTGAACTTTCGGTATCTAATATCTAGGTAGATATATCACAAAGAGTGAAATTGTAAGGTATTATTATATAACATCTTTGCCCAGCAACTCCATGCTGCTTTTTTCTGTTTAGCCTATTCAAGTCAAGAGGACCACTCCTCTTCGGATTTGCCTGATTAGGGTCAATACTAGACTTCTCGTATTAAGGTCCTAAATGCTTGTCACTATCCAATAGTGAATGGAGCGACCATATACTAGCCATTCTATTTATCTAAAAGAAAAATATAAGACTATATTAGTACTCAAATTATTTAATCTTAAAGAATTGGACTTTAGTCTAAAGGTCTTTCTACTATTTTTACAAATTGATAGCCTTACCTCCAATTCGAAAAATTACATTAACTCTTTAGTGGGTACTAGAATCCTCATAGACTACGAATGGACCTAAGGAAAGCTTTGGTCAACTCATGTGCATCTACCGGTAGTTTCATAATCAATTGCTTCTTCAAATAATTTTTAGTAATTTGATTTTGCCCTAAAAACTAATTCAGTAGGCTGTGGCCTCCACTGAAAAAGTCTGATTAGATCCAACCATTAATATGATTGAGTTTGATGTATCAAACAAATAAAAATTAGATCTAAAAAAAGTTCTGGCCAACTTGATCACCATTCAGAGAGTGATCTAATCATCATTTGATGGATAGTAATTTCAATATCCAGATGAACACCAGGTGTAAGGCACCTCCAATGTCTACCTAAAAAATTGAACTCATTACCATGCACCTTAATGGAAGGCTATGACTCAGTTATCCCCATAACCTTATCATTTTAGGATCTAGTAATTTAGAAGATTTAGATTACATGTGATTTAAGATAGAGAAAGATACAGACCAATTTACTCTCACTGGCTTTACCAAGTCAAATCTTCTAACTAACTTCGCCAAGTCAATTGATGAGGACTAGAATCAATTTTGATCTATGGGCATCTAATTCAGTCTTATTGATTGAAATTAGTCAAATTGATTCATAGTGAGATGGGTCAGCTTGAATCACCAAGTGATCTAATCAAATCCTAATAAACCATATCGACCAAGTAAGTGAGATCAGTGGAAGAAATATGCCATTAACTTGTCAAAGATCAAATCAGTACGAATAGCTTCCAATTAAAAATCACTGATCTAGACTTTCAAACTTATCTTAGATACCAACCGATTAATTAGATTCAATCTGATCAATCTAGTAATTTCGGACTAGATCGTTTAGCCATGAATCAAGTCCATCTTGATCCTTATTAAAGACATGGACTTGTCCAATTACAACTATTAAAGTTGAATCTAAAGTATCCTTGATCTAATCTAATTCAACATTTAGTTAGATTTAATTAATTACTCCAGTTAAGTCCATTCTTTAACTAACCTTAAGTCTAACCCAATGAATGGACTAATTCATCTAACACTTTAACCCATAGTTTTATGCATTTATCTTAGAATCTTTAATTCATAATTCTAGACCCTACTAGACAATACTTAATTTTTTTAATTAAATTTTTGGACTGATGGGTTGGGTTCGATATTTTAAAAATAATTTTTAAATATTAAAAAAAATTTTCTATTTTTTGTTCACCAAGTAGGTTGATTCATTTCACAAATATATCAGCTCATGTCATAAACAACAATCTTATTGCTAGTTTTAAATAGAAAAATAAGAACAATAAAATTAAACCATGAATCATCTTTTAGATTGTATCTAAACTTATTCATATTTAATTTTTATATTAAAATAAATTTAATAAATAAAATTTTTTTACTATTCATCTTAATGAATGAGTTTACGGTGGCATCCCTACCACCATAAGGGATCTCCATCGAATGAAAGGAGATGGCCTTTAAACCATATTTATTCCTTATGATCGGATGGCTTGGTGGCTCATTCATCCTTGATTACTAAGTTATCTTAATCAAAACATATTATATATGCTAGCATTTAATTTTTCTAATTAACATATAAACATGTCAAGCAACCCTTGCTATGATGCCACTGATGGAAACCATGTAGGGTTCTAGGCATGCTTTTCAAATTTTTTTTAAAATAAATATGTAGTGGAAGCTAAAATTAATCTAATATTAATTTAAGGCATGCTATGATTAGATCATATAATCCTACATATGGATCTAGACATGCATATATGCAATGAAAAATAAAATGTATTCGATCAGCAAATCATATTTGTTGATCAATTTATATTCAGAACATAATACCTATGCATGGGTAGTCGAACTCTACATCACGATGCAGCCGCATACTTATCCGATCTCTATGAACGGTCCATATGGAGCTCCTGATTCCGATCAGCTCTATCAGAGCCAAAGCCTTTGACGGTTGATCTTCATTGATCTGATCGACGATCTTCTTCCAAACTCCCAAATACTCTAGAAGATCAGAGAATGTACTTCGGAGGATGATGAGGTGGTGTGTCAAGTTTGATGGTGATCGGGCACTCATAGTGCTCAATCTTTTCATCCAAATCCTGAGTCTCAACTCTAAGATTGGATAAGAGGACGGAGGTTAGATGGTTTCAACTAAACACTTGAATTCAAAATTCAAGTGAAAAGTTTATCTCCTCCTAACCCTAGTTCAAGGTGTTTGATGTGTAGAAGGACTCTCCTTCTATGCATCCATGCCCAAAAACTCAAAAAAATTTGTGCGACAAAAACATAAGTGGGCGAGGAGAAGTGAATGGATAAGGATAAGTTTCGACCTATAACCAATTCAAGTTGAATTTAAAATTCAACTTGCTTAGAACTAGTCCAACATTTGGATTAGGTCCAAAGCAGAAGAAGAGGAGCACAAACTCATCTGGGCATGGAAAATACTCATGCAAAAAATAAAGGGAAATAGAGAAAGGCATGGACAAAGTCAAAGTGGTGCAGGGAGAAAAGGAGTTTGAAATTCAAACCAACTCTGAATTAGTCCAAATTGGTTTCATCCAAACTAATTTATCTTGATCAATTAAACTAGGATAAACCTAATCAGATTAGGCTTAACCAAATTCAATTAATTTCTAATCAAATTAGAAATTAATCGAGTCCAACCCTTGATCAAATCAGGGTTCAATCTGCCATAGCAATTAGGTCATCTTATGATCTAATCGGATCAAATCTAATTGAATCAAATTCAATTAGATTTGATTAAATCCTCATCGCTTAATAAAATTAAGTTAATTAAAAATTAAATTGCTAATTAATCTTCTAATAATATCAGAGTTTCAGTCTAGTAGGATCCATGAAGATAGAGTACCAGTCCAGTAGAACTCCTGATCATAGAGTTTTGGTCCAATGAGACTCTTGACCATAGAGTTCCAAACTATTAGAACTTTTGATCAGCCATCAGATTAGATAGAAATTTCTATTATGTGTGACCCCATAGGTTCGAACCCTAAGCCAATAGCATATAAACTAATTTCTTGTACCAATCGATGTAACTATCCAGCAATGGTATCTAACATCCGAATAGATCGAACAGATGCAAAGCAACATTGATGAACCTTTGGTATTTGGTTATTGTATAATTCATCATCTTGATCTCAATGCTCAAAGGACAACCTAGAGTTTACTACCAATCTTAAAAATTATTCACATTGTATTTTAAAATTCAGTGTCCATCGAATGGACCACTCCGATCGAGGTTTTGCTAAATTAAAATACAGTGATGCATATGCTCCAACATTTGGAGGGGTCAATTCCATCTTGACTCACGCACCAACTAAATAAGTACTTGATTGCACTCAGTAGTCTTTCATCACTGAATTAAAAATTTAGATAGTTTGGTACCAAAATATAGTGAGTTGCTTGCAAGTCACCACGATGATCTCATGTCTAAGGGACACTCATATCCATATCCTTCGCGAGCAACTCTTCACAGCATAGAACTCCGTAGTTGGATCATATTTAGTGAAATGTACCCCTATACTTCACCTACATGCCATTCCAGTATCTTCATACTTCTTGGTTAAGAGGACAACCAATGAATATGGTTTGCAATGACCTACACTTGATATGTTGATGTCCTAGGTAACAACGTATCATTTGGTCTTGAACAAGTTTAAGGACTAAACGATAAATCTTTCTTTGTTGAGTCTAAATAGTCCTAAGAACTTCATCATAGAAGAATTCATTATAGAAAGACGCACAAGAATGATGAAAAGTTAGAATAATAATTTTATTCATTAATAATTCAAGTATAATTTTATAATCAGCTCAACCATCTATAACCTAGATGATTGGCTTTATGATACAATACCCAACAGTAAACCTGTGTGAAATCATGGTGAGCCGCTAACCGATCCATGCCTCATGCATGGATTGCATGAATCCATGTTGGGCATGCATGGACTTCATGTGGTCCACACGCCTCCCCTTAGACCATAATGCACCTGGATGTGGTGGACCATGCACACATTGGGCGACACATGCCTGTAGGCCATGCAAGCTATGGCTTCTCTGTCATGGGATCCTCCTTTGCTACTGTGGATCAAATTCGAGATGCCAAAACTCAACATGGATGACTTTCGAACCCCCTTTAGCCTCGGCCCTAAGCTTGCTTAGATCGAGGTCGGGAATCATCAGAGCAACCTTGGCCTTGCAGTAGCCAAAGCCCAGATGTTAGGCCGCTGACCTCTTTCTCAAAATCCTTTGACCCCTTATAGTCAGAGATCACCTAGGTGGTGGCCAGCTTGGCAGCGATGGCCATTCCCTCGGTGGCCCAAGCAGCCTCCTTAGCAGCCACCCTCTTCCCTTCTAAGGTCATGAGAGCTGGCATGCAGAGATTGAGCTCCTTTTCAAGCTCCGTAATGGCCTTCTTCTCTTAGACAAGTTGGGCCTCTTGTTTGGCTACTCGTCTTTGAGCAGCCATGAGCTCAATGTCAATCTAAGCTCTCTCCTCTAATTTCTTTGCCTCCTGCTCCTCTAACGTTCTTAGGAGCTACTCCGAGACTAGTGGAGTATGCTACGAGGTCAATCTATGCTCGATATGTGGTGAACCTGGTCTGAGATTTTTGAGATTTCGTCCATCATGAGTATCCCAAGAAAGAAGGCTAAATCGATGACCAGCAATCAACTATTCCCTCCACTCAAAGTAGGAAAACCACTCCAGACTCGAGAGTGAGGAGCAACTATTAGGGGGGCTACCTAATTATCGAATTGCACCTTCTTTCCCCAAGCTACAATCAGTCATCCATTGGTGCCATGAGCGTGTTAGGATAGATCCATCAACTATGGAATACAGATCATTCGCCCAAGATCACCTATAGGAGATATGGCACCACCTGCTTCTATGAAAAGATAGAAGAAGACAAACAAAAATAATCATATACGTGGTTTGGCCTAAGTGCCTACATGCATGGGACATGCAATGCTTCACTACCGAGAAAGAATAATAGAGGAGATACAATCTCAACTCACCAACTCTCTCTCTTAATCTAGAAACACTCATCTATACAATGCTCTCAAAGTAATCCCAAGAAGATTCTCCTGACAGATCTATCGGTCCAGGATCCTCGACATCCCTGGATACTCTGTGATCTCTCAGTCTCTACATCAAGTCCCAGCCTTTATCTATAGGCAATCCCACCATTCCAGGATACTCCAAGCTTTCTTGATGATCTTGGAGCTCCTTGAGACCTCCTGACTCTCCCTAAGATCGGATGCAGGTCTCCCTAAGAAGTCTCTAGCACTCTCTACCGAGATATCCTCCTCGATTGCTGCACCATCGAACCTCTCTCAATCCTTCATACCTTCAGGAAGGCGCTACTGCAGTACTCCAGCACTTTCTATCTTATCTCCACACTGTCTAAGAGGTTTTCCAAGACTCCTTGACTTCTTGGGTCATCAAACCTTCTTATAAGTCCTAATCATTCCAATAGCTATCCGATCAGCTCCCATGTGCTCTCCTAGCTGCTGGATAGCACATTAGCTCCATAGACCTCATGAATAGACCTAGTCTATGAGTTAGGAGGTATAGATCCCATGAGTTTCACTCGCATGCCCATGCGCTGTTCGCCATCATGCTGTTTGCCTCTATCGAGCCGACTCCATCAGAAGCCAAGTGGCTCGACTGCGTCTCACCCAAGCACTGATTTCTGTTCACCTAAGAGAGCTGGCTTGAATCTACCTCGAGCTGGCTTGACTGCGTATCCAAGCCAGTCCGACTGAATGTTGGCTGATCTTTCTCATGGCTCCTGAATCTCGTTCTTGGCTTATCATGGACTGAATCTTGAGGTACTAGATTTCAACATTCTCCACCTTGACTCAATATTCGGCTCTACCTCAAATTTGAGAGCTTTCTGTATGATACTGCCCCCATATCCTGGAGCTACCGCCTGCTCCACATGGATTGTTAAACATGAAAGTCGAGCCAGGCCACTCGATCCCAAATTGAGTCTCATGCTTGATCCATCTGCACCTGGAGCTCCACCTCACACTGAGCTCTATCTGGCTTTTTCTTGTACATGAGAGCATCCTCCTTGATTGTGCCCTTCTTCTAACTTGATCACCACCACAGCAACCCTTGGAACAACTTGAGTCCTCCCGACTCTGATACCATTGTTAGGATAGATCCATCAACTACAGAACATGGATCACCCACCCAAGATTACCTATAGGAGATATGGCACCATCTATTGCTATGAAAAGATAGAAGAAGACAAACAAACACAACCATATACGTGGTTTGGCATAAGTTCCTACATCCATGGGATATGCAATGCTTCACTACCGAGCAAGAACAACAGAGGAGATACAATCTCAACTCATCAACTCTCTCTTAATCTAGAAGCACTCACCTAAACAATGCTCTCAAAGTAATCCCAAGAAGATCCCCCTCATAGATCTACCGATCTAGGGTTCTTGACATCCCTGGACACTTTGTGATCGTCTCAGCCTCTACATCAAGCCCCAACCTTTGTCCATAGGCAACCCCGCTGTTCCAGGATACTCTAAGCTTCCTTGATGATCTTGGTGCTCCTTGAAACCTCTTGGCTCTCCTTAAGACTGGGTGCAGGTCTCTCTAAGAAGCCCCTGGCACTTTCTGCTGAGATATCCTCCTCGACTGTTGTACTGTTAAGCCTCTCTCAGTCCTTCGTGCCTCCAGGAAGGTGCTACTGTAGCACTCCAGTGCTTCCTACTTTGTCTCTGCACTGTTTGAGAGGTTTTTCTGAGACTCCTTAACTTCTTGGATTGTCAGGCCTTCTTATAAACTCTAATAATTCTAATAGCCATCCGATCAGCTTTCGTGTGCTTTTCTAGCCATTGGATACAACAACAGCTCCATAAACCTCATGAATAGACCTAGTCTATGAGTTAGGGACTATAGACCCCATGAAAAGACTTTCACTCGCTTGCCCGTGCACTGTTCGCTATCGTGCTGTTCGCCTTTGTTGAGCCGGCTCCATCAGAAGCTGAGCTAGCTCGACTGCTTCTCATCCGAGCACTAGTTTCTTTCCGTCTAAGAGAGCTGACTCGAATTCACCTCGAGCTTGCTCGATCTCATTCTGAGCTGACTCGACCGCATATCCGAGCCAATCCAACTAAATGTTGGTAGATCTTTCTCATGGCTCCTAAATCTCATTCTTGACTTATCATGGACTGAATCTTGAGGTGCCAGATTTCAATAGAGCGGACATAACTACATCATGATGCCTAGGAAGCAGCCATTCACTCCAGGCTAGGTAGCGCCACAATGTTGGCCCATGCCTGACCACCATCTCAACCTGTCACCAACCTCGAGGTGGAACTTGATCGTCGTCAAGGGTGCGACACCTCACATGCCATATGGATGCAGGTGCATTTGGGATGAGGTCTTAGCTTTGACCTGATTTAAAACTGCCAGTCTGCTTAATTGTATGCACGGCCTCTTAAACTTTTCAGTAGCCTTTTAGGCACAAGCATGCTCTGCAGCTAAACTCCATGACTAACTGACTCCCCTTATATGTGCGGCTGGCCACTAGAACCCACAACTAATAGGCCCAAACATAGGATAGTGGCCGATACAATAGCCTGTTAGATAGTGGCACTACAAACTCAGACGACCTCCAATGGCTCATCAGATCATGGCCTAGCAGGCTCCAAATAGCCTACACGACTCCGACGTAGTGACCTACAACTTTACCTCTATTCAAAAAGGCAAAAAAAAGGATCCTCAAATAAAATCAAGAGAGGCTAGTCCGATATAGCACCCAAAACTTTCGTTCTTGCTCCCACTTATTGGTGTTTCCCTCTTCATCTATTCCCTAGACTCTAACTGACTTAAGTATTGAAGGATCCCCTATCGCACACTCTGGCATGTGGGCTTTTCTTGCATGTCTGACCTGAAGAAAAAATTCTATTTTTCGCCGTAGGATTGTACAGATCTGATCAGATCTGAGATGAATTTTTCTAAAAAATTTCTAAATAATCTGATCAGATCTAGGAGTTCTCAAATCTAATCATGGTGATCTAATATTAAAAATAAAAATAAAAATTAAATTAGATTTAATATCATATCTTGTTTGGGTAATCTGATTATCCTACGATGATCCTAATATTTTCTAAGGTTCTGAAAGGAGCCATGCATGCACCTGATCTCTATCGGTATCCACTTGGAAAGGATCTATATGTCTTCTTCTCACAAATCTTTCCTCCAAAGATCAAATCTGGAGATCTTTCAAAAAATTTTTGAAGACAGTATGTCCGTCTCGTGAACACCGTCGCATAGATGCTGAACTCTTCATAAATTTGATTGGATCTTCTTCTTAGATTTGTGCCTAACTTTTTAGACATGTAGAAGAGAGGGAGAGAGAGGATAGAGGGGGTGTGGGATATCTGGAATGATAGCCTTTGGATATGAAAAATATTTCTATGTGAAGAGCCTTGGCGCAAGGATTCTTATACAAAAGCATAGTGCCTAGTTAGAGTCCTTCTTTGACCAAAATCCTCATTTTTTTGACCATTGGGACTCTTGAACTTGATCTCCATAAAAATCCCCAAATCCCATCTAATTTTGATGTCAAAAATCAATCTAAAAGGTGGTAGCATGAGTAGATAAGGAAGAGTCCACTGTGCTTAGTACTCTTCCCTCAAGAGTTTGATTCAAATCAAACTCTATCATAACTAAGTCTAGACACCTTCAAAAATCATAAAATTTGGTACATCCAATGTATAATTCATTCTCTATCACATATCCAAAAATTAGATCAAAATAATTTCTAAAAATTTTTTTAAAAGCATCTGATTAGGTGACCCTCAATTCTCTCAAATAGGTCAACTTTTGATCCTAGTCTAATTTGACTATGAATGGATTTAATTTTTACAATTAATTTGATCTGAACTTATTTCAGTTAGATAAAAATAAATTCATTCAAAATACTAGAATGAGTTAAATTAAATTTGACTCGATTGCTATGAATCAGAAAGATTTCAGAAGAAGAAAGTCAAGCTCAATCGTGTGCTAGCATAATTACCTTGAACCTGATTGGATCTAATCCAAATCAATCAAAATGGATTAGCTTAATTGATGAAATCTAGATCCAAACTCTTATTTGTGTGATCTAGTTAGATTCAATTCTGTATGGTAATAAGATATATCATGATCTCTAGCATCGAAATATCTTTCAATGGATCAGAACTCTTCTGATTCGAACAGCTAGAATGATCGATCATCTAAATCATTCTAATTGCTCCCAAAATCCACCAGTGACACCTAGCAGTATATGGTGGCAACCCATCAGAGCTGAATGCGAACCTCTTGGTGCAGCTACCTGTGTGATTAAGTTCTTCTATCTTGAGCCCCGATCAGATTAGGGTTAAGGTGAACTCGTCAAACCCTAGTCTCTGTCATATGATGTAATCATTCGATTCGAGTCCAATGTGAAAATCTAAATAGAAACTCTTTCTATTATTTCACTCTACCATGGCCATGGGCTTAAGGACTTGATTCTCATGATCATCATAGGGCTACTCCTCATACCACCGAGGTAGATAGATTCCATCTTGATGTGCAATCCAGTTCCTACAATGAACATGCTATAGCCAACATACACCTCAGGGTTCCATATGGCTAGGAGATCCGAGTAATGGTGTAGTCAAACTATAACACCCTCAAGGTGAACTGTCCGATGCACCTCAGGTCAAAGAACCAGACACACTACTGCAGCATCGAGTCAGTCATTGACGAGAAGGTAGACTTCCTAATGACTACTCGAGGTGGTCACGCTCAGTGCCCTCGTTTCTCTAACGAGTATCCTATACTCTCGCTCCGGTGTCTCCACACCGTAGACTCAAGACTCATCTACTAAAGAGAAGCGATCGTACACCAACCTTCCGGATCAATCACCATCCTCGTGATGATCCTATGGTCGGAAGCATTTTATGAGTTAATAATGATTATTCATGTCTTAAATTTTCAACTCTTGAAAATATGAATTATCATTACCATTAACTCAAAGGATGTATCACAGACACTAAATACACATATGTGATAGAAAAATAACCCATTTTATTAATTTATAGTCAAAATTATAAAATTTTGCCCCTTAGAAGTGTATTACAAGTGTCAGCCAATTCTGGCTTCTAGGGCACATATATCTAACAATCTCCCACTTGATCCTAAAGCCAATTGGCTACAAGTCTAAGTCCCATCTTCTCAAGGTGGGCTTCGATCTTCTGCTGGCCCAACGGCTTTGTAAGTGGGTCTGCCACATTATCTTGGAGTTGACTCTCTTGACCTCGACGTAACCCTTCTCGAGGTAATCGCGGATGAGGTGGTATCGCCGCTCAATGTGCTTGGATTTTTGGTGAGACCTCGGCTCCTTAGCAAGGGCTATGGCGCCATTGTTGTCGCAGTACAGAGGAATGGCATCTGATGGCATTACTCCAATTTCTATGCAGCAAACTTCTTGTACCAGAATGCCTTCCTTTGCAGCTTTCTGATGCAGCGATATATTCTGCTTCCATGGTGGAATCTGCTATCACCATTTGCTTGGAACTCTTCCAGCTGACAGCACCACCATTGCACACAAATAGACTTTTAGATGTCGACTTTCGATCATCTATATCGGACATAAAATCCGAGTCTGTGTATCCCTAGGACTTGGAGTTCTCCATTACCAAAGACCAACATCATATCCTTAGTTCTTCTCAAGTACTTAAGGATACATTTCACAGAAGTCCAGTGTTCTTCACCTGGATTTGACTGATATCTGCTTGTGACACTCACAGCATGGGCTATATCAGGTCGTGTACATAGCATGGCATACATGAGGCTCCCTATTGCAGAAGCATAAGGGATCTTGCTCATGCGTTCTATTTCCTCAGGTGTGCTAGGGCACATCTTCTTGGAAAGATGAATACCATGTCTGAAGGGTATTAATCCCCTCTTAGAGTTTTCCATACTAAACCTCTTTAGTACTTCCTCTATGTACATCTTCTGTGAAAGTCCTAGCATCCTATTCGGTCTATCTCTATAGACCTTAATTCCTAGAATAAAGGATGCTTCACCTAGGTCTTTCATGGAGAATTTTTTAGACAACCATATTTTGACTGTGGTCAACATGGGAATATCATTTTCCAATAAGGAGGATGTCATCCACGTACAATACGAGGAAGACAACAGCGCTCCCACTGACCTTTTTGAAAACACATGGTTCCTCTTCATTTTTGATGAAACCAAATTATTTTGATCACATCATTGAAACGAGTGTTCCAGCTTCCGAGATGCTTGCTTAAGTCCATATATGGACCTTTGCAGCTTGCAAACCTTGTGATCAGTATCACTGGATGTGAAACCTAGCGGCTGTTCCATGTATAGATATCTTTCCTCAAGATATCCATTTAAGAATGTCCATTTTCACATCCATTTGCCATATTTCATAATCGAAATAGGCTGCAATAGCAAGCAATGTGCGGATGGATTTTAGCATAGCTACTGACGAAAGAGGTATCCTGATAGTCAATGCCTTCATGCCAACTATAACCTTTTGCCACTAGTCTAGCTTTGAATGTCTCCACATTTTCCATCTGCACCAATCTTTCTCTTGAAGATCCATTTACACCCAATAGGTACTATACCTTCTGGTGGATCTACCAAGGTCCAGACTTGGTTTGAGTGCATCGAGTCAATCTCTGACTTCATTGCCTCTAACCATTTCTCGGAGTCGATATCTGATATCGCCTCGTCATAGGTTTTGGGATCATCACCATGAACCCCATTACCTATGAGGAACATTTTCTCTACGTTCCTCTGAAATAATACCTAAGTATCCTTTCAGGAGGAATGAAAAACTCTTTCTGATCTATGAGGTGGAGGAGGTAGTGATTGGACTTATTGGCTCAACCTGATTTGGTTTCCATTGGTTCCTTAGCTCGTTGGCTCTTGTGAGACTTTTCTTCATCAAGCTTAATCTGCTTTCCAATGCCACTATCTTGAATAAACTATTTTTCAAGAAAGATGGCATGTCGACTCACAATCACATTGTGGTCTTTCTGGAATGTAGAAATAGTATCCTAATGACTCTTTAGGATATCCTATAAATCGAAGCTCTAAAGGACCTAAACTCTAACTTGTCCATCTTGTTGTCTTTTGACATGGAGCCGGACAACCCCAAATTCTGAGATGACTCAGACTTGGTTTCTTACCATGCCATATCTCATACGGTGTGGTAGGAATAGTTTTAGAGGAATCCCTATTCAGTAGATATATAGCGATCAATAGACTATGTTTCCCAAAGAAAATTAGGGAGGTCTGTGAAGCTCATCATGGATCGAACCATATCTAATAGGATCCAGTTTCTCCGATTCTGAAATCCCGTTGAGTTGAGGTGTTCCAAGGTGGAGTCCATTGAGAAACTATGCCATTTTCCTTAAGATAGTCTAAAATTTTTTGACTAAGGTATTCACCTCCTCGATCTGATCGAAAGAACCTTAATGGGTTTTCTTATTTATTTTTCTACTTCATGTCTGAATTTCTTTGAACTTTTCAAAAGCTTCAGACTTGTGTCTCATAAGATACACATACCCATACCTAGATAAATCATCGATAAAGATAATGAAGTAGATAAAATTGCCTCTAGCTGGCACATCAAATGGGCCGCACACATCAGTATGTACTAGGGCAAGGAGATCTGTGGCCCTTTCCCCATATGTCCCAACAAAAGGGAAGCTTTAGTCATTTTGCCATGAAGGTATGATTCACAAATTGGATATGACTCGAAAGTCAATGGACTCAATAGCCCATTTGAATTTCTCCAATTTGTTAATCCTATCTTCTAACTATATGACCTAATGCCTAAGGTGCCATAGATACCTATCATTTAGGACTATCCCTAGGTCGCTTTGATCCTATGGCATTCATATTTTGCTCGATAGTTAAAAATAGAAACATCAATATGTAACTGATAGAAGACCATTTAATAAGGAAAACCATTTGCAATTTTATTTCTTTCATAAAGAATATTACAATGATCCTTAAGAAAACTAATTACATAACCTTCCTATGCTAAACATGAAATAGAAATCAAATTCCTGCTTACTGCAGGCATATAAAAATAGTCCCTAAGTACTAAGTCTAATCCTGACAGTAATCGCAGAGAGTAGGTTCCCATGGCCATAGCAGCAACTCTTGCACTATTTTCGATGCGTAGAATCATCTCACCATCCCTTAGCCTCCTGCTATCCTCAAGACCTTGCATAGAAGTGCACAAGTGAGCATTAGAACCAGAGTCAAGCACCCAACTAAATGTAGAAAAAATCATAAGATTAGATTCTATAATGAGCATACCTCCAAAAAGACATGTCTCCTTCTTGTTCTTCAGGCTGGCCAGATAAAGAGGACAGTTATGCTTTCAATGGCTGTCAGTGTTGCAATAAAAATATTTTTCTTTGTTAGTGGCCTTCTTCTTCGGCTGTGCCTTCTTTTTCTTTCTACCATCCACCTTCTGCTTCTTTATGGATATCTTCTTCTTTCTAAAAGACTTTTTCTTAAAAGAAGTCCACTCCACAGTAAGTACTGAGTCTTTAGAATCTTTCATATAAAGCTCAGTAGTAACCAGCATATTCATAAGCTCAGCCAAGGTATTCTAAAATTTATGCATATGATAGTTCATGATGAATTGCCAATACGCATCAGTCAAGGACTATAGAATTATGTCAGTCCGCAGATCCTGATCTAATTTGACATCGAGCTTCTCAAGCTCTTCTAAGTTCTTGATCATCATCAGAAAATGATCTTGGACCGACTACCCATCATGTATTTGAGCCTTAAACATTCTTTTAATGACTTGATATTTGACTGCGTGACTCTGTTCACCAAACAACTCTTGCAAGTAAGCCAACATTTGGTGGCTAGTCTTAAAGTCTTCATGTTGGCGCTGGAGCTCATCAGATATCGAGCCCAACATGTAATACCTGATTTTGTTATCTTCATCCATCCACTTCTCGAGAGATACTCTCTGATCAGTGGATGGACGAGCTATAAGATGGGAGGATCTTATTCCAACACATGAGTTAACTTCTCGGAATCTAAAATAATTTTGAAGTTTCAGAATCAATCCTTGTAGTTAGATCCGGTCAGTCTATGGGTGTCTAGGATACGGGCTAGTGGGTTGGATGTAGACATTTTTCTATAGAGAGTCAAAATTTTTAGTTAGATTTTATAATTAGACTTAACCAATTTATTTAAAAATTTTATTTTTAAATAAATTAGGCTCCCACTATTTACACGAATTCCTACACTTTCTTGATAGAGATACAAAAATCTCCATGATTATTGATTTCTAGTGGATGGTGCGGTCCCACCAACTAACTCACCACCTCACCTAACAGTTATTGATGATGGATCAATCGATGAGTGGACAACTCTTGTTCAATGATTTTTTAATCATGGTGCATCCTAAGCTGATCTCTAATTCATAAATCTCACCGTATCCAGAATATTGATCCACTCCTTAATTAAGTCAGACCCACCATTTTCATAGATTGGATTTCTGTTGGGTCTCTCACCGTATCCAAAATATTAAGCTCAATCCATCCTCCAACCCGTAGTATCTAATGCCTAATAGATATGGTTGCATCTTTTCAATGCAAGTAAACCACTATATCTAGCCAAGAATAATCAATCCTGAGAAGGGCCCACACATCTACAATGGTGGAAGACCTTAAACTTAATATTTTCTTAGAAAGATTTAATTTAGGTTTCTTTAAACTTGACTTGACTTAGTCATAACAATTATGACTAACCTAGTGGCATGGGTTGGCCCGAATTGTTAGCCATCTCAAATCAGAACTGGATCGATACAAATGGCCAGGTAAGTGAGATCGGTGGAAGGGATATGTCATTAACTCGACAAGAACACATTCAGGTCGAGTAGCTTCTAATTAAAAATCAGTCGATCGTATCTACCAAACTTACCTTAAACACCAAATTATCGAATCAGAACCAATTGGGTTAGCCTACAATCCAGGCTCGAACCGTGGAGCCAAATTAGATCTTGACTTGATCGAGTCACATCTCAATGTGATTCAATCTTAATCCAGACTTAATCCTATTAGGCTGATTAAATTTAAACTTTCTTTGATCCTACCTAACCAACTCTTGATTCGATTTGATCAACCGCTAGACCTAATTGAGCTACCCAAGTCCGAACCTAATTTTATGAATATGTCTTAGATCTGAAAATTTATAATTTTTAGATCTAATTAATTTTATAATCTTAATTTTTAATTAAATTTTAAATTCTTTAACAAAATATGTAATAAAAAGTTTAGAATTTCAGGATCTAGAATTTTGTAGAAAAATAAGTTTTGATTTTTGATTAAGAACGAACGCGCAGCACCCCTACATGCCATAAGAACATCCCATCGAATGAAAGGAGAGGACCTTTAAATCCTACTTTATTCTTATGATCGGACGGCCATGTGGAACTCCTTAATCAGAAATATAATTTTTTTTACTATAAAACTAGTTAGATCATATATCACATATAAAAAGATATAACTAATACATGTCTTGCATACATCTCATGTATCATCAATATGCATACTTTCAGATATGAAATATCACATATTAAATCTAAAAAATAAAATTTTAAATTTGATTATATTAAAAATATAACTATTCTGGACATCTTATAGAATTATTCTATGACTAGTTTAACCATGCATCTTTCATATCTTATATGAATAAATCAAAAATTTTAAAAATTATTTTCTATTTTTAGATCTAATTACAATAATTATAACATCAAAAAATAAAAATTAAATATATCTAAAATTATATTTAATCAAAATAAATACATGATTATACTAGACTATACATAGAACTATTCTATACCTAGTCTAGTCATGCATCTTATACATATTAGATCTAAAATATTTAATTTTTTATTTTTTTGATTTTAAATCTAATCATATCTAATGTGACATCTAAAATCTTTTAATATCAGATTATAAATAAAAATAAAATTAGATCTAAGATAAATTTAAAGAACTGCTAACGCAGCTTTAATACCAGAAAAAACCATATTTTTTGTCGCAGGATCGGGTAGATCTGAGATGGATTTTTCTAAAAAAAATTTAAATGATCTGATCAGATCTAAGAGTTCTCAGATTTGATCATGATGATTTAATATTAAAAATTAAAATAAAAATTAAATTAGATTTAATATCATATCTTGTTTGGATGATCTGATTATCCTACGATGATCCTGATATTTTTGAGGTTCTGGAAGGAGTCATGCACGCGCCTGACCTCTACCGGTATCTACTTGAAAAGAATCCGGATGTTTTCTCCTTGTAAATATTTTTTTCAAAAATTAGATCTAAATCTGATCTGAAAGTCCTTCAAAATATTTCTGAAGACAGCGTACCGTCTCACGAACACCATCGCGTAGATGCTGAACTCTTTACAAATTTGATTGGATCTTTTTCTTAGATTTGTGCCTAACTTTTTAGGCATGTAGAAGAGAGGAAAAGAGAGGATAGAGGGGGTGTGGGATATCTAGAATGATAGCCTTTGGATATGAAAAATATTTCTACGTGAAGAGCCTTATTGCAAGAATTCTTATACAAAAGCATAGCGCTAAGTTAGAGTCCCCCTTTAACCAAAATGCTCATTTTTTCGACCATTGGGACTCCTGAACTTGATCTCCATGAAAATCCCCAGATTTCATCTGATTTTGATGTCAAAAATCAATCTAAAAGGTGGTAGCATGAGTAGATAAGGAAGAGTCCACTGCGCTTAGGACTCTTCCCTCAAGAGTTTGATTCAAATCAAACTCTATTATAACTAAGTTTAGGCACCTTCAAAAATCACGAAATTTGGTACATCCAATGTATAATTTATTTTCTATCACATATCCAAAAATCAGATCAAAATAATTTCTAAAGAATTTTCTAAAAGCATCTGATTAGGTGACCCTTAATTCTCTCAAATAGGTCAACTTTTGATCCTAGTCCAATTTGACTATGAATGGATTTAATTTCTACAATTAATCTGATCTGGACTTATTTCAGTCAGATAAAAATAAATTCATTCAAAATACTAGAATGAGTCAAATTAAATTTGACTTGATTGCGATGAATCAGAAAGATTTCAGAAGAAGAAAGTCAAGCTCAATCGTGTGCTAGCACAATTACCTTGAACCTGATTGGATCTAATCTAAATCAATCAAAATGGATTAGCTTAATTAATGAAATCTAGATCCAAACCCTTATTTGTATGATCCAGTTAGGTTCAATTCTATATGGCAATAAGATATGTCATGATCTCGATCATCGAAATACCTTTCGATGAATCAGAACTTTTCTGATTTATACAATTAGAATGATTGATCATCAAAATCATTCTAATTGCTCCCAAAATCCATTAGTGACATCTAGCAGTATATGGTGGCAATCCATTAGAACTAAAAGTGAACCTTTCATACAGTTACCTATGTGATTGGATTCTTCTATCTTGAGCTCCGATAAGATTAGGGTTAAGATGAACTCGTCAAACCCAATATCCGTTATATGAATTAATCATTCGATTCGAGTCCAATATGAAATCCTAATAGAAACTCTTTCTATCATCTTCACTCTACCATAGCCATGGGCTTAAGAACTCAATCTCATAATTATCATAGGACTACTCCTCATCTACCGAGGTAGATAGATCCTCTTATTGGTGCAATCTAATTTCTATAATGAACATGCTATAGCCAACATATACCTTAGGATTCCAAATGGCTAGGAGACCGAGTTATGGTATAGTCAAACTATAACACCCTCAAGGTAAACGTCGATGCACCTTAGATCAAAGAACCATACACACCACTGTAGCATCGAGTCAGTCATCAACGAGAAGATAGACTTTCTTATGACTACTCGAGATGATCACGCTCAATGCCCTCATTCTCTAACAAGTATATATACTTTCGCTCCGATGTCTCCACACCATAGACTCAAGACACGTTTATCCTAAAAAAGTGATCATACACCAATCTTCCAAATTGATCATCATCCTCGTAATGATCCTACGATCAAAAATATTTTATGAGTTAATTATAAAAATTCATATCTTAAATTTTTAATTCTTGAAAATATGAATTATCATTATCATTAATTCAAAAAATGTATCACAGATACTTTTAAATACATAATATAATAAAAAAATAACTTATTTATTAATTTATAATTAAAATTATAAAATTATTTTTAAAAATATATTATAAGTGACAATCAATCTAGCTTCTAGGGCACATATCTAATATGACCACCATGAAGAGCGACTGTGATATACCAGAATGCCAGGTCAGTCCGCACTATTGAAGCCCGGTAGCAAGAGTGGGCTTATAACGGCTAAGTGCAATCCTCAATGGGTAATATACGTAATGTCCCTTGCCCAGCAACACCTGAAAATGAATCAAGAAAAAGAACATATCCTGCTTTCATTTTCACAAGTCTTCTCACGGCAACGCGTCACAAACAATACAAGCTAAGTTTCTAATTCAACCGTCTGAGATATCAAATAGTACCCAGTCAGCTTTTATCTAAAACCTAACAACCAGCATCCCTTGTCAAAACTCTTTTCATGTCAAATACATTTTTGTGACAGGAATAAGTGTCAAGTTGGCATAAAGACAAGTTTCCATGCACTTCAAGAACGGGTTTACATTACAAGATCAAAATCTTCCTCCACTCTCATATATAATCATATAGAATTTTTTTTTTTTCCTTTTTTTCCAGTCGTAGTTACGTCTTTATCCCCGCTGCAGATCCAAATATGATTAAATTTTGAAATTCATCACAATGACAATTGCATAAGAATGAGAAATTATAAACATAAACAACAACCACTCATTCGCCCCACTTTCCAGTCATGAACTTCTCAAGTGGAACTTTCTGATTTTGCACTAATGTAACTTTCCACCTAAGAAAACAACCAAGCAGAGCATTACTGCTATATTTTATCAAGCAATAAAGTGAAGCACAAGGTATCTTAGAAGTAATGCTGCAGGGCACTGCTATGTTCTTGACTTCAGCATGGAAGATTCAGAAAGATCGGCCTTGCAATGGAAGAACAGGCAAATCTGCAGCTGCAAGACACGCAAAAAGACGGTCCTGATTGCATGGTCTTTCTGAAACTGGAAGTAAACTCTATCTGTGGTTGACCTTAATATCGCAATAATTTCCTGGCGTACATGGAGATAAAACTGAACGTCAGAAAATACACTGTAGATGTCCAAACCAACGGTAGCCTTCCATCAACAAACAATACTGGTTTGACCCATCAGAGGTTCAGCATCATTCTCATGCTCATCAGACCTGAAATCAGGCAGGTCGGAACTTATAGAGAACCTCAGCCACCGCCGTTTCTCCACATGCATCAGACATGGTTGCAGTACAAATCCAACAAGCATTGCAACCATGCTAACAATCATAACTTTGAAAGAGGCAAGTGCCAGAACCACACAAATCAATACCGTGGGAGGAATAACCATCAAAATGCAACCAGCGGTCTCCAAAGGAACTCTGTAAGGCCGAGGAGCAGTTGGCTGCTCAACCCGTAACTTTATGAAGGCCACAAATTCCAAGATCATCCCAAAACAGTAAAGGAAATTCTCTGCGGCAACAATCTCTTGAAAGCTCAGCCATGACAGCAGAATTACGCCAGAGGCGGAGAACAATATCCCCACGAGTGGAGTCCCATAGCGTGACCTCTTGCTAAAGAACTCCGGGAGCATCCCACGTTCTGACATCCCCAGAAGTTGATAAGAATCACTGCTCATTTCCGCTACGAACATTCCCATGTTGGATAATGCCGAAGCCCCTTGGATCCACCATCTCAACCAAACCCCACCTAGAATTTTCGCAATATCAGAAAAATAACCATCCGTCCACAGCTCCCTATCAAGCGGAATAGCTCCAGTTCCTGTCAGAAGCGGATATAAGTACCCGACAACAACCAAGATCAGTGCATACAAGAGGGCCTTTGGGAGAGTTCTCCTTGGATTATCAACCTCTCCTGCCAAAGTACTGATGGAATCCCAGTAGTTGAGATTCCAAAAGAGCGTATTCAAGTACAAACTCCAATCAACATCGTGCATGTCGACCGATAACCACCTTGAAGGCCTGAGTTTTGGGATAGCCGCTAACCCCATAAAAATGAATGGAAGGATCGAGAACACCCCAAGAAAGACAGCTACCCATCCAACTATGGTCAAGCCTCTGTAGTTCATGTAAGTTAGCGCGACTGTGAGTATCAACACCATCAATGTCCTCGGCAGCCCACCTCCCAAAGCCGGAACGCCAGACTTCAAATAGTCTAAAAAGAGAACTGGATACAGCGCATTGTCGATGACACCACTAAGCCATTTCATCCAACCTTGCTGGAAACCCCAGAAAGGCCCCAGAGCTGAAGAGACCCAGACGACATATCCGCCGTTCTCCGGGAACATGGTCCCCATCTCGGCGGTGATCAGTGCTTCTGGGATGCTCCATATGAATGGAAAGATCAGGAACCCGAGGATAGCTAGGAGGGGGCCGGCCGCCTGAACACTGTCCTCTATCCCAAAGGGGCCACCAGACACCTCATAGAAGATGAGGAAGACAAGGGGAATGACCGAGACTTTCCGAAAACTGTCCTCTTTGAGAGTTCCTTCGCCAACTCCCTGGCATCGAGCACGACCGCATTCCCCCATAGGAACAGAATAGTAGTCTCTATTGCTTCCCGTCTTCCTCAATTTCTGCAAACACAAGCTACAAAATTACAAAATTATACTAAATCATCCCGTCATCTTCCGGAATAAAATTAAAGGATACGAGATCATTCTTTTCTCAAGGTATCCAGTGGTTGAAGCAGAAACACCAAGAGAGCCGATTTCGTCGAAAATTAGGGTTTTCTTCCACGTTGTGGAGTTGACGATTCGAAAGGATAAAATAACAAGATCTATGTTATAGAATTTAAGGCAGATCCCTTGTTCAAAAGAATGTCTTACCTCTACCGAGAAAAACGGGTTCTCTTTTGACCTAGTATCTTGATTCCTGAAACAGATTATGAAGACAAATTGGGACTTTATTCGAACAAATTTTTGATCTCACGCATTCTCTTCATAAACCAACAGTAGGATTCTTCTCTCTGAATCCAGTCCAGTACAACAAGATCTATGTTACATAAGAACAGAGAAAACTAGGAGATGGATTTCTCAAAGTGGTCACAATAGATGAAGATAAGTGCTTACTTTCTTTCCTTTATTTTTTTCTTTTTTTAACCCCAGAAAAGTTCCTCTCAAGGGAATAAAACATCATACACTTGGAAATCCACAGAGAAACCAAAGCAATTCCCCTCAGAAAGAACCAAACAAAATCTCCCAGTAAGTTCCAACCACCCCCCCGGCTGGACTTAATTCCGAAAAATCGAGAGCATAAAAATCAGAACAAAGAATCTGAAAAAATCAAAAAAAATCCAAAAGAAAAGGAAAAACGCGTACAATCGGCGCATGAAATTCCAACTGACCATCTAAACAACGAGGGTTTATGGGCTCGAGCTCGCCATTAACTCCAAGCCCTCTCAGGTCCCCCTCCGCCTCTGCCTCTCCTTCTCACCTCTCCAGCGGCGCGTTGGAGTCCAGAGAAAAGGCCAAAAAGCTTACTCGACCCATAAAAAAGAAAGAAACGCACGACTGCATCTGGAGGGGGGATAGAGATGTGGGACCCGCTTTTATAAACCGGTTCACCGACACTTTCAGCTTTGAGTTCTTTCTTTCGGTCACATTTGTCAGTCTTCTGTACAAACAGTAAAAGAGAGTCCCAACTGGCGCTAGGGATTGCACGTGTCCCGATAACGAAAAGGGGATCCCATAGGAAAGTAATAAAATAAATTTTTTAATTATTTTTTTAATATTTAATTTTAAAATTATTTTTGTTAAGATTAAATTCACGTTTGCCGAAGTTCGGCTAAGACTTCAACTCCAATTTCGTTCGATTGTAGCTATAAAAACTAAACCTCAACTCGTGGGAGTATTCGAACTCTGAATCATTTTGAGATGACCGATCTCCAACATTACAGTCAGATAATCCGAGTGGCTGAAAAGATCGATTTTGAAATCGACAGGGCGCTGTGGATTCCTTCTCCAGAAGAACTTAAACAGTCAATGCTTCTGCCCTAGAGAACTGGCTAAGTCCCTGGCTCCTGCACATCCTATTCGATCGATCTCCTTCAAGTAACCTGCGTGGCTCCGTCCAGCAGTCAAACTACTTTCGGACTCTTCCAGTAGTCGAACTCCTTCTGGACTCCTCCAGCAGTTGGGTTCCTCCATCAGGCAAATTTTTCTTCGGATTTCTCTTCCAATAGAGCTGCGCACAGATCCCTCTAGCATACCTACTTCTTGATTCCCCTGGTGGATCTGCTCTCAGACATCCTCGATAGACTTCCTTCAAGATTTTTCAGATCGCAGAGCTTCTGAACTCCTTCCAACCGAACTTTCAGTAGTCGCCCAGAAAGGTCTCCTCGGCTATACGAATCCGACCCTGTACACGGCATGAACCAACCCACATACAGACTACTTTAGAGGAGTCTGAACTCCTCTAGAATTGATATAGCTCAAAGGTCATCACCAACCGACATCTACTCCTCTGAACTTCAACTATTAAATCCCAACAAATTTGCACGTCATGACAACAGACGCTACTCTCCATAACAAATCCCATGTGGCCCCGAACGACTCACTACCAAGCGGTTGTGGCTATCACTATCAATTTGTTACAGGCTTCGAGCTATAAAAGAGATCCTCCAGATATATTTTCTCCAAGCTTTCTCCTCTCTCCCGATATTCTGCAACTTTCTCTACTAAGTACTTCATTTTTGTTGGCCGAAAGGGCTGACTTGATCATCGGAGGGTCTTGCCGGAGCCACCCCCAAGCTTTGAAGGAGACTTGTTTTGTAGGTCACCGGCAGCGACCTCGTCTTCTCCGACTCCAGCGCTTCTCCGATGATGATCAGATTTCACACCAACAGATTGGTGCTAGAGGAAGGGCCGCCTCTGCCTTTTGGGGTTCCCTTATTCTTAAAGGAGTGCTTAGCAGAGATCTCTACTTCTTCTCCTCCAAAGTCATCCTTCCCAAAAAAGATGCCTCCCAGGAAAGCCTCTATCTAACGGTCGACGACCTCCATAGTCAGATCCCATCCAGATCTGCCCGCCCCTATTTCATCCCTGGTGACTTAAGCTCCACCTACAGCAATGGTGGATGCGGAGCAGTTCAACCTACTAGTCCAGCAGTTTCATGGCCTCATGAAAGCAGTGCAGGCCATGTAGCAGCCTCCGACGTCAATTCAATTGGAGCAGGCTTTTTCGGAGTCCTATGATCTGGTCTGGGGACGGTCGACTCGGGCTAGCCGATTGGCGACCTCCGAAATGGAGAAGCAGAGAGCCAAGAACCCCTGCTCTAATCATGACTCTACCCCTGGGGAGACTTTGCCTCCGTTCAGTCAGAAGACCTTAGAGATTCGCGATTGAGAGGATCTTCTGCATCAGAAATTGCAAAAGATGAACCGACAGATTAAAGAACTCCGCCATGCTCCCCCCTCCCAAGGTAATGATATCTGTACCGACCCTCCTTTCTCTCACCATATTATGCAGGAATCTATCCCACCGAACTTCAAGCTCCCTTAATTCAAAAGCTACAATGGGACTACTGATCCGATCGACCACCTGGAGGTCTTTCGAATGATGATGCTACTCCATGATGCGTCAGACGCTATCCCGTGCTAGATTTTTCCATCCACCTTGAAAGGAGCAGCTAGAAATTGGTATTCGGCCCTTAAGTTGAGCACCATCTTTTTCTTTGATCAAATGAACCATCAATTTGCGGCTCATTTTGCTAGCAGCCGACGTCCTAGGCGAGGTTCAGAATCCTTCATCAACATCAAGCAGCGAGGAAAAGAATCCATCCGAGCTTATGTCAATCACTTTAATGTTGCTGCACTGGAGGTCCAAAATCTGGACCAATCTGTTACGATGGCCATACTAAAGGGCAGCCTTCAGAAGAACAATATGCTGTTCTCTCTGGAGAAGAAGTATCCTAAGAATTTTACCGATATGCTGACTTGGACTGAAGGGTATGCCCGAGTAGAAGAGGCCTTTAACGCCAAGGACAACGAAGCCATTGGAGAACGACGAATGGATGAGCCGGACAGACCCGCTGAGGAAGGAAAGTCGAGTGAAGCTCGATCGTGCTCCCGAACTCTCCCTGAGCATAAGCGAGCCCGAACTCCTTCCCGGGCTCGAAAGTAGAGAAGCCCTGATAGAAGAGCTCGGTGAGGTTCCCCCCTCCAAAGGTTCCACAACTATGCCTCTCTCAATGCTCCAAAAATACAAGTATGATGGAGATCAAGGAGCAACTGCCTAGATCGGAGAGGATGCGCTCTCACCCCGGTAAGCATAATCCTAACAAGTACTGCCTCTATCATCATGACCATGATCATGATACCGAAGAATGTATTCAGCTTTAAGATGAGATCGAGGAGTTCATCAGGTAGGGCAGGCTCGGTCGATTCCTGCGACGTCAGCCTGAAGGATGAGAGGATCGACCAAGGGCACTACCACAGCCAGAACTATCAAGAAGGGAGGAGCAGGAGCCAGATCGGCCACCCCTCGGCATCATCAATATCATCTCTGGGGGACTTCGATGGGGGGAGGCTAGTGGATCAGCAGAGCCTAGGAAGAGGAAAAGAACCGAGGAGCCCATCGCTTTCACCAATGAGGATGTCCAAGGAGTTCAGTTTTCGCACAATGACGTGGTTGTAATCTCTTTAAATATTGCTGACTATGATGTGCACGACGTTCTGATAGATAATGGAAGCTCTACAGATATTTTATTTTATGATGCTTTCTTAAAAAATATCTTTACCTAATAACCACTTGGGACCTATGAACTCCTCATTGGTAGGCTTCACTGGCGATGCCGTGCCAATTTAGGGCATAATAACTTTAACTATGGCTGCAGGGCAATGTCCGAAGCTGACTAAAGCATAGGTTGATTTTCTAGTCGTAAAAGCTTCATCTGCCTATAATGCTATTCTCGGCCGACCTGGTTTGAATGCACTCTGAGCTGTAGTATCAACTTATTATCTAAAGGTGAAGTTTCCGACAAGCTGCAAAATTGGAGAGATCAGGGAAGATCAGGCATTGGCAAGGCACTGTTACTCCATTGCCCTACAAAAAAATATCCAGTCCGACCTTTGTCCTGTTGATGGGTTGGATGTCTGCTATGATCTTACAGAGGAGCGGGGCGAGCCTATGGAAGATCTCATTTCTGTCTCATTAAATGATGAAAATATGGAGCATACTGTGCAGATCGGCTCCAACTTGGGGGATGAGGTTTGGAAGCAACTCATCACCTTCCTTCAGAGGAACGTAGACGTCTTCGCCTATGTCCCAATGGATATGCCAAAAATTGATGCTGAGGTCATGGAACATCGGCTGACAGCTGATCCTAAGTGTCGGCTAGTAAAAGAGAAGATGCACAGTCATACTCCAAAGAGGCAGAAAGTGATTGCAGAAGAAGTCGATAAGCTTCTCAAGACTGGATTCATCCAAAAAGTTAACTATCCGAGTTGGATCTCAAATGTGGTGCTCGTCAAAAAGGCAAACGGTAAGTGGAGGATGTGTATAGACTTTAAAAGCTGAATAAAGCCTGTCCAAAAAATAGCTACCCCCTATCCAGGATTGATCAACTGGTGGATGCAACCTCGGGCCATGAGCTCCTCACATTCATGGATGCCTTTTTCAGTTACAATCAAATCCTGATAGTGCCAAAGGATGAGGAGAAAATTGTTTTTATCCCTGACCGTGGTCTTTACTATTACAGGGTTATGCCTTTCGGACTCAAGAGTGCAGGGGCCACATACCAGTGCTTGGTCAATAAAATCTTTAGAGAGCAGATCGATCGAAATATGAAAGTGTATGTGGATGACATGCTCGTCAAGAGTCGAGCCTCAACAAACCACATTGCCGACCTCGAAGAGACCATTAGCGCACTTAAGATGTATAAGATGAAGCTGAACCCGATCAAGTGTGCCTTCGGTGTGACCTCGGGGAGGTTTTTGTGATTCATGGTATAGAGGGACGGGTTTGAAGTGAATCCAAAGAAAATTTAGACTATTTAGGAGATGACTGCTCCAAAAATAATTAAAGAAGTTCAGCACCTGACTGAAAAAGTGGCATCCCTAAACCGTTTCATCTTGAGATCGGCCGAGTGATGCATGCCCTTCTTCCAAGTTCTCAAGTAAACAAAAAACTTCTGCTGGATGTCGGAATGCCAACAGACGTTCGAGGAGCTCAAAAACTACCTCAACTCTCCCCAATTGCTGGTAAAGCCTGAGCTCAGAGAAGAATTATTTTTGTACCTAGCAGTCTCTCTAACAGTCCTGACAGCAGTCCTGATTAAGGAGGAGGCGAAAGCGCAGTGGTCGGTCTACTACATAAGCCAAGTCCTGAGGGATGTAGAGATCACGTACTCTAAATTAGAAAAATTAATTTACTCTCTTCTAATTGCCGCTAGGAGACTCTGACCTTACTTTCAGGGGCACACTATAATTGTCCTCATGGATCAATCAATTAAAGCAGTCCTTCATCGAACGGATGTCTCTGGAAGAATGACAAAATGGATAATCGAGCTTACAAAATTTGACATCAACTACCGACCTTGGTCGTCGATCAAAGCTCAGATATTAGCAGATTTTGTAGTAGAATGCACCATTCCGGATGAAGTCGAGCTTGAACAGGATGAAACTAGCATTCCATGGTTGTAACCAAGCCCCCTCGAAGAGAATGCCAACCTTCTCAAAGGTTTTTGGATCCTGTACGTGGATGGTTCATCCAATGCTGCTGGAGCAGGCGTGGGGTTGGTCTTAGTTAATCCCGAGGGAGTCATCGTCGAATATGCGCTACGCTTCGAATTTTTTACAACTAATAATGGAGCCAAATATGAAGCTCTGATCGTTGGGTTAAAAATAGCAAAAGAGTTAGAAGTAAATCAGCTCCAAGTCTACAATGATTCCCAACTGTTGGTCGGATAAGTTAGTAACAACTATGAAGCTCGGGAGGAAAGCATGATGAATTATCTTAGGAAAGTAAGAAACTTGACTTCGACCTTCAACAATTTCAGCATTCAATAGATTCCGAGGGTAGAAAATATAAGAGCCGACCTTCTCTCTAAATTGACCACTTTAACCCTAGCCAAACTCTCCAAAGAAGTATTTTTTAAAATTCTAAAATGTCCAAGCTCAGAGGAGTCGCAGTCTATTATGAAAGTTGAGCATGAACTGAGTTGGATCGATCCGCTAGTTGCCTACCTCAAGGATAGCTCTTCCTCATGATTCGAAAGAAGCTTGAAAACTCAGGAATCAAGCTTCTCGGTATGTTCTATATGAAGGCAAGCTGTATCAAAAGGTCGTATTCTTTATTGCTCTTGAGATGTCTCTGACCTTCGGAGGCCAACTTCGTATTATAGAAAGTGTATGAAGGAATTTGCGGAAGTCATATAGGAGTCAGATCTCTATCACAAAGGTTACTTCGATAGGGATACTATTGGCCGACCTTGTACCACGAGTCTATAGAATATGTCAAGAAATGTGATCGCTGTCAGAGGAATACAAACATACAATGATAGCCGACCTCCGAGCTTACTCTACTAAGCGCACCTTAGCCATTCATGCAGTGGGGAATGGATATACTTGGCCCCTTTTCAATGGCATCCGGACAACGAAAGTTCCTCCTGGTTATGATCGACTACTTCACCAAATGGGTTGAGGTTGAACCATTAGTAAAAGTTACTGAGGCCAAGATACAGGACTTCATCTAGAAGTCAATCGTCTATCAGTTTGGTCTATCCCAAACTCCCATAATAGATAATGGACGGTAGTTTGCTAGAACAAAGTTCACTGAATTATGCAAAGATCTAAATATCTTCCATCACTTAACATTAGTGGCCCATCCGCAAGCAAATGGTGAAGCAGAGGTGACCAATAGAATTTTACTGTAGGGCATCAAGGTAAGGCTTGAAAGAGTAAGAAAGACTTGGGTGGATGAACTCTACCACGTTCTCTGAGCATGTTGAACTACTCAAAGATCACCGACTGGAAAAATACTATTCGTCTTAGCCTTTGGAACAGAGGTAGTCATCCCAATCGAGCTTAAACTTCCATCAGCATGGGTCGTGGCCTTCAATAAGCAGCATAACTTATAAAATATAAGAGTCAATCTTGATTTATTGAAGGAAAAAAGAGAAGAAGCCCAAATTTGGATGGCAGCTTGCAGACGAAGAGTAGCCAGATACTATAACTCTAGAGCAAAAAGTAAAGCATTCAGGGTGGAAGACTTGGTGCTCCGACAAGCATCCATTATGCAACCTCAAGATCAAGGATAGCTCACCCTAAAATATGAAGGTCCGTATAAAGTAGAGGAGATCGTCTGGTCTAAAACTTATCGCTTGAAGGAGCTCGAAGGAGCGACACTCCGATGGCCTTGAAATTCAGAAAACTTAAGAATGTACTATTAGTAATATTTTTTCAATAAAACTTTTCTATTTTAACATCATTTCTTCTTGGCACAAAAATTATGTAGTGACTAATAACTCTCTGAAGCAACCTAAAGTGGCCCATTAGGAATAGGAGGAGAACCTCATCCTAATGTGAGCAAGGTCAAAGGCCTCGTTGAACTAAGACAAGATGAGGGAAGAGGCCCTACCAACGGCCCTAATGTGCCCCTACAGTTCGTTAGAAATAGGAGGAGAACCTCATCCTAACATGCAAAGTCGAAGGCCTCGTTGAACTAAGACGAGATGAGGGAAGAGGTCCTACCAATGGTCCTAATGTGCCCCTACAGTCCATTAGAACAGGAGGAGAACCTTATCCTAACGTGAGCAAGGTCGAAGGCCTCATTGAACTAAGACAAGATGAGGAGAGAGGCCCTACAAACGGTCCTAATATGCTCCTACAGTCCATTAGGAAAAGAAGAAGAACCTCATCCTAATGTGAGCAAGTCAAAGGTCTCGTTGAACTAAGACAAGATGAGGGGAGAGGCCCTACCAATGGCCCTAATGTGTCCCTACAGTCCGTTAGGAATAGGAGGAGAACCTCATCTTAAATAAGCAAAGTCGAAGGCCTCATTGAACTAAGATGAGATGAGGGGAGAGGCCTGCCAATAGTCCTAATATGCCCCTACAGTCCGCTAGAAACAGGAGAAAAATCTCATCCTAATTGAGCAAAGTTGAAGGCCTCGTTAAAGCAAAATGATATGGGGGGAGAGATCCCACCAATAGATCCGACGAACCTCTACGATCGTGCAAAGAATGGAAGGCCAATGCCTCGCTAATTGAAAACAAAAAAGAGGCCAAGGCCCTACTAACGACTGTTGTGCACATCCTCCTACGGCCACTCCAAATGCCAAAGGTAAAACCCCAACCTAATCCATGGAATGGACCTCTAGCCCGACATCTACGACAAGCATCTCGTTAGAAACAAAGAGAAAAATGAGGCACCCAGAATTGTGTCTACAAGAGATGACAACAAAAAGAAAAAAACAAAAAAAGAGAGAGATACTATTTCATCATGGAGTTGTGTTCATTACAAAATAAAAGTTAATAAGATCGATTACACAGTGGACATACTATAAGCAAAATGAAGGTCGGCAAGGACCAACTATGTGAAAAAATAAATGCATTACCAATGAAATAAAGATCGATGAAATCGATTACATAAAGAAAAAAGAAAGGAGGTAAAGTTTTAAGGTGGCTCGGGCTCTTTAGACTTCCTTCAGTCTGAAGATCTCCTCCTTGAGCTCCTTCTTCTTATATAGGCTGTTGATATACATTCTGTTGGTGTACTCAAATTTGGCCTCGAGTTTTCACCACTGCTTCCTCAGGACTTTGGATTCAACTTCGACGTCCATGATGGCTCGACGCTCGCAGATCAATTAAAGCTTCAACTGCTGAACTTCAGCTTTCTCCACCCCGACAACCTTTGAGAGCTCACCGATGGTCCTCCTCAAAGAGGCGAGCTCCTCAGATTCGCCGCTCGATCCAACCTGCTGAATGCTATAAAACTTTCTCCAAAAATAGGTCACCTTATCCCTGACAGCCTTCAGCTCATCTTCAAGCCTGGACATCTTCCCTACCTAGATCGCTCGATAACTATTATGCCGATCCTCAGCATTCTGTAGCTGCTTCTGAAGCTGGAAGAACTTTTTTAACCAATCCTAGTTATGCCGGGCTTCATCGATGGACCACAGCAAACTTCCTTTCAAGAGATGGATCTTTTCTTTTGCCTCCTTAAGATCAACTTCAAGAGAGCCAATCTTCGCTGTGAGCATCCAAGACTTGTCGCTCGCATTCTTCAGAGTTTAGCAAGCTCCTTCTCGAAATTTTTTTTTTGAATGCAGAAAAGTTCGCAAAATCCTTCATGTGTAAGCTTCGAAGGTGAGTGACTTCTTTAGTCACCTCCGAAGTATTCTTTCGAGAGGCCTGAAGGTCGGCCTCAACCTTCTTCAACTTTTTTTTTAAATGGTGAACTTCCTTCTTCAAACCCCTTATCAAAGGCTTGAACGAAACTCCCTGAGGTAAGGGATCGGCGTCAACCGGAGAAAGAAGGTCGTGGTCTTGGTTGTTGGAGGCATTCTAAATCACATGCAGCACAGTGTAAAGAAAAAGAGGGATTTGCTTTCATTACTTCAAATATTCTTGGTATATCAAAAAAAAAAAGTACATCAATGTCAAAAGTTTAGACCTCGTGTGGCTCACCCACTGAAGAGGTCGAAACATTCTTGACCATCTCCGACTCTCAAGCAGGCTCGGATGCTGCACCTGTAGATTTTGAAACTTTTGGAGCAGCTTCGACGGCATGGACAGCGGGGGCAACCTCGGCATCAGCATGCGAAGGGCCGGCTCTATTTTCTGGCTCCTCTATGAGGTCCAGATCGATGTCGGAGAAATTCTTGACTACCCATCCTAAGCAGATCTGGAACCCCTCCAAGAAAGATTCCTAGGCGAAGTCTATTTTGATGTCCTCCATATCTTTGAAGGACTTGAAGTCTTGCACGGCCCTCTCCATAACGGCGTTGACCTCCTCCTGTGCCTTCCTTTTTTCCTCCTTCTCTAGAGCTAGCTTGGCCCTCAACTTTGCCATCTCTTCGCGCTCCTCTCTCAAGTCCTTCTGAAGGCGTTCAACCTCAGACAAGTGAGTTTCCGAGGCAACCTTCAAAACATCGGCCTCGGCCCGAGCCTCCTCGGCTTCCATGCGGGCTTCCTCAAGGGCCCTGAAAGCTTCAGCCCATCTCTGGTTCGCCACCTCGGAGTGGGCAAAAAGGTAGTGCCTCAACTGCAAAATAAAAAGCGAGTTAGAATTCTAAAAGA
This sequence comes from Cocos nucifera, assembly GCA_006176705.1. Classification (NCBI taxonomy): domain Eukaryota; kingdom Viridiplantae; phylum Streptophyta; class Magnoliopsida; order Arecales; family Arecaceae; genus Cocos; species Cocos nucifera. The sequence continues at coordinate 56,166 of QRFJ01002794.1, read as the reverse complement.
TCCCAACTTTAAAGCCCGAAGGGCATGAAGTCAAAATCAAAAGAAGCTATCTACCTCTAGGAAGGCAGCGAGGACTCGTCGAACCTCTCAACGTCGTCCTTCTGACACATCCTTTTTACAATATGAGAAAGGATGCTCCCCTCCATCAGTGACTGGATGACCTCTCGATCATCCAGAGAACCCTGCTCTTGGCTAAGGTCCTCTTTCTTGGAGCTCTTAACCTTTCGTCCGACCTTTTTGCTGACAGCTTTCTTCTTTTTCCTCTCCATGACTTTCCCTTGCTGAATAGGAGCAGAAGGGGTAGCCTTATTAGACAAGATTGGGCTCGGCACGGCAACGACGAGCTCGAGGGCTGGCACGGTCCGAATTTGCATGGCTTGGCTCGACTCTCTAGTTCGAGCCTTCTTTTGTGGTTCATCGAAAGGACCACCCTTCCTTTTAAGGATCTTGATTCTTTGTGTCAGGCGGTTCCGTTCCTCTGAAATCATTTCTGTAAAGAAGATAAAGTTAGAAGGTTAGCAGAAGGAACACCATCCGACTGACTGAATATGAAGAAGTACCTATTGGGTTAAGAGGACAGAGACTGAAATTGAACAAGGTCTGCTCATCCAGAAGATTAGGGATTGATGGAGCGTTAAAGGACTTCAGCTTATCGATCGAACTCCGATTCTCATTTTCTAGCCCAGGAGCTCGGTGGATCGATTTCCTTATCTCACCCCATGGAGGAAGTTCTAACCCTAAGGAGGGGAGACGAAAAAGAATTTCTTCTTCCAACCATGAATGGAGGAAGGAGCACCTTTGAGTAGTCCCTTCTTACTGAACTGTGGAGATACATACCATCAATTCTTGGTGGTTGGATGACGTTTGAAGGTGAAAAAATTGCAAAATAAGAAAATGGTAGGTCGGACACCTACCATGGTGCACAAAGAGAGAAATTCTATGATGAATCTAAAGAAATTCAGTGCCATGGCAGTAAGAGAGATATTGAGAAATCTGAATAGGTCAACTATAAAAGGAGGCAAGGGTAACCTAAGCTCAGCCCGAAGAGTTTCGACATACAGACAGGTTCGATCGGGAGGGGGTGAGCAAACTCGATCATCGAGCTCAGGAAGTTCAAGCTTGTATTCAGAAGGAATCTTAAATCAAATTCTAGCCAGGAAAAGGTCATTGGACCGAAGTCTACAGAAAATGATTGCAGGCGCAAAAGGATGGGCCGACCCCAAAGGTTCAACCTCCTCAGGAGATGGACTCACCATGGTTAAAGGGGCTGGGCTCCCAGAATATGTTGATCAAGATCCCTTGGTAGATATTTGGATCAAAGAAAAATTGAGGAATCACCCAAAAAATTAGAAAAAATAAGATGTTTAAACTTTGACAAAAATAGAAAGAGCGGGAAAGCAAAGGGTGCAGAAATAATCCAAAAAAATATTGGAGGGCTGACCTAAATTGACTGGGAAGAATAAGGAGATAATGAATGTAACGAAAATCGAATGAGGATGCGCCTGGAACCAAGAAAAATGGAGGAAGAAGCTTAAACTCTCGCATGGGACGGAGAAGGAAACTGGAGGAAGGAGGTGAGGATTTCAGAAGAAGTAAAGGCTCGAAGGAGGAGGATGGGTTTAAGTTGCCCTTGGAATTCCAAGATGGTTATGATTGTGGATTTTCTCCAACCAATCTCTGATCGACACGTGTCCCACTCATCATGGCAGAAAGCTTCCAACGAGTAGATCCTTAATAGCGCTGTACTTCGAGCAGGCTTCTAACGAAAAATTCAAAGAACATCTCTTTAGGTTACCATGCATTTACGAAGCTTCGGTGCCAATCTAATAAAAGCCAAAACTCCCCATCCAACCTAGATGCAGAAAATCTAATAGGATTGAAAAATCCTTCGAACTTCGACAGTCTCTATTTTACTTCCATCCTTCGAACTTCGAACTCGAAAATAGGGGTACTAGTGTTGGGGATAAATCCATGCTTGCCGAAGTTCGGCTAAGACTCCAACTCCAATTCCGTTCGGTTGCATCTATAAAAATTGAACCTCAACCTGCGGGAGTATTCAAACTCTGAATCATTTTGAGATGGCCGACCTCCAACATTGCAGTCAGATAATCCGACTGATTGGAAAGATCGATTTTGGATTCGATAAGGCATTGCAGATTTCTTCTCCAGACATACTTGAACAATCAATGATTCTGCCCTAGAGAACCAACTAAGTCTTCGGCCCCTGCGCATCCTATTCAGCCAATCTCCTTCCAGTAATCTACGTGGCTCCGTCCAGTAGCCAAACTCTTTTCGAACTCCTCCAGCAGCCGAACTTCTTTCAGACTCCTCCAGCAGTTAGATTCCTCCATCAGGTGAATTTTCTTTTGGATTTCTCCTTCAGTAGAGCTACGCCGAACTCTTTTCAAACTCCTTCAGTAGCCGAACTTCTTTCGGACTCCTCCAGCAGTTAGATTCCTCCATCAGGCGAATTTTCTTTTAGATTTCTCCTTCAGTAGAGCTACGCATAGATCCCTCTAGCAGACCTACTTCTTGATTTTCTCGATGGATCCATTCTCAGACATCTCCTATAGACTTCCTTCAAGATTTCTCAGGTCGTAGAGCTTTTGAACCCCTTCCGACCGAACTTCCAGCAGTCGCCCATAAAGGTCTCCTCGCCTACATGAATCCGACCCCATACACGGCATGAACCAACCCACATACTGACTACTTTAGAGGAGTCCAAACTTCTCTAGAATTGATATAGCTCAAAGGTCATCATCAACCGACATCTACTCCTCCAAACTTTAACTATTAAATCTCAATAGATTTGTACATCGTGACAATAGACACTACTCTCCGTAATAAATCCCACATGGCTCCGAACGACCCACTACCAAGCAGTTGTAGCTATCACTATCAAATTATTACAGGCTCTGGGCTATAAAAGAAACCCTTCAGATATATTTTCTCCAAGCTTTCTCCTCTCTTCTGATACTCTGCAACTTTCTCTACTGAGTACTCTATTTCTGTTGGCCGAAAGGGCTGACTTAATCATCAGAGGGTCTTACTGGAGCCATCCCCCCAGGCTCTGGATGAGACTTATTTTGCAGGTCATTGACGGCGACCTCATCTTCTCCAACTCCAGTGCTTCTTCGATAATGATCAGATTTTGCACCAATAATTCTATTTCAAAGTAATTTCAAAAAATATGATAAAAGGTTTGAAATCACCTTCTTAATGGATGATTTCAAGCCAGGTCGTATGCCATGTGTGCAACAATGGATGCCACGTATGCAAGCTGAAATCATCCATTGAGTGCGCGATTTCAGCTGAAATCACCCCTTAAGCCAGCGACTTCAAGTTGATCACCCCTCGATCCCATGCTCCATCTACTGTCCGCCCACTGCTTCCCTCCACCCGACTGTCCTTTATCCCCTGCCATCTGATTGCAGTGTCCCCACCCGGCTAGGTCCTCAGCCCCATGCCAGGTCCCTACCCACCCCCTCCCATCTGCCTCATTTAGTTATTTTTTAATATTTTTGGTTCCCTGCCCCAACCTCGGTCCCCCTCACCCTCCATCCAACCTCACCATCGATCTTGTTTTTTTTTCTTTCTTGATTTGCTGCCCCACCCTCGATCCCCCCATCCCCCCCATTCGACCCCATTTTATTTTATTTTATTTTATTTAGTTCCCTACCCCACTCTTGGTCCCTCCTGTCCCTTACCGTTCGACCCCACTTGCCCTTTATCCCCAGCTCCTTAGCCTCACCTCCAATCCTCCCGCCCCCACCACTGATCCCCCACCACCCCCAACTTCGTCCGAGCCCACCTTTGTCCAGCAATTAGGTAATTTTTTTTATAGTTTAGTTAATTTATTTTTATTTGAATATTTTTATATTATTATGATTAATTTATGCTATATTATTTTATTTTATTTATAATAATTAGATTAAGTACATTAATTAGATTATCCAAATTATAACTATTTTAAATTTTATAATATTATATTAATTTGATTTTAATTTATTATAATTTAAATAATTTTAATTAAATTTGAATTGAACTTGAATTAATTTGCTAAGTATTTTACTTTGAATTAGCTTACATGAATTAGATTAATTTAATTAAGTCATGTCAATTTAATGCTAGGTTAAATTAATTTATGCCATGTATTTGATTAATTTAAAAAATTTAAGCTATGTTAATTGAATTAATTTATTTATATTTAAGTATTTTTATATTATTATGACTAATTTATGCTATATTATTTTATTTTACTTATAGTAATTAGATTAATTATGTAAATTAAATTATCTAGATTATAATTATTTTATATTCTATTATGTTGTATTGATGTTATTTTAATTTTTTATAATTTATGTTAATTTAATAAATTTAATTAAATTTAAATTAAATTTGAATTAATTTAAAGTAAATTAGGTTATACTAATTAGTTTACTTTGAATTAACTTACATGAATTAAATTAATTTGATTAAGTTTTATCAATTTAGTGCTAGGTTATATTAATGTATGGCATATATTTAATCAATTTGAATTATTTAAGCTATGTTAATCGAATTAATTTATTTTATAGGTAGTAGAAATGACAGAAATAGTAACAGCCTTATGCTATATCAATGATTCTATGGTTAAAGAACCATATAGAATAGAGTATACTAGCCAACCACAAAAGACCATTAAATTAAAATATGGAATAAAATTTGAGCTGTTGGAGGATAAGTTATGTAGAATTTTTCATATAGATAGAAGTACAAATATAATAATAATAATATATAGATATCCCACTATTGTGCAGTCGACAATTCTGAAATATGAACCTATTTTGATTGCTAACGATGAAGATATGGAGATTACATTTTTAACTATAAGTTCATATTCTTGTTTATCTGGTGCAGAGTTATACATTGATGTGCAATCTATTGAGAGCACCGAAACTATTTTCGATTTGGAGTATGATGAAGTGCTGATTAGGATATTAGATTGACAACATAGGCGAGCAAACAGGATGGAGCTTCTAGTCCATGTATGGCTAGAATTTTGCTGATGAATACTGATTCAAGAGATACGGAGGTTCATTTAGCAATGGATAGTGATGTGCCAGAACCTATTGTCAGACAAGACTCATTATACACGATGGCTAAAGATGCCATCCATATTGACAATCGGCTTTTCGAAGAAGATGATGTATATAATGAAGAAGGTATGGATGATGATGCTTAACAAGCAGGTACATTCCATGATGTATATTTCACACCTAATGTGAAGCATCCAAATTATCCAATGTTTGAAGCTCCCTCAGTTACATTTAGGAACATTGTTTGGATGGTTGTAATGCATCAATGTCTTTTGGATTGCTAGCGCCCTGTAGTAGTTGGGAAAGAGATGATGAGTTTCATAAAGGACTCCATTTTGCAGATAAGATAGAACTACAAACTACAGTAAGATAATATTTAGTGGACACATATCATGAATTTAAGATTGTTCAGTCAGAGCCAAATCTTTGGGTTGTTAGATGTAAGAATATAGAGTCAGAATGTAATTGAAAGCTCTAAGCCATTAAGCGGGTTGGTCATTTTAAAATTACAAGATATGCTGGTCCGTATACATGTATTTCGATCGTGCTTTCACAAGCTCACTCTGGACTTAGTTCAAATTTCATTGCTAATGAAATACATTTGTAAAAGAAGTACCCATAATTTCTATCAATGGTGTTAGTGCAGTCACTAAGAATATATTCAGTTACATGGTCGATTATAGAAAGTTATGGGAGGTGAAACAGAAAGCAATGGCAATGGTATATGAAAATTGTGATAAGTCATGTGATTTATTATCCAACTGGTTACGCACTGTGAAACAATTTAATCCTGAATCTTAGGTGAAGTTTATTAGTGATCCTAGTGGTCATCCATCATCTGCTACATTTGATCGTATCTTTTAGGCATTTGCACCGTCGATTGTAGGCTTTAAGCACCGTAGACCTATACTCAGTATTGATGCTACATTTTTATATGAAAAGTATCGAGAAAAGTTAATGATTGTAACTACTGTCGATAGAAATAATCAGATTTTTCTACTTGCATTTGCAATAGTAGATGAAGAGTTGACAGATTCTTGGGGCTGGTTTTTAGCTTACTTAAGATTTCTTATTGGACTACCTTAGAATATCTACCTAATTTCAGATTGGCATGCAGGTATATTAGCTGCTGTACAAAATAAACATTTTGGTTGGTAGCCATCCTATGTACATCATGTATATTATCTATGCCATGTAGCTAGCAATTTTAACACTAGATTCAGGGATACAAGATTAAGAGATATGTTGAAGAGAACAGGTATGCAAACACAACCCAGAAAGTTCGACAAATATATGAAAAAATTAAAAAAATAAACTTAGAAACCTTCCAATGATTGTCTGAAATTCTAGTAGAAAAATGGTGTCTTGCACATGATGGTGGCTGAAGATTCAGTATGATGACTATAAATTTATCTGAACATTTTAATGGAGTGCTAAAAAATGCTCATTTCCTACTAGTAACTTTATTGGTACAGCTCACTTTCTTTTGGCTTGTATCATATTTTGATGGAAGATGTGCACAAGCAGAAGATGCATTACATAGAGATGAAAGATTTATCCTTTTTGCAACAACTCGACTGATTGCCAATCAATGTAAAGCCACATCCCATAATATAACAAGATTTGATAGAGCAAGTGAGATGTTTCAAGTGCAAATGGCATTCCATGGTCCTTATATGAACAAAAGCAACAACACCCAGGTGAATTTTTAATGCAAGACCTTCCTTAATTTCTTGTTAATAAATGAATATATTTATATGAGATAGACTAGGCTCTAATCGATCGGAGTCCAACTTACATCCGATCGGATCTCTGATTGTTCGATCCGCACGTATCTTGGAATGTGCACCTGAAAAGATGCACCGACTGAAAAAACACAAGCGCATGTGCACTTGAAAAACAATTCAAAAAAAAGCCTGCTACTACCTGAAAAGAATTAAAAAAATCTAAAAAAAAATTTAGAAAAAAACTTGAAAAGAAATCAAAAAAAATTAAAAAAACCAAAAAAAAATTTAGAAAAAAAAAGAGGCACCTTGAAGGCGCCTTTTATTTTTTGTTTTTATTTTTCTTATTTTTTTATTTTTTATATTTTTTAATTAAAAAGTCTTAGAAGAAAAAAGAAAAAAAAAGAAAGAGAGGGGGAAGGCACCTATTTTTTTTATTTCTTTTTTTTCTTTTCTTTTGGGGCTTTTTTAAATTTAAAATATAAAAAATAGAAAAAAAGGGTGCCTGAAGGCACCAACATTTTAAATGTAGGCACCAACATTTTAAATGTAGGTGCCTTCAGGGCAGTTTTTTTTTCTAAATTTCTTTTCTAATTTTTTTTATATTTTTTAAATTTTTTTTTAGGTTTTTAGTTTTTTTAGGTAGCAGCAGGCTTTTTTTTTGAATTTTTTTTAGATACACGTGCGCCTGTATTTTTTTTCAATCGATACTTCTTTTCAGACACGCATTCTTAGATGCGCGTGGATCAAAAAATTGAAGATCCGATCGGATGTTGGCTGGGCTTCGATCGATCGGAGCCCAGTCTATCTTTATATACATACATATATATATATATATATATATATATATATATATATATATATATATATTAAGATTGTGATTGAAATGTGTAGATTGTAAGGTTATCAGAGTATATGTGTACATGTCAGAAATGGCAATGCTATCATTTGCCATGCTCCCACTTGATAGCTGCTTGTGCTCATGTATTGATTGATTTTTGACAATACATTGATGGTTATTATAGTCTAGATGAATACCATCATAGTTATAGTCATCAATTTTATCCAATCCCATATGCTGATTATTGGTCACAATAAACAAATGATATGCTGATAGTCTTACAGTCCTAACGATTATGGCAGAGTGGAAGACCATGATCCTCATGACTTAGAAATAAAATGGATTGGATAGAAGTTGGCAATAGGCCTAGATGTCAGATTTGTGGCCAACAAGGACATGATAGACATTTATGTCCAACTAATAGAGCATGAACATCAGTGCAATATATGTTGAATCTTATGTTGTTTATAATTTTTCATGAACATGACAATGAACATAAGTGAAATTTTGTAATCTCTATCATTTGAAGCATGTATTTGATATTAATCTTTATTGTGTTCTCTAATTTTTGTAATCTATATTCATTTTATCAAACATTTATATATGGCTGCAGCATATAGTATTTATGGAGCCAGGTCTATTAGATCCGCCTGTCCTCTATGCATAGGCTACTCATCGCTCATCAGCCATCTGGGATGGTCAGGTACATTTTCTTCATTAGCTATTATTCCATTTATTTATAATTTTAACATTAGTTGCTGTACAGAATTATCAAAGTGCATCTATAACTAATATACCATTTTTATCTGGTGATGTAGGAGTCCAATTTTTTACAATGTCGACGGTGGGATCTTATTAGATCTCAAGTGATCCTATTGGATCTCTATATAGTGCCATATCTACAGCAGGCCGGGTTTTACGGTATCTCCCACATTGGATTTACATCGTTAGACTGGTACTTGATCACTGCATTTATAGAGCGGTGGCATATGGAGACACATATATTTCATCTACCACATTGTGAGTGTACTATGATCTTGGAGGACGTTATCATCCAGATGGGTTTACCAATCGATGGCCTTCCAGTGATAGGTAGTACATGTTATGATTGGCAGCAGGTATGTTTTGATCTCTTAGGAGTTGTTCCACCCCCTGATAAACTAAAGAGTTTCCAATTGAATGCTGTATGGTTAGCTGAGCAGTTCGATAGGCTACCTGATGTTGCAGATGATATTGCCATACAACGTTATGCTAGGGCATATATTTTATAGGTGTTAGAAGGATGCCTATTTGTAGATAAATCTAATAACTTAATTCATCTCATGTTTTTACTATTACTTGCCAATTTTGAGATCGCGGGACACTACAGCTGGGATAGTGCCGGTCTAGCTTGACTGTATAGAGAGTTTTGTAGAGCATGTAAGATAGATACACATTAGATTGTAGGACCCTTGATTTTGCTAAAGGTGTGGGGCATGGGATAGGTTTGCTTATATTATACCCTATAGATTAGATCGACCTCCTATAGATCCTATTATGGATTTAGTGGACGGAGGTGCCTTACCATGTGGACCATTAGCCATGAGGTACGTACGTTATGTTGGTTATGATCATTTGCATACATATGCTTTGTTGATTAAAAGATAACTTGTTGATGGTCGATTGTGCAAATGGAGATATGCTTTTTCAATAATAAAGGTTTCTACTCATGTGTTGTTGATGTATAGATACCATCTCGATCGTCTTCGACCTAGGCAGGTAATTTTCTAACTAATGTGTATTATGTATTTTTCAATCGTGTTTGATTCAAACTAACTTAGAATACTAATATCTAGAATTTTTTTTTTAAAAAAAAGATTATATAGCAGCCATATACTCTAGAGGTCCATGCACTTCTACTAGATTATTGCTTCGCAAGACATGATATATGACATTGTCAGGTTCCACTCCTATATTTTCATATTATAGAGTGGTACCATCCTAATAGAGTGATGCGGTAGTTTGGGATTTATCAGGTTATTTCATTTTCCTATGACATGGATTTTAGACTGTATCATATCGATCTTAGAGGTCGTCCCAATCAAGATTGGAGCATTACTAATCATGATTTTGTTGCGATATGGGAGCATCGTCAAGATCATGTTATGGATGGATTAGTAGTGGATCATCCCATGAACCACCATGATGATTACATGGAGTGGTACCATCGCATCACTCATTGTTTCATTTGCTAATTTGGTGCGATGTTCGATTATCTGGTAAGTAATAGTCAATTTTTTATATTATTTTATAAATTATTTATATATTTGATCGATCTTTTTTTTTAGAGTGATAGTTTGTCACAAATCCATCATCTTTGTAGCCCAGTGTCTTTGTCCACCTCTAGGCTAGTTATACAAGATATATGCACGATGGTACTCCATGCCATTGATGAGCACGAGCATATCTCTATGGAGTATGGTGCAGTCGCATCCACACCATCATCTTATCAATATCCATCATCGTCGGGAGTACCGCCCGATCCACACTGCAATGCTAGTCTACCATATGCCACATGCATGGAGTTTTAGATGTTGGAGTTTTCTTCATTCAGTCCTTATATGTCATCTGAGGCTTACATGCATGACGACATGACACGGTTTTAGTCCATTGATGAGCCGCTAGCACATTTTGGAGTTACCCATCAGGGAGCTTCCAGTCATATAGTGGGCATTACAGGTGATGATGTTGTAGATGACATTGTCACAGATTCCAATCATGGCATTGAGGAGCATGGTGGCTCGAGTGAACCCCAACTTATCCCACATCATTGGCAACCGCCCAGGAGAAAGCGAAGACTGTCTTGTGGAACTTGATTTTTTTTATGGATTTTATCATACTCATGTGGGATTTGATGGTTTTTTTTGTTTTATAATATCCATGTGGAATTATGTTGTATCAATAAAATTATTTATTTTTTGATTTTGCTTTAGGTTGAACAAAATCTTTGTTGGTTAGATGGTGTTATGTTGTTGCTTTAGGTTGAACAGGAATTTTGGAGGGTTGGCCGCTCGAATTTTGGATGGTCTTTTAAGTCTGATCTGAAACCCTATTTTGAAACTTAAACTTTTTTGGATGGGTTTGACCCATTTGGCATAGCAGGTTGGAACTTAGTAGATTGGAACCCAAACCCTAATTGTCTGGTGCATTGATTGAATTTTTTGGAGTGGTTTTAGCCCGGGTCAACCTGGATCGATCATTCGGGTAAAACCCTGGTCAACCAATTTGGCACTATCTGAGCCAAATAGGTCGACTGCTCGATATTTGCGATCGACTGGCTATGGTCGACTGGCCCAATGGTCGGTCGACCAGTTTGACAGCTATCTTTTTGGTATTTTGCGATCGAGCAACTAAAAGACTAGTTGACTGGGCATAGTCGACCAGCCATACAGCTAGTTGACTGGTTTGGCACCATCCAGAGCCGATCTGGTCAATCGACGGATCAGCTACGAACTACTTGATATTCGATGATCGATTGATTGAGACACTGGTCGATTGGAATGAGGTTGACCAACGTATAATCATGGTCGATCGACTATGATCGACTAGGCTATACTATGGTCGACTGGTCATGATCGATCGGTATATACCCTGATCGATCGACCATGGTCGATTGGGCTATATCTTGGTCGACCAATTGAAACCCTAATTGATCAATTTGATGGGCCAAGTCTAAAACCCTTAACGATCGACCCATCTGTAAATCAAACCCATAACCCTAATTAACCGATCTAGAAGATCGACCATGTCCAAAATCCTGAATGACAGACCCATCTAGATGGTTGATCGAAACCCTAATTGATCGATCTAGATGACCCACCCATCCATAAAGTGCTTGGAATAAAGTTTAGGATAACATAGACTAATGATACATAATTTCATTAGAAAACAAACAACATGATACATCAAAAAATAAAAAGTACATAATACATCATCATCTAAGGTCTTAAATAGTACATAATACATAGCTTAATTATCTGTTGTAGGATCTTATGGAGGTGGAGGAAATTATTGATAAAAATGCTATACGAACTGATCAAATCGTGCGAACCCCTCGTCCATACGTGCAAATTCCTCTTGGACATCAGTCTTTAGTGCATCGAACCAAGCAGACAATGCATGCACATCATAAGATTGTTGATCAGACTGCATTTGATGACTGGGCTGGACTATATCGGTAGGCTGACTTTTTTCTTCACCAGTAGATGTACATTTCCAACCATCATCAGAAAAAATATAACCCATACGCCTTAGAGATGACTTGTCATAGGTATCGGTGGATCTGACCTTAATTACTTCATCATCATCGGTGATAGGAACATCAAAGGCCTTGAAGATAGCAGTCAAGACAAATCCATAAGGTAAACAGGTTTTGGGTTTGTCAAGGCATTCAATCATATAGCTTATCATTACATATAGAAGATTAATTCTATCATCCGAAAGAATGTTTGTAAGGAGATAAATATCCATGTGTGATATATTATCTCTATGACCTCCTCTAGGCAAAAAATTAAATATTAATATATGATGAATTAATTTATTTTCTAGTAGTAATAGATGTACACTAGGTTTACTTATTTGTCTTAAACTATCATCCTCAAAAATAGTTTTAATACAACTATGATAACCTAATCTATTATAATTCCAACAAGTCACATTAAAATATCTATCATTATCTGATGGAATACCTAGAATTCGACCAAGAACATCATAGTCAAACTCTATTATCTTGCCTTTCACAAAAGATAAAATAAAATAAGCTGATCTATCAAAGCTAAAATTACTATAAAAATATTTAACCAACGTAGGATATGTTGGTTTGCTCAATTTAATCATAGAAAGCCAATCCATTCTTTCAAACAAAAATTTAATTTGAAAATCACTAAAAGAACTTAACTATTCTTCCCCGTATAGCTTTTTGTTGAGAAAAATTTGATTGAAATTTTTCACTAGACTCAAAGTTTAGAAATAAATCTCCTTCATACCTATCTTGAGACTTTGATTTTTCTTTTTCTACTTGAGCTCTTTTTTCTTTCAAAATATCTCTACCTTTTCTTGAAGCCATTAGATTGATTCAGGCTAGACTACATAGATGAGAGAGAGAGAGAGAGGGTTCTCTGGAAGCTTAAAATACTAGAGGGGTGGAGAGAGATTATCAAGATTTTAAAGGCAATTTTAAAGACAAAGGGAGGTGGGGTGGCAATTATCAGGTTTTTTGAATATTTGGTAGAGAAAAAGAGGGTTTAGGAGGTTTTAGAGAAGACCGTGATTTTAGAGAGAGGTTTTAAAGGAAGCTAGAGGTGGGTTTAGGGGTGGATTATGGTTTTAGAGTGGAGGAAGGCTAATAAAATACATTTCCTGATCCCCATTTTTGGGATTGGGGCTCCCTAGCTGCGGTAAGGATCTAGATCTCTGGTTGCTTGTCTGCACTAGAAATCGACTAAGCATCAATACATACCTGCGCCTTTCTACGAGATGGAGCCGACGAAGAGAGAAAACTCTATCCACTATAAAATTAGGGAAAAAAATTATATAAAAATCAAGCACATCGTGTGGGGGAGATGGGGAAATTATCTATCCAACCTCTGATCATTACAGGGCATTCACATCGGGCATTTTTCATGGGCATTCATATTGAATATATTATGGAAAGTATCTATCATCTGATTTGATCTTCTTCTCATCAAATTATAAGCAAGTACTCGTTGATGAATCTACAAGATTCTCTTAAGTGATGAAAAGATCAAAAAATCAAGGTGAAGCAATTTTATGTCATCAACTTCTATCAGATCCTATATTTGGACATTTATCGATCACAGAGTTGGGATCTTATTGATAGGAGATAAAGTCCTATGACTAGCATGGGGAGATAATCCCCTAAAATCTTGGACATGGATAATGGTATACCCTAAGACAAACCATCCACCATAGCACTATCGAATCAATAACAACCTGATGCATATCCTTAGTAGAGAGTGATGGAGTGATTGGCTGTACTCCACCACCTAGTCTTTGACCATGCTAAAGAAATCTTAGGATCTTCTGCCTACACGATGATAAGAAGCCCACCACTCACTCCTCCACTCTCCTCCACTGAATGAGATCTGCGATCTGAACAACCTCAAAATGTGCATGTTGCTATTCCATGGTGGTCAGAGCACATCTCCAAAAACCATTGTTCTCTAATGGATAGTGCACATCTTTAAAGGTGATAGGTATTTGCCTTTGCCTATAAAATCCTCTCTCTCGGGACCCTTTAGATAAGGTCTATAGTAGAGAGAAGCACCCACACTCTTACTTTCACTTTTCACTACCATTCTCAAGCTCTAACTGACTTAAGCATTGAAAGGTATCCCATTGGAGAATCTTCGGTGAGAATGACTTTCTTTGCAAGTTCTCTTAGATGTTCCGGTCCTCAGATTGAAATCGAGCCACCAAGTCGAAAGGAGTCTAATCACCAACTACATACTTTAAACTAGAGTCTTACAGCAATAGTTTGGTACTAGAGAAAGGATCTTAAATCTATTTAAAGAGAAAAAAGAATATGGCAAGAAAAAAAGTATATAACTCCACCACCTTCCATTGACAATCATCTCGCCACAACCAAGATGGCATTGCCTATGAGTCCACTACTGTGCAACCCCCTATTACGACAGATCTATAGCCATTTGACATCCTGGTCTGGTAGATCCAAGCATTAACTAATGCCCTATAGTAGCTCTAGTAGGTGATAGAGTGGTAGTAGCCCTAGAAACCAATTCCTCAGGCTTGGCATGGTCGTCGATTTTGCCCTAAGAGCTTGAAATCAATCCCTCAGTGAACTCAGCACTTCGCTCCTGCTTATGCTCCCTGCCAGTCACCTTCTCATCAAGCCCAAGGAGGGAAGATCGATAACAGTGACCTCCCACCTCCTTTGGCAGAGACTCAACTCTAGGTTATTCCCCACAGCTCAGCAAATCCCTCCAAGAAGAAGATCTTGAGCAAAAAATTTGGGACGTTGAGTGCTACCTCGAAAAAAATACAAAATGAGAGTCACTGGAATGATAATAGCCCCAATTTCAATTCTCAATCTTCCTTCTCCCATTCCATATTGAGGGGACCAATTTTGAGTTAGTTCAAGATGCCTCAGATAAAGCTATATATAGATGGCTCTTTGGATCCTCTCGACTACTTGAAGGGCTATAAGGCTCTCATGATGCTTCAGGATGCCTCGAATATGCTTCTCTGCATTGCCTTTTTGGCCATCCTCAAGAAATCAGTGTAGATGTGGTATTGGGACTCTAGCTAGAGTCCATTCATTCATTCATTCGAATAGCTCGAAAGGCTATTTATCGCCCACTTCGACAATAGCTGAGCTGATCAGCCAAAGCATACCAACAACCTCTTCTCAATCTAGTAAGAAGAGGGCGAGTTACTGCGTAGCTATATAGTGCATTTTATTACCGCCTTACTTGAAGTGCGTAATTTTGATGAGTCAGTGGTGATGTTGGTGCTCAAGGAAGGACTACAGAATAAGCACCTTATCTTCTCTCTCAACAAAATATTTTTGAGGGACTATGCCGAACTGCTAGCACAAGCTGGAAAATATGCATAGTGGAAGAAGCTCGGGCTGCATATGTAGGGTTACAGTGGTGCAGTGAAAGCTTGGATTTCAAAAATTTCTTAATGATATCCACGACTACCAAAATCCTAGATCCAAGATCCCCTTATTGATTTCAATCAAAGTTAAATATAAAAGATAGAAATAAGAAGCATACCAATTTAAATCTAATTTGATGATGAAATACTTCCACAAGGTGCTTAAGTATTTGTCCTCCAATGGTGATCCACATAGGAACACGATGAAGAAAGCACTCCTCTTGAAACCTTATTTGCTGAATTTCTTTTTAAGAATTCTCTAGTCTTTCTAGGATTAATATTTTTTTAAACTTTCTCCCTTTCTTCTTCTTTTTATTCTCTCTATTAGTCTTTTCTAATTCTCTTTCTAAGCTCTTATCTTAAATGAAAACTTCTTATCTTAAGAAAGACCTTGTCTTTGTTAGATATATGCTCTAAAAGCCAAATTGGCTAATATATGTACACATTCTAAGGATATTATTTTATAATTAAAATTTTAAAATAAATAAGATTTAAATTATTTTTCATTCATGTTATGTTTTAAATGTGTCCATGAATTGTTTGAGAAATTAACAGATGATGACACGTATTCTCAAGAGTTAAGAATTTGAGGCATGTGTCATTAGTAGTTATTTCTAAATGCTCCCGATCGATGGATTGTCATGAGGATGGTGACTGATCCTAATAAATTGATGCACCGATCGCTTTTCTTTATGGATAGACAAGTCTTGAATTTATAGTATGAGGATACTAAAGTGAGAGTAAAAGTGTTTGATAAAGATTAAGGATATTGAGCGTAACCAGCATGAGAAGTCACTTGGATGGCTATCCACTCATTAATGACTTACTTGATGTTGCAATTGTGTAGATAGTTCTTTGACCTTTAGTACCTCGACTGTTCACTATGGAATTGCTGGAGTTTGACTACACAATCACTTGATTACCTAATGAAGCTCATCATTATAGCACCAAAGATAATATAAAACATGATCCTACTATTGGTTAAAATAGTAGTGAGTCAAATGTCGACTTCTCTAGAGATTATAGGTTGAGTCACATTCAATTTTAATTAAAAATAAAATTTTAAATTAATCTTTAAGCAAAATAGATCAAAAGAAAATTAATTTAGATCTAGCAAATTAAAATAAAAGAAAGTAAATACTAATTAATTAGCTGTTTCAAGAATCAGTTAAAGATAAGAAGAGAAATTTATCTTAGATTTTAGTTCCGTCTTTTAGTATTCAAGTCTATAATTAATTCATACAATCTTTTTATTATCAACATATAATCTTATGAGATATCTATTTCCTTGATCAAATTCTAACATAACCTATTTTACAAAGTATAGACTATATCTAATACGATTATAGCCCATCTCATAGATATAGATTATTTAGATGGTGCAATCAAAGAACATAAATATAAATCTAATTAAATAAAATAATTTATTTTAATTTGAGCATAGATTATATCTTTCTGTGATCACGATCTATCTTGTTAGTTATAAATTTTAAGAAAATAAATATTAAAAAATAATAAGAGAAGCATATAAATGATAAATAAATAAATTTTATTTTTTAATAAAAAGATAAAATAAAGTTTAAATTACAAACTTTTATATTAAAGACTTTCCTTACTTTTCAAGATACGAGACCTTTAGCCCAATATGACTGAGGATCTACTCACTTTCGGCATCTTCAAAATCCTTGCATGAAGAAAAAAAGAAAAAGAAAGAAGAAAGAAAAAAAAAGGAGAGAAAAAGAGTGTGGGATTTGGAAGTGGCTTGGAAGGAAAGAAAAAGAGTGTGGGATTTGGAAGTGGCTTGGAAGGCTCCTGCTGGCTCAGCTTGGGAGAGGACCTGTTGTAAGTGAGGCGCTATAGGCTTTTATAGAGAAGGCGTAGATATACATTAGGAGTCCTAATTGCAAAAGGGACTAGAGTTTCTCCCAAACTACTCATCGCTGAAGCTTTCTGACCATTGGATCTTTATCAGATGGGCCAGATTACACCAAAATCTGCTACCTAGCACCCGATCAAAGCTCTAAATCATGCTGGAGCGTCGGATCAGTTTATTAGGAGTTTGCGAGCCGTCAAATTGTGCTAAGAAAGTATAGAGAAGTCTGAGATCAACCAGCTTCTTTTTCATCCATTAGATCATGCAGGGAATCAATTTCAATTGCCTGATCGTGCAAAGGAAGTGGGCCACCACTGATTTTCATGGGAGGGAGCACTGTCGGGATCAGCCACCCGATAGCACAAAGACTTTTCAGCCCGATTAAAATATCGTGAGCTAGCTTTTTATTTTTTAATAAAAAACTTGTTTCTTGAAAATGCCACATACGTCCCATTAAGATTCCTTAAATAATTTCTTTATTTTCTATAATACCATATACATCTTTCAATTATTTTGAATTCATTTTAAGTCCAATTTACTTTCAATTTGAATCTTTTTAATCTATGAATTAAGCTATTTGAATTGGCAAGGATCTTTCCTGTAAAATATAAGAAGAAGCACTAATTCTTAAAATAAAAATTAATTAATATATATATTTTAATATTTTTTAAAAATATTTATTATACTTATCACATCTTTCCAACTTGAGTTTTACTCATCCTTGAAAAAAAGAAGAAAATTAAAAGTATATATCAACTTACTACAAGAAAATTAGATTTTAGTGACAACAAACCTTATCGCTATCAAAGTTTTTTGCCATCGCAACACCAACAAAAAAAGGAAGTCATCACTAATAATATTATCGATAATAAATAAATTATTAGCGATAATAAAAGCCATCTCTAAAAATATAAAAAAATTATTTTAAAATATTTAAATAAAAAAATTATTAGAGATAGTAAATTTGAATTATTAGCGATAAAAATATCGTCGTTGCTAATATTAAAGTATTAGCAATGGCATTATTATTATTAGCGATGGCACGCACCGCCACTAAAATTATTTAAAATTTTTAATTTTTTTATAATATTTAAACATAAAATAAAAATTAGTGGTGGTATTTTTTAATATTAGCGATGAAAATCTACTGTCATTAATAGTTATTTAAAAAAAAATTATTTAAAAAATTATTGATGATGAAATTAGTGATGGCATATTTTGCCGTCACTAATAATCCACAACTAGTCTAACCCTTGTTCGAATCTAATTGGAATCTAATTCAAAATTCTACCAAATCAAATTTAATTAAGCTTTGAATCTAAGTCTTACTTAGATTATAAAATTTAATTAATCTTAAATTAAATAAAAATTTACTAAATTAAATCTAATTTAAATCAATTAAGAGAAATTGGTGTTTAATTTAGATTCAATTCGAATCTAATTCAAAATTCTATCAATTTTAATTCAATTAGATTTTTAATTTAAATCCTACTTGGACAGTAAAATCTAATTACTTTCAATTTAAGTTGAGTCTAATTAAATTTAAACTAATTTAAATAATTAAAAAATATTTTTTAATTTAAATTTAATTCAAACTTGATTTGAATCTAATTCAAAATTCTATCAAATATAATTCAATTAGGCTTCGAATTCGAATCCTACATGAATTATAAAATCTAATTGATCTCAAATTAAGTCAAAATTAATTAAATTAAAGTTGATTTAAATTAATTAGAAAAAATAATTTTTAATCTGGGTTTAATTTGAATTCAATTCAAATCCATTTTAAATTCAATTAGATTACCTGTCAATCCTAATTCAATTAGACTTTAAAATTCAGGTCTTACATGGATAATAAAGTTTAATTACTTTGATATTAAGTTAAGTCTAATTAAATTAAATTTGATTAAAATCAATTAGGAGAAAAAATCTTTTATTTAGATTCGATCTGAATGCAATTAGAACTCGATTTGAATCTAATTTGAAATCTTGTCTAACCTAATTTAATTGGACTTTGAATCCAAGTCTTAATTAGATTGTAAAACCTAATTACATTCAAATTAAGTCAAATCAAATTAAATTTAATATGATTTAAATTAATTATAAAAAAATAATTTTTAATTTAGATTTGATTTGAATCTAATTCAAAATCATGTCAAGCCTAATTTAATTAGACTTTAAATCCAAATTTTACTTGAAATTTTAAAATCCAATTAGCCTTAAATTAAGTCAAGTCTAATTAAATTAAATCTAATTTAAATTAATTAGGACTAGATTCATAAATTAATTAAGTTTAAAAATTTAATAAAATTAAATATTAATTTTTAACCATCCAAAAAATAACTTAGGAGGACAAAAAAATTAAGATAAAAAAATTTATATTAGCAATGGCTTTAGCCATGGCAAGAATACCATTGCTAATAATTTAAAAATATTTTTTTAAATATATAATTATTAGCGATGGAAATAATGTTACCAATGATTACTTTTGTTGCTAATAAATTTTTGCATATTAGCGATGAAAAATGATTATTAGCAACGGTATCTACCGTCTCTAATAATCTTTTTCATCTTATTTTTCTCCTTTCCAACATGCATCCTCATTTTCTCCCACACTACCGCCCATCGTTCTCTCATTTTTTCCACCTCACCGCTCATCGGGTTCTCGTTTTTCCACCATTCTTCCATCTTCCAGCATTTTTATCCCCCACCGCTACTGCCCTTTCCCCCCACCCTTCGGTCCCCCCACCACCTACTCTCTCTCCTGACTAGCGGCCTCCCTCTGACTACACTCAGCCCACCTTCTCAAGCCCCTGACCGCCTTCCGCCTCCCCGAGCCCTCGACCATCTTGATCGCCCGAGCTGCACTCGACCAGCCTCCCTGAGCCTCTGGCCACCTTCTGTCTTCCCAAACCTCTGGTCCTTCGGTTCTCCTGCACCCCCTCTCTCCCTCGATCGATGGTCTTCCTCTGGATGCACCTAGCCTACCTTATCGAGCCCCGATTGCTTTCCGCCTCTCCGAGCCCCTAGCCATCTCGATCCCCTAGTTGCACCCAGCTTGCCTCCCCGAGCCTCGACCTTCTCCTGCCTCTCCGAACCTTCGACTCTTTGGCTCCTCCGCACCCCCTCTCTCCCTCGATCGATGGCCTCCCCTTGCTTGCACCTAGCCCACCTTCTCGAGCCTCCGACTGCCTCTCGCCTCCTCGAGCCCCCGATTATATCGATCCTTCGGTTACACCCCGACCTACCTGCCCAAGCCTCTGACCACCCTCCTCCCAAACCCCCAAGCCTTTTGTTCCCTGCACCCCCTCTCCCATTCGATGGCTTCCCCCTGGCCATCCTCTCCCCGACTGCACCCAGCCCACCTGCTCGAACCCCCAATTGCCTCCCCTCGGTAGCTTCCTACCTCTTTTCTTGAATCTCTAACTGCCTCCTACCTCTCCAAACCCTTGGCCTTTCAGTTCACCCTCCACCCTCTCTCTCCTTCGATTGCCTCCTGCCTCTTTCTCGAACCTTCGGTCCTTCGGTTCATACGCCACCCTCTCTTTCCCCCGGCCATCTCCCCTCAACTGCACTCGACCTGCCTTCCCAAACCCCCAGCCA
The DNA here is from genome assembly GCA_006176705.1 of Cocos nucifera. NCBI lineage: Eukaryota > Viridiplantae > Streptophyta > Magnoliopsida > Arecales > Arecaceae > Cocos > Cocos nucifera. The sequence continues at coordinate 35,370 of QRFJ01002794.1, read as the reverse complement.
TCTCCTACCTCCCCAAGCCCTCGGGCATAAGCTCCTGGCCTTCCCAAGCTCCTATTCATGGCCGCATCCCTGAGCCTTAGTCCCTACTCGCTTGTACCTCCTCGCACCTCAATTCCTGCATGCCAGTCTGTACCTCAGCCCTGTATGGTAGTCTTCTTCTATTGTAAGTATTAGCATCGATATTAGCAATAGCTAATACTATCACTAAAAATTATTTTTTTATTTAAATTATATTAATTAAACATAATTAGATATTAAAAATTAAACACGAGGCTAAGACATAACCTATGTGCTTCGATCTTGGCATGCAACGTGCTCGAACCGAGGAAAGATTCAGACAACATTGCTAACACTAGCCTGAGAGGTGCCTTGCATGCTCCGATCTCGGCATGCAGAGTGCTTGAGTCGAGGGAAGGTTTGGGCTACCTTGTAAACATCGACCTGAGACGTGCCCTGCACACTCCGATCTTGGCATGCAGAGCGCTCAAATCGAGGGAAGGTTCGAATTGCATTATAAACACCGGTCTAAGACGTGCTCTGCATGCTCTAGTCTCGACATGCAGAGTGCTCAAATTGAGGAAGGTTCGAGCTGTAAACACGAGACCAAGATATGCTCTATGCGCTTCGATCTTGGCATGCAACGTGCTTGAACTGAGGAAAGGTTTGGGTAGCATTGCAAACACCAGCCTGAGATGTGCCCTGTACGCTCTGATCTTGGCATATAGAGCACTCAAACTGAGGAAAGGTTCGGGCTGCATTATAAACATTGGCCCGAGACGTGCCTTATACGTTCTGGTCTCAACATGCAGAGTACTCGAATCGAGGAAAGGTTACAAACACCGACGAAAGGTTTGGGCTGCAAACATTAGGTCGAGACGTGCCCTGCATGCTTTGATCTCGACTTATAGAGTACTCGAATTGAGGGAAGGTTCAGGTTGCATTGCAAATATAGGCTCGAGATGTACCCTATGCGCTTCGATCTCGACATGCAAAGTGCTTGAACCAAGGGAAGGTTCGGGCTGCATTACAAATATGGGCCCGAGACGTGGATTTATGCCAAATTATGAGCATTGGTACCTGTATGGGGATCGATTCATGGGAGACAATTGCAAGGGCTTCGAAGGCTCTACTTGTCCAAGATCTTGTTGATGTGCAAGAGCTTAATGGTGATAGGCTCGAGCATATGATTAGCACATTTGGTGGATTTGATCTGATTATTAGTGGAAGTCCATATAATAATCTTTCAAATAGCAACCGTTATAGTCATGATGGATGTGGTTGCTATGGTTATAGTCATACTTACCCTCTATAGGGTTGCTACTCCCTAGAGGCTAAGCAAGGCTATAACTATAGCAACCCCTATAGTCCATCATGACTATAGTGGTTGCCATCTAAAAGGTTATTACATGGACTTCCACCAATAATTAGATCAAATCCATCAAATGTGCTAATCATATGCTCGAGTCTGTTACCATTAAGCTTTTGCATATCAGTAAATGTATTGGACAAGTAGAGCTTTCCATCCATGCATATTATCTTCCACGTCTTTCTATGCAGGTACCAATGCTTGTAGTTTGGACTTGAAGCTTGTCAGATGACTAGACTATGCGAGCAGATAAATTTTATTTTTAAGTTATTATTTTATTTTTTAATAAAATTTATATATCTAGTTTGCAGCTTGAGGAGACAGTCGGGGGCTTGGAGATAGAGGCTATGATGATTGCCTGTGCGAGATGCACCTAAATGGACGTGATGCATTTTATTCTTATTATTGTATGGTCAAGCTTGGTTAGTCTGTTACATTGCAGACAATCGCTTGTAGCCATCTTACCATACTTTGGTGCAGAAGAACTTGCAATGCAAGGCAAGCATGGATGGTCTATTATATCATAGACAACTACTTGCAGCTACCTCATGGTTAAAAGTGTAGAGGAACATACAATGCCTTAATTTTTAGTGGTAGATCTGAGCCTTGTTCACATTTTCATGTATTGAGATTATCATGTATTACTAGATGAGAATTAGATAATGCTTAAATCAGGGGATCAGCAGACTAACACATTATCATATATTGTTGGATGAGAAATATTGGACTGCTAAAACATTACAAATGCTCACTAATAATCTTTGTTATACATGAGTTAAATTTTGATCATCTTGTTATGATTTGATAGATATTTTGTTTGAACAAATTTTTAGCTCATTTGCTTGCTTTGGTTTTTATTTTTATTTTCAGATATTATACATCATGTCTTTTAGAGATTGGAGCCATTCTAGCCAAGGACAGAGCTTTCGAGGAGTGAGCGATTATGCGGCCAGCTCGTATGGTTCCACACATCTCATACTAGATGATAGGGGCTCACCAGTGACCCCACAGTTATATGCAATGGCGACCGACACACAGATATAGAGTCATGATCGAGGACCCATCCAGCTCGCGGCACCTCCAACTTGGTTGGAGGATAGATAGCTCATCCACATTCAGAGCCGCTTGTGAGTACTACAACTTCAATTAATATATTTCTAATTTAGCAATTCTAGAGTTAATATTTATTGTTCAAAATCAATTTTGTAGCATGTTTAGAGAGTCTGGAGTATCTCATGGGCATCATCCGATGCTTGATGCCGGGATTGGTGAATGAGTTTTCTAGTTGGCCATTTAGAGCACATGATGCAGTCTGGGGGATATTTTTGGTAAATCAAAACTAGTTTAATTTATAAATTTTTGATATATTGGTATTTTAATTATATATAAATACATGCTTGCTTCTATCTTGCAAGACTACTATCGATTTGAGACTCCCCAGGATAAGGAGGCTGGCCATCAGATCTTCGAGAAGATGGCCACACGGAGGCTTCGAGATAGCCTCTATAGCCTTAGGTAGTCCGCCATATAGCACTCCAATTTCTAGTCACCATCGGACTAGAGATCCTTCATGAATCACTGGATGCGGATGGATATATGGTAAGCTCTTTACGACTACTAGAGTAGTGAGTACTCTGATAGGCGATAGAGGGCCCGATAGAATTAGGCCACCTAGCAAGATCCGATTAGACATATGGGCAGCTCGGTCGACATGCATATTATAATCGATAGACCAGTAAGAAATCAATATCAAAGCTCTTCACTAGAATTGTAAAAATTCTTATATGTATATTTTAATTAATTTAATTTTATTATTTACCTATCATAGGTATGATAGCTAGGTCATCCACCAGATCAGCTATAGTTGTGACGGGCCACACACCAGTCTAGGAGGATGGGTGACTATTTAAATTCTACATCCCGACGGATCATGGTAAGAACTTCAAACTTTATTTACTAATTAAGTTATTATAAGATCTAATTTTTATATTATAATTAATATATTTCTTAACTGTGTAGATGTGTTATGTAGAGTATATTGTTGAGAGGTACAGCAATGATCCATTTTCTCAATCCTCCTTTGACCTTGAGGGATGGCTCAGCACCACTAAGGGGTGAGTAGGAGTTGGGTCATAGGATTCGACCATAGCTTCAACCCTCTACTATCTCAATATCCTTCGATGTCTTCATAGATCTCGACATCCTAGACCTGAAGCGATGCTCATGTGGAGGAGGTCGTGCAGAGGCTTCTGAGCCAGCAAACTTAGAGTCTCCTAGATGTCATCTACGACATGGATGTAGAGCTTCTTCAAGATCCGTAGCTGCACAACCAATTAAGCTTGTCATTTCAACCATCACATCAGGTATATATTATTAAATTATTTTAATTACTTTAAGTTTTTATTTTTAAAAGCTTTATATATTTAGGTTTAAGTTCAGGAAAAAAATCTAGAGGCTAAAATTTCAATCTAATTATTCAATCGATGGATCGAAGGTGTCTATAGCTTCATATCATCGAATGAAATATATAGAAATAATTTATTCAAGAATCAAAAGAGTGCATTGAAAGATATATCTCCATATCGAAACTTACTAATATTATTTTATTTTTTTCATTACAGGATGCTATGACATCCGGCTCTCATCCACTAGCTACTGGAAAGGAGTAGAAGGAGGAGGAGGCTGACGATGATGAGGATCGAACATAATTTTTTTTGGATGTATTATATTTTTTATATTATTTATAAATAAAATTATATAATTATTTATTTTTAATATAATATAATTAGTTTTTAATTTTTGATTGTCATATTTTTTTTAGATTTGAATTATAATAGATATTAGAAACCATAATTCATTATAATTAATTAAAATAAATTTTAAAAATATTATTATTAATTTTTTTATAAAAATCTAAATTAAGTATTACCATTGGCATTAGCGTCCGTAATTATCATTGCTAATATTTCTTAAATTAATTTTTATTTAATTTAAAAATTAAATAAAATTAGAGATGAAATAATTTATCACTAATAATTATTAGTGATGGCATTAACAACGAATATGCCATCACTAATATTTTTTTAAATTTTTTTAAAAAAATTAGTTATAGATGAATTTGTTTCATCTCTAAAGCCATCGTTAATTCTATTATTAGCGATGGCATTTTCTACCATCGCTAATGGTGATAACATTAGCGATGGCATCGATGTTAGCAACGATGGATGGATTATTAGCGACGGTATTTTGCTGTCGCTAATAGTCTGATTTCTTGTAGTGACTTATTTAAGATGTGAAAGTTTCTTTAGGTCATCGTAAAGTCAGTTAAAACCTGATTAGAGGATAAAAAAATATGTTATTGGATTATTAATTTTATTCTAAATATTAGTTAAGTGGAGAACAAAAAATTTTAGGGCTTTTTTCGACCAACTCTTTACTTTTATTCTTTAAATCCTTTATTTTTAGTATGACCTAGAGTATGATTTTATATATATATATATTACAGTCAGTGCAATGTTTTAACCCCTTAAGCTTTTTATTTGACTCTTATAGTGAGCTTTAGACTAATGACTTCCAAATCAGTTGGCATTAGGACATTAGGAATAGAATATTTCTTGAACTTACTAACTCGAGTCAAATAAACTATAAGTTAAAACTAGCTGCATAATAAGCTTCTTCACATTATCTATTTTTTGATATAAATATCATTGTTTATTTAGGCAATGAGATTCGGTTACTCGATGGAAGACCAATATTTAGAACTTGCTCTTTATTTTTTTTTTATGTATATTGATATTTTCTACTCCTACCTATACAAAGAAGATTCTTTATTGATATAGGCTGGAAGAAGGTTTTAGAATCACTTAAAAATTTATTCTATTCTAGACCTGACCATTTATTGGATTTTCTTAATAATTGGATTCTTAGTATTTCAAAAATTCTCTAGATCATTAATCAATCATCCATTAAAATGCTTGATGAACTTTAAATTGGTATAAAATTAGGTACATAAGACTAATTATTATCATACTTAAGGACTTAATTATTTTATTTTATCCTCTCTCCAAATTAATTTTCATTATCCTTAATAGAGAAAAAAATAAAGTATGATATATAAATAGAAGAAAAAAGGAAAGAGTTCAGGTAGGCTTTAATTATTCTTGGGTTATCCTAGGCATTATTTATTTTTGATGTAGCATGGGTCTGTAGTTCTCCCTCCAACTTAGTCCAAAACTTAAAAGAAAGATAAGCTAAAAATAAAAAAAAAATGCAAAAGCTGGGTTGCATCTTAGTAAGCACTAAGTTTAACATCTTCAGCTGGATCCTATAAAGGAGTCTCACTTATAATCAACTTGAATGCATCTCTTAGTATTTCAAAAAAATAGGACCAATTAGGAGGCCTTATCATCATGGCAATAAAACGTCCATAAAATGCTCTTCAATGATTAGACTTAGCCCAAACCAATAGAGTGTATTGAGTAAGCACGCTATACCAAAATCTAAAATTATCATAGTTTTTATGATGACTAGAAAGGGATTGCGTTTGTTGGGTTGAAATCAGAGATGTTGGTTGGAAAATTATTTTAACTATAGCCTAATCTACCCCAATCCCTTTCTTGGATATGATATATCTTGGTATCAACTCTTCATGATCTAAATCATGACACCTTTTTTAAATTAATTTTAAATCTATCTCCATACATTATTTTAATATTGTTGATAGATTTGGAAGGTTATCCTCGAAAGTAATGTCGAATATAGAAAAATCAGTCTTAAAATTATTATCTCTCATTTCAATAATATCTAATCCAATAATATCTTTATGTGCTTTTAAAATACCTATAAGTTGGGCTTGCTAATTAGGTATCACTGGTAGGGTGTCAGTTGGTGCATTATAAAGTAGTTTCAATTCTAGAGTAATTGGTGGTTCTAACAAGAAAACTATTGGTGGGCTAGGTAGTGGTCCAAATTTTTTGATTTAAAATGGGATAGTTTTAGGATAGGGCATATCTACTTGGTCATTTACTTCTATAATATATCTTCATCAAAATCGTTCACTCCAAAATGAGCCAGACAAGGATTTAACGAATCTTGGGGAAGAATTGTGGGTATAGCTTCCTCTAGTATGTTATGCATTTATGGTTCTTGGAAAGTCTTTATTAATTCCATCATTTCATCAAATTATCTTCCCTTCCTATTAAAAGAAATGGATGATTCTAGGGCACCTGAAAATAGTAATGTAGGTAAGTAGGATGATGAAATTCTTTCATCTTATCATTTTGGTTCTTTCCTATATGTTTCTGCCTCCATCAAATAGTCTAAGAAAGTCTTTTTGGTTGTGCAAGATTATTCTATGAGCATATCTTTTTCAAGAGTTATAATTGATTAATCAAAAAAGTTTCTGAGATATTAAAATTTCTAGCTAGGTATGGTCCCTCATGGTCACTTTTGGGTCAACTAGGCAACGCTCTTTCCTCATGCTGATTAAATATGAGCGTTGGCTTCTCTAGTTCCTTGAAGGTTTGCATATAGGAGTGAAGGATCTATTGGCTATTGTGATTGCTGAGTTCTATCCTACTTATTGCTTACTGAAATCTCTCTTTGAAAGTTGAGTCATTGTTAATTGAAGAAGGTTGATATTGTGGATAGAATATATCATAAGATGCATCCATGAATGTGGATCCTTGTATCACCGAGGTAACCATTGGTTGTGGTTGTCATGAAAAATTTGGTTGAGCCCCCTAGTTTGGATTATAAGTATTAATGTATGGAGTATTTCCTAGTCTGTAGGCCATTTGGATTTGATCTTGATGAACTTATTCATACATAAACTAAAGAAATTGGTATGCGGTTGAGCATTTACTCATAAAGTGAGTAAAGCTCGAATATATGGCACAAACTTATTATGTAGAAAGAAAAGATGGATAGGAAGAATGTCTAATGACTGTTAGACGATCTATTCTATGGGACAATTCATCCAATCTAGATTCATCTTGGATTGTTCTGATTATTCAGATATACAATTAAGGATTCTAGATCAGAGCAATTCTCTTCTAATTATTATTTATTTTATCTTATTTTATTATATAAAATAAGAAAAGAGACGAGAAGAGAGAATTCTAAAGATAAGAGCCTAAAGGATCCTAGATCTAAAGAATGATAGATGCAAAGAATTAGTTAATGTTTGGTGTTAATTATAATTAAGTTAAACATGAATGAACTTTCTATCCTAGGGTTAACCTAGATCTGATAGCTTCTAACTGCCAAGGTCACCTTCGAGCACTCTAAGCCCAAGACTGACTAACTGACTCAGCGAGATAAGTATAAGATATGAAAGATCCCTTGCTTGTTGCTTTTCTTAGGCACTAACTAAGTTGGCTAGGTTAAATAATGGAATTAATTGAAAACCACCTTCTTAAACCATTTGCTTTAGACACCGAGCAATTAACTAATCCGAACCCAATCCAACTCTAGAACTTTCTTGTTCTATTGAGCTCGAATATCCTAGGAATAATGTCTAATTAATTTAAATTAAGATCTTGGTTATGTAGATGCATGAAAATGATTTATGAATTAAGAAAGAATGATCAAATCCTCATCTTATCTTAGTTAATGGATTGTGCCCTTAAAGTACTTTATGGATATGCAATACAAACAAAGTAAGATGTCCAATCAAAAGTAGAAAGTTTTTATTTGTTACATTTTGTTATTAGCTCTTTAATCTTCTAAATAACTTATGAGGTGTTAGTATATATTTATATATATTAATTTTTTTATTTTTTTAATCTTTTAATTATTAAATTTTTAATTTTTTAAATATTTTTTATTTTTATTTATTTATTTTAAAAAATTAAAGCAATTGTGCTACAATCCTTGATAATGGTGCCAAAATTTGATTCTTATTGTTATAGCACCAAAAATAATATAAAACCTGATCCTATTATTAGTTAGAATAGCAGTGAGTCGGGTGTCGATTTTTTCATAGATTGTAGACTGAGTTGCATTCAATTTTAATTAAAAATAAAATTTTAAATTAATCATTAAATAAAATAAATTAAAAAAATAATTTAGATTTAGCAAATTAAAATAAAAGAAAGCAAGTACTAATTAATTAGCTATTTCAAGAATTAGTTAAAGGTAAGAAAAGAAATTTATTTAGGACTTCAATTTCATCTTTTAGTATTCAACTCTATAATTGATTTATGCAATCTTTTTATTATTAATATGCAATTTTATGAGAAGTCTATTTTCTTGAGCAAATTTTAACATAATCTATTTTACCAAGTATGGATCATATTTAACACAATCATGGGTCATCTCATAGATAGAGATTATTTAGATGATGCAATCAAAGAACATAAACATGAATCAAATTAAATCTTATAATTTATTCTAATTTGAGTATAGACCATATCTTTCCACGATCATGATCTATCTCCATAGTTATAAATTGCAAGAAAATAAACATTAAAGCATAATAAGAGAAGCATGTAAATGATAAATAAATAAATTTTATTGCTCAATAAAAAGATAAAATAAAATTTAAATTACAAACTCTCATATTGAAGATTTTTCTTACTTTTCAAGATACGGGACCTTTAGCCTAGCATGATTGAGGATCTACTCGCTTCCGGCATCTTCAAACTTCTTGGATGAAGAAAAAGAAAAGAAAAAGAAAGAAGAAAGAAGAAAATGAAGAAAAATCCATTTTTCCTGTTGCAAGATTGATCTGATTGATCATATCTATCACAAAATTTTAAAATTTTTACTCCTACAATTTGGTTAGATCTAAGAGTTCTTAGATCTAATTTGTATAATCTAATTGCAAAACCAAGTTAAAATAAAATCATAACAAGTATTGTTACCTGATTTTTGGATAAATAGTTTACCCTATCGATGATCTGGCTGCTCCTGAAGCTCTGGATCTAGCCGTACACATGCCCGACCTCTACCAAAGTCTATTCAGGCTGGTTCTGGATACTGTCTCTTATTGGATCTGATCTTCAAATATTAGATCTAGAGTCTTCTTGTAGAACCTTCAAAATAGCTTTTGATGGCCACGTGTTCATCTCATCCGATGCTGATCTTTGCTTCAATAGGATTTGATCTTCCTTGCTGTTTTGCCCAACACCTTGGGTGTGGATAAGAGGGAGAGGACTTGAGAGAGAGGAGGGCATGGAGAGGGTAGATGGCAGCAGCCTTTGGGTGTGGACAGGTGGAATCTAGAAACCCTAGGCATAGGGGTCCTTAAATAGACTCCTGCGCCAACCCTAAGTCCTTGATCATCAAGCAACTGCTTTGCTTGATTAACATGGACTCTAATCTGATCTCCGTGCTATAGGACCTGATCCCATCAGGTTTTTGTCACCCAAACATGTATAAAAGGTGGCACCAAAAGGTGATAAGACTGAGAGTGGTGCAAGGCTCTATCCCTTGGAAGTTTGAACAATTCAAACTTCATCCATGTAGAAACCATTCAAAATGGACTTCCTCCCCTTTCATTATCCACATGGGGTGCACAACTAAAGAGTGCATGTGCCCTCCTCTTCCTCACAAAACACATGGGGGCATGCGACCCTAGAAAATTTCCTGGGGCACATGCTCCTTGTCCCTTAATTCCAGCAATTAGTAGGTCTTGTCCTATTCCCATCCAATAGGATTAAGACAAGCCTAGATCAGGTTAGAACAACCCTTGATCTTACTTGGACAAGCTCCAATTAAACCAGGACAAATCCATATAGGGTTTTTTGATGAGCCAAATCTAATTTGACTCAATCGAGATGAACCAGAAAGACTATGGAAGGAGAAAGTCAGGCTCAATCACGTGCTAGCATGATTTTCTTGAATCTGATTGGATCTAATCTAAATAAATCGAACTGAGTTAGCCCAATTGATGACATTCAGATCCAAACCCTTATTGTATGACCTAGTTAGGTTCAGTTTCATATGGTAATAAGACATATCGTGATCTCCATGATCGACATCATCAAAACATCTTTTGATGGATCAGAACTCTTTTAATTCATCCAATTAGAATTGTCGATCATTAAGATAATTTTAATTGATCCCAAAATCCATCAATGACACCTAGTAGTATATTGTGGTAATTCATCAGAACTGAATGCGAACCTCTCGATGTAACCACCTGTGTGATTGGGTTCCTCTATCATGAGCCTCGACAGGATTAGGATTAAGGTGAATTCATCAAACCCAACACCCATCATATAATTGAATCATTCGATTCGAGTCTGATGTGAAATCCTAACAAAAAATTCTTTTCTATTATTTCACCATGGGCTTAAGAACTTGATCTCACGATCATTATAGGGCTACTCCTCCTCTATCGAGGTAGATAAATCTCCTATTAGTATGATCCAATTCCTATAATAAACATGCTATAGCCAACATACACCTTAGCATTCCGAATGGCTAGGAGTCCAAGTTATGATGTAGTCAAACTATAATATACTCTCAGTAAACTGTCGATGTACCTTAGATCAAAGAATCAGACACACAACTACAGCATCAAGCTAGTTATCGATGAGAAGATAGACTCCCTTATGACCACTCAAGATGGTCACGCTTAGTGCCCTCGTTCTCAATAAGTACCTATACTCTCGCTTTGATGTCTCTACACTGTAGACTTAAAACTCATCTATCCTAAGAAAGCGATTATACACTAACCTTTCGGATATATCACCATCCTCATGATGATCTTATAATTGGGAGTAGTTTATGAGTTAATTATAAAAATGCATGTCTTAAATTTTCAACTCTTGAAAATATATATTATCATCATACCTATTAACTCAAAGGATGTATCACAAACACTTTATACATAATATGATAGAAAAAAATAATTTTTTATTAATTTTAAATTAAAATTATAAAATATCCCTAGAAAGTATATACAATGTGTCAGCCAATCTAGCTTCTAGGATACTCATCTAACAAACTCCCACTTGATTTTAAGCCAATTGGCTATAAATCTAAGTTCCATCTTCTCAAGGTGGACTTCATTAGTGGATCAGCCACATTGTCTACAGTATTGACTCTCTTGATCTCAACATATTTCTTCTTAAGATAATTATGGATGAGGTGATACTGCCACTAGATGTGCTTGGACTTTTGATGAGACCTTGGCTCCTTAACTAGAGCTATGGTGCCATTATTGTCACAATACAGAGAGACGACATTCGATGATATCACTCCGAGCACTATGACAAACTTCTTGAATCAGAACGTCTTCTTCACAACTTTTGATGTGGCGATATATTCTGCTTTTATAGTAGAGTTTGCTATCATGGTCTGCTTGAAACTCTTCTAGCTTACAGCACATCCATTGCACATAAATAGACTTTCAGATATCGACTTTCGATCATTTATGTTAGATATAAAATCTGAGTTTGTGTACCCCTAGATCTAAAGTTCTCCATTATCAAAGATCAGAAATATATCCTTAGTTCTTCTCAAGTACTTAAGGATATACTTCACAAAAGTCCAATGCTCTTTGCCTGGATTCAACTGATACCTGCTTGTGACACTCACAGCATGGGCGATATCAGGTCATGTACACAACATAGCATACATGAAGCTCCCTATTACCGAGGCATAAGAGATCTTGTTCACGCATTCAATCTCCTCAAGTGTGCTAGGGAACATCTTTATGAAGTGATGAATGCCATGTCTGAAGGGTACTAGTCTCCTCTTGGAGTTTTTCATACTGAATCTCTTCAGCATCTCCTCTATGTACATCTTCTATGATAGACCCAGCATCCTATTTGGTCTATCCCTATAAATCTTAATTCCCAATATGAAGGATGCCTCTCCTAGGTCTTTCATAAAAAACTCTTTTAATAACTATATTTTGACTGTGGTCAACATGAAAATATTATTTCTAATTTGGAGGATGTCATCCATGTATAATATGAGAAAGGCAACAATGCTCCCACTGAGCTTTTTGAAAATATAGAGCTTCTCCTTATTTTTGATGAAATCAAATAATTTGATGACGTTATTAAAATGAGCATACTAGCTCCGAAATGCTTGCTTTAGTCCATATATGGATCTTTACAGCTTGCAGACCTTGTGATGATTATCACTGAATGTGAAATCGCGCGACTGTTCTATATAGATATCTTTCTCAAGATATCCATTTAAGAATGCCATTTTTATATCCATCTGTCATATTTTATAATCGAAATATGCTACAATAGCAAGTAGTGTATGGATGGATTTAAGCTTAGCTAATAGCAAGAAGGTATCTTGATAGTCAATGCCTTCATGTTGACTTTACTCCTTTACCACTAGCCTAGCCTTGAATGTCTCCATATTTTCATCTCCACCTATCTTTCTCTTAAAGATCTATTTACACCCAATAGGTACTATACCTTCAGGTGGATCTACCAAGGTCCAAACTTGATTTGAGTGCATTGAATCAATTTTCGACCTCATTACCTCTAACCATTTCTCAAAGTTAATATTTGATATCACCTCATCATAGGTTTTGGGATCATTACTATGAACCCCATTTTTTATAAGAAATATTTTCTCTATATTCTCTAAAATAGTACCTAAGTACTTCTCAGGAGGATGAAAAATTCTACTTGACCTATGAGGTGGAAGAGGTAATATTTAGATTGGCTCAGACTGATTGGATTCCTCAGATTCCTTGGCTCATTACTCTTTCAAGACTTTCTCCTTGAGTCTAATCTATTTTTCGATGCCTCTATCTTGAATAAACTATTTTTTAAGAAAAATGATATATCGACTCACAATCACATTATGGTCTTCCGAAAGATGGAAGTAATATCCTAACAACTCATTAGGATATCCAATAAACTAAACTTTAAGGGATCTAGAGTCTAATTTATCGACTTGCTGTCATTTGACATGAGCTAAACAACCTCAAATTTTGAGATGACTTAGACTTGGCTTTTTATTATATCATATCTCATACGATGTGGTAGGAATGGTTTTAAAAGAAATCCTATTTAGTAGATAAATTACTATCATTAAGCTATGTCCCCAAAGAAACTCAGGAAGATCCGTGAAGCTCATCATGGATCGAACCATATCTAATAGGATCTAGTTTTTTTATTTTGAAATCTTGTTGAGTTGAGATATTACAGGTAGAGTCCATTATGAGACTATGCCATTGTCCTTTAAATAGTTTAAAATTTTTTGACTAAGGTATTTACCTCCTCGATCTGATCGAAGAACTTTAATGGACCTTCTGATATACTTTTCTACTTCATGTTTGAATTTTCTGAACTTTTCAAAGACTTCAAACTTGTGTCGCATCAGATACACATATGCATACTGAGATAGATCATCAATAAAAATGATGAAGTAGAAAAAAATATCTCTGACCGGCACATCAAATAGGCTGCACACATCTTTATGTACTAGGACAAGTAGGTCCATAGTCCTTTCGCCATGTCCTACAAATGAGAGCTTAGTTATTTTGCCTTAAAAGCATTATTTACAAATCAGATATAACTTGAAAATCAACAAACTCATTAGTCTGAATTTCTCTAATTTGTTAGTCATGTCTTTAGTTATATGACCTAGTCTTAGGTGCTATAGATATCTTTCATTAGACTATCCTTAGATCACTTAGATCCTATGGCATTCATATTTTGCTCGACCTTAAAAATAGAAGCATCAATATATAATAGGTAGAGACTATTAATTAAGAAACCACTTATAATTTTTTTTCTTTCATAAAGAATAGTACAATTATTCTTAAAAAAATTAATTACATAACATTCTTGTACTAAACATGAAACAAAAATCAAAATTTCACTTGTAGTGGGCATAAAATAAGTCTCTAAGAACTAAAACTAATCCCGATGGTAATTGCAGAGGGTAGATTCCCACGATTATAGCAGCAACTCTTGCTCCATTTTTAATGCACAGGATTATCTCACCATCCTTCAACCTCGTGCTCTCTTCAAGACCCTGCATGGAAGTGCACAAGTGAACACTAGAACTAGAGTTAAGCATCCAACTGGATGTAGAAGAAATTATAATATTAGTTTCAATGATGAGCATACCTTCGGAAGGACCTACCTTCTTCTTGTTCTTCAGGTTGGCCAGGTATGAAGGGCAGTTTCACTTTTAATGGCCATCGATATTACAATAAAAATATTTTTCTTTGTCAGCAGCCTTCTTCTTTGGTTCTTTCTTCTTCTTCTTCTTCTTCCCATCTTCCATCTTCTACTTCTTCATAGATTTCTTCTTTTTTCTGAAAGATTTTCTTTTCTAGGAAGTCTTCTCCATAGTAAGAACTGAGCTCTTTAGACCTTTCATAGAAAGCTCAGTAGTAATTAGCATATTCATTAATTCAGCTAAGGTGCACTATAGTTTATACCTATGGAAGTTCATGATGAACTATCCATATGCATCAGTCAAGGACTGTAGTATCACATCAATCTGCAGATCCCTATCTAACATGACACCGAGCTTCTCAAGCTCTTCTAAGTTCTTAATCATCATCGAGCAATGATCTTGGACCGATTGCCCATTATGCATTTATGCCTTAAAAAGTCTCTTTGAGACTTGATAGCAAGCTGCATGACTCTGTTCATCAAATAACTTTTGTAGGTGAGTCAAATTTAGTGAGTAGTCCTAATATCTTTATATTGGCATTGTAGCTCATCAGACATCAAGCCTAACATGTAGCACCTGACCTTATTATCATCATCCAACCATTTCTCATGAGATGCTCTCTGATCAATAGTCGAATGGGCTGGTAGAGTGTGAGGATCTTGGTCTAATAAATAGGTCAGCTTTTTTAAACCCAAAATAATTTTGAAGTTTCTTTGCCAATCCATGTAATTTAGTCTGATTAGTCTATGGGTGTTTAGGATTCGAGCTAGTTGGTTTGACGCAAATATTTTTTTATAGAGAATCAAAGTTTCTAGTTAGACTTTGTAATTATACTTGATCAATTTATTTAAAAATTTTATTTTTAAATAAATTAGGCTCCCACTATTTTTTTGGATCCCTACACTTCCTTAGCAGAGATGCAAAAATCTCCACGATTATAAATTTTTGGTAGGTGGTGCGATCCCGCCGACTGGCTCACCACCTCACCTAACAGTTATTGATAATAGGTCAATCGATGAGTGGACAACTTTTATCCAATATTTTTCTAAACATGGTACATCCAAACTTGATCTCTAATTCATGAAGCTCACCATGCTCGAAATATTGCTCTACTCCTTAGATAAGTCAGACACCACCATTTACATAAATTGGATTCTTGATTGGATCCCTCACCGTATCCAGAATATTGAGCCCAACCTATCCTCCAATCCATAGCATCTAATGCTTAATAGAAGTAGTTGCATCTTTCCGATGCAACTAAACCACTATATCCAATTGAAAATAATCAACCCCGAAAAGGATCCACACATCTACAATGATGGAAGACCTATGACTTAATATTTTCTTAGAAAAATTTGATTTAGATCTCTTAGATATGACTTGACTTAGTCATAACAATTATGACTAACCTAGTAGCATAGGTTAGCTCGAATCATTAGCTACCTCAAACCAGAACTAGATTGACCCAAATGGCTAGGTAAGTGAGACTGGTGAAGGAATATGCCATTAGCTTGATATGAATGCATTCAGGTTGAGTAGCTCTCAATTAAAAATCAGTCGATCATATTTACCAAACTTATCTTAGATAGCAAATTATCGAATCAGAATCGATTGGATTAGCCTACAATCCAAGGTTTGAATCGTGGAACCAAATTAGGTCTTATCTTGATCGACCATATGTGACCGTGAGTCGACCTTAATCCAAACTTACATCTAATGGATTGGTCAATTCTATGCATTTTTAATCCCACCTAACCAACTCTTGATTCGATTTAATCAACTACTTGACCTAATTGAGCTATCAATACTTGAATCAATGTTTTATGAAATTATCTTAGATCTAAAATTTTATAATTTTTAGATCTAATTAATTTTATAAACTTAATTCTTAATTAAGTCCAGCGTTCATAAACAAAATATGTATAAAAAATTTTAGGATTTTAGATGTTAGATGTGTGCTTGAGAAGCCAGATTGGCCGACACTTGTAATATACTTCTAAGAATAATTTTATAATTTTAACTATAAATTAAAAAATAAATTATTTTTTATTATAGTGTGTATTTAAAAGTATCTGTGATACATTCTTTGAGTTAATGGTAATGATAATTCATATTTTCAAGAGTTAAAAATTTAAGACATAAATTTTCATAATTAACTCATAAACTACTTCCAACTGGAGGATCGTCACGAGGATGGTGATCGATCTGAAAGGTTGGTATATGATTGCTTTCTTAGGATAGATGAGTCTTGAGTCTATGATGTAGAGACATCAAAGTGAGAGTACAGATACTCATTAGAGAATGAAGATAATGAGCGTGACCATCTCAAGCAGTCATAAGAAAGTCTATCTTCTCATCGATGACTGGCTTGATGCTGAGTTGTGTGTAAGATTTTTTGATCTGAGGTGCATCGACAGTTCACCTTGAGTATGTTATAGTTTGACTGTACCATAACTCAATCTTCTAGCTATTCAAAATTCTGAGGTGTATGTTGGCTATAGCATGTTCATTGTAGGAACTTGATTATACCAAGATGGGATTTATCAATCTCGATAGTGGAGGAGTAGTCTTATGATGATTATGAGATCGAGTCCTTAAGCTCATGGCCATGGCAATGTGATATAACAGAAAAGAGTTTTCTATTAGGATTTCACATCAGACTCAAATCGAATGATTCATTCATATGATGAATGTTGGGTTTTCATGAGTTTACCTTAAACCCTAATCCTATCGGGACTTATGATAATAGAATTGATTTACATAGATAGCTACACCAAGAGGTTCACTTTTAGTTCCAATGGATTGCCATCATATGCTATTAGGTGTTACTGGTATATTTTGAAAGTAATTAGAATGATCTTGATGATCAATCTTCTAATTGAATAAATCAGAAAAATTTTGATCCATCAAAAGATATTTCGATGATGTCAATGATAGCGATCATGACATATCTCATTACCATACAAAATTAAACCTAACTAGGTCAAACATACAAGGGTTTGAGTCTAGTTGTGATCAATTAGACTGAGTCAGTTCAATTGAATTAGATTATATCCGATTAAGTTCAAGAAAATCATGCTAGCACATGATTGAATCTAACATTCTCCTTTTATAGTCTTTTTGGGTCGTCTCAACCAAAATCCTAACTAGAACTTGTCTAGGTCAAAATAGAATTATCTAAATTCATCAGATGATTTTAGGACAACACCTATCATTTCTGGTCACCTTCCATTTTTGGTCACCTGCCTTTTTTGTCGTACACCAGGGTCAAAGATTGACCCTATTGTCAGAAAGAAGGGATCAGAGGCACACGCCCCATGAAGATTTTCTAGGGGTGCATGCCCCCACTTTTTGGTATGGCATGGAGAGGACACACATCCCCCTAGGTGTGCACCTAAAGTGGATAGGCTTTAACTTGGTCAAATTTAAGATTTGACCAGTCGAAGAGGTTTGATAGAGATCAAACTCTAAGAGAGAAGGAAGAGCCCATCATGCACCAAAGTTCCTTTCTTTCTTCCTATCTATTTTGTTTGGCATTATATGGAATATTTGGGGTGGCAATTCTAATGTGAGTTGGCATGAAAATTTGTTAAGAAATCAGAAATAAATCAAGTAATTGGTTGCTTGATTGATTGGAACACTGAGGTGGCATAGGGCTCTATTTAAGAGATCCTACGCCCTAGGGTTTCTCATGCTTTATGCTCCACACCCTAATTCTCCATAGGCAGCCTTCCCCTCTTTCTCCATGCCCCTCCTCTTCTTCTTCTCCATGCCCAAAGATTGGACCAAGGTTCCAAGAGAAGATCCATGGAAATTGGCGCAAAGGTTTCAAGGAAAGAGACGACGTTCATGAGACAAGCATGCTGCCTTCATCATTTGATTCGAAGGCTTTATAAAATCAGATTTAGATCTAATTTTTAGTGATCAGATCAAAAAGGAGAGCACCTTCAGATCTAGCCTGAGTGGACTCTAGTAGAGGCCAGATACATGCATGGCTTAATCCAGAATCCCGAGCTTCCGTAGATCATCGATAGGGTAATCAGATTATCCAATCAGGTATAAAGTTTATATCTAATTTAATTCTTAATTTTAGATTTAATATTAGATCATTGAAATCAAATCAGAGAACTCTCTAATCTAATTAGATTTTATAAAAAAAATTTTGAAATATTTTCTATAGATCTGGTCAGATCAGACCTATCCTATGGCGGAAAAAAGCAGTTTTTCCTTCAACTGGTATCATAGTTGCGTTAGCAGTTCTTCATATCTATTTTGGATCTAATTTTTTTTATGATCTATGATCTGATATTAAAAATTTCTCATGTCACATCAGATGTGATCAGATCTAAAATCAAAAAGATTAAAAATTTTAGATTCATATCAATCTTGTATGAGATACAAATCTAGACTAAGTTTAGAATTATTCTATGAGTAGTCTAGTGCTAATTTTTTTTTGATATAATTAAAATTTTTTAGATCTTTATGCTTCTATTTTCAAATGTTATAATCAGATCTAAAAAGTAGAAAATAAAATTTTTAATTTTTATATGAGATATGAATGAAACATGCCTAGACTAGTTGTAGAATAGTTCTATGATTTATCTAGACTAGATTTTATTTTGGTATGATCAATATAATTTTTTTTTTAGATATTATATGTGATGTATCAGATTTGAAAGCATGCATTTAGGATTTAATGAAAGATACATGAGATGTATATAGAACGTGCATGTTTAGATTTATGACTTTATATGAGATATATGTTGTAGATTTATTGTTTTGTAGTATAGTAATTATTTCTGATTAAGGTGTTCCCCTTAGCCATCCAGTCATAAGAGCAAAGTAGGGTTTAAAGGCCCTCTCCTTCCATTTGATAGGGTGTTCTTATGGCATGTAGAGGTGCTGTGCATTCATCCTTAATCAAAAATTAAAAATTTATTTTTCTACAAAATCCTAAATCCTGAAACCCTACGATTTATGCATGTTTTTGGTTATTAACCCAAAGTTAATTAATAATTAAAATTATAAAACTAATTAGATCTAAAATTATGAATTTTAAGATCTAAGACACTTTCATAAATTTAAGTTCATACTTGGGTAGCTCAATTAGGTCTAGCGATTGATCAAATCAAATCAAGAGTTGGTTAGATGGGATCAAAGAAAGCTTAGATTTAACTAGCCTAATAGGATTAAGTTTGGATCAAGGTTGAATCACATTGAGATGTGATTCGATCAAGTCAAAACTTGATTTGGCTCCACGGTTCGAGCTTGGATTGTAAGCTAATTCGATTGGTTCTGATTCGATAATTTCATAACCAAGATAAGTCTGGCAGATACAATCGACTGGATTTTAATTAGGAGCTACTCAATCTGAATGCATTCTTATCGAGTTAATGGCATATCCCTTTCACCGGTCTCACTTACCTAGCCATTTATGTCGGTCCAATTCTGATTAGAGGTGGCTAACAATTCGAGCCAACCCATGTCGCTAGGTTAGTTATAATTATCATGACTAAGTTAAGTCTAGTTTAAAGAGACCTAAATTAAATCTTCCAAAGAAAATATTAAGTCTAAGGTCTTCCACCATTGTAGATGTGTGGGCTCTTTTCAGGGTTGATTGTTCTCGGCTAGATACAGTGGTTCAGTTGCAGTGGAAAAATGTAACCATGTTTATTAGGCATTAGATGCTATGGATTGGAGGATGCATTGGGCTCAATATTTTGGATACGGTGAGAGATCCAATTAGGAATCCAATTCATGCAAGTAGTAGGTCTGACTTAACTAAGGATTGGATCAATATTCTAGACATGATGAGATTCATGAATTAGAGATCAGGTATTGGTGCACCATAATTAGAGAATCATTGGATAAGAGTTGTCCATTCATCAATTGATCCATCATCAATAACTGTTAGGTGAGGTGGTGAGCTAGTCGGTGGGACCGCACCACCCACTAGAAGTCATTGATCGCAAAAATTTTTGCATCTCTGCCAAGAAAGTGTAGGAATCTGATTAAATAGTGAAAGCCTAATTTATTTAAAAATAAAATTTTTAAATAAATTGGTTAAGTTATAAAATCTAATTAGAAATTTTGACTCTCTATAGGAATATATCTGTGTCCAATTACAAGGATTGGCTCTGAAACTTTAAAATTATTTTGGATTTTGAGAAGTTGACTCATGTGTTGGAATAGGATCCTCCCACTTTACCAGCCCATCCATCCACTGAATAGAGAGCATCTCTAGAAAAGTGGACCAATGAAGATAACAAAGTCAGGTATTACATATTCAGCTCGATGTCTGATGAGCCTCGATGCTAATATGAAGACAAAGACTAGCCGCCAAATGTTGGCTCATCTATAAGAGTTGTTTGGTGAATAGAGTCGCATAGCCAAATATCAAGTCACTAAGAGACTTTTTAAGGCTCAGATGCATGATGGACAGTCAATCCAAGATCATTGTCTGATGATGATCAAGGACTTAGAGGAGCTTGAGAAGTTCGATGTCAAGTTGTATTGGCACATCATCCTGGCATCACCTAGCTCTGATGCCATGTTGGAAAAGCCCCTGATCTTTAGCTTGGACCATAGAAGATCTTTGACGTTCTCTAAGGTAGTGTATCATAGATCCACACCTAGATCTATGCTGGGGCACCTCCCTCCTTGGACTTAAGGGAGGCACCCCCTCTCTCTAAGGCTTCTTCAAAAACCTAGGGCAACAAAACTAGAGAGAAGAGAGAAGAGAGGCTGAAGGAAGAAAAGATCTGTATTGATTACTCTCTTGAAAATCCTAATACAATCTATGTATTTATACATAGCCATTGGGCCCGATCAAAAACTCTCCTGGCTAATCCAATACATGAAAGCACTCACCGAGCCTATGTATACCCATGTCTCCCATGGTCTCATCTCCTGGATCTAAACCCAACCCATACATGAGTGTGCCCTCTTAAGATCTCTCAAACCAGGCCTTAAGACTCCTAGGATAAGTCCTTATCCTAGCCCCAAATAGACCCTCATGTAGCTTTGCCTATGGACTGAGCCAACTCAGTCTCAGCACTAAGTCGGCTAACCTGAGACTGAGTCAGCTCAGTTTCAGTTTAAGCCAACCCAGTTGCATGCCAGCCTACAATCCCAAATGTGCACCTCTCTGTTTGGTCTGTTCTCTAAGACTTAGCCGACTCAGTTCTAGACTGAGCCAGCTAACCTACAGTAAAGTCCTTTTCTACAGTCTTCATACTTTAGCTTTGGTTTCTTGCTCCACTTTGTGTCCCAGGTCTTCGAAGCACCAACCAAGCCCCTCAAGGCCCTCAACATCTGAATCTTGAGCCTGTGGAGGGCTAAACACTGCCTCCACCCTAGGACAACTCCTGTCCTAGTCTATTCGAAGTCGACATTCTAGCTCCTTTTGTGGCCTTCCAAAGCTTGGGAGCACCATCAATCCTCATAATCTCCACCTTGGTGCTCCTAAGCCTTGGCAAACCCTTGGCAATGCTCTCCTACACAATCCCACTGTCGCTGTGCATCCTGACAGCCCATTATACAAACATCATCTCTACTATTTCTCTTTAGCTACTATGCACCTTTTAGGTCTTTAGGATGACCATCTCTATAGCTGAAGTCTTGGCTTGCTTATCTGCACTATCCTGAAATTGTAGGATCCCTTCTGCTTAGCAACTGCATCACTTTTCCTAAATTTTTTGGAGAACCTAAAGCATCCCGTTGTACTAGCACATGCTATACCACCTAACACGATCTTCTCAGAGCTATATCTATCCACCAGCATATGCCGCTCCACCTGAAATGGTGCATCACCGACGTTGGTGCTAGAATATCGATCCTCCTGCACCTCTTTACTCTAAACTCATGCTAAATTTTCTCTCCACTTGTGAAGCCTCCACCCAGAGCTCCACCTATATCCAAAGTCCATCTGATGCCGTAGAAGCTGACTCTATACCTGAGTTTCTCAAGGCCAACCATCCAATGCTATCCTGCTGGGCCTACCGCTGCACCTCGAATACCATCGTTGTCCCTTCGAATCCTCCATAATTTGCGGCCTTCTTCAAAGTCATATCGGATACCTCCACAACCTGCGGGCACCTCCAAAATTTAAGAGCTCATCCAACTCTTCAAATCAGTGACTGAACCCTAGAAAATTTTACTTTAGCCTTCTCCTCTTCTACCCTTGCACTAGCCATCGCTTTAGTTGTGCCTGGAGGAACTACAGCTCAAACACTATCCTAGGCTCAGACCCACCTATCTCATCTCAAGGATTCTGAGACTCTTTTGTCTTCCTGAGACCTACTTCTAGTCTCCTTAAGATGCCTCTTGACACTCTCTATTGAGATACCTCCCTTGGTTGCTGCACCACCGAGCCTCTCTCAGTCCCATGCCTTTAGAAAAATACTATTGCAGCACTCCTGTGCTCCCTACCTCATCTCGACACCGTCTTCTGATAGGTATCTAGGTTCTCTCTTGCTGCACACAAACCATCCTCCACCTGAATCACAACTCTTTCTACTACTCTTGCAAAAGAAACTTGATCCAGGATACTTTCGACTGCTAGATGCCCCTAGCGCTCCTTGAGACCTCCTAGCTCTCCCTAAGACCTACTCTAGGTCCTCCTGAGATGCCTTCTGATACTTTTTATTGAGATACCTCCCTCAGCTGCTGCAACATTGAGCTTCTCTCAATCCCTTGCTTATAGGATAGCGCTACTGCAGCATTCCATCACTCCCTAGCCTTGTCTCTATGCCGCTCTACAGCCATCTAGCCCTAATCTACTGAGCCTCCATAGATCATCCATTTCCATCACCCCCAAGGCTCCATAAATTTATGCTTTGGTTGAACTACTAAATATATCTCCGACTACTTTTTTGTCTTCCTGCAATCAAAGGATGTATAGTTACTTCTTCAGCCTTTCTTCGATTATTATCCATTGGAAAATCTTTCTTCATCCATCAACTACCCATCTTCATAGAGAATCCTGATGCTTTCTACTGAGATACCTTCCTCGATTGCTGCACCATCGAACCTCTCTCAACCCTACATCTCCAAAAAAGTGCTACTGCAGTACTTCAGCACTTCCTGCCTTGTCTATTGTCATACATCTCGATCTTTCCATCAAGATTGATCAGCAAGTCATGCACCCAAATCTTCCACCTAGAGAAAAATCCTTCCCATTAATTCTCTCAGCCTCTACCTCTAACCTACTTCTTCTAGTTGGCCAAACCACAGTAATAACAAAGATAGTTCTAAGACATACCATAGAATCCTCATACAGATTTCTGATTTCTTCCTGTATGACTTCTCCTTTACTTTCATGCACCATCAAGCTCTAATATCAAATGTTGGCGCATTATCCTAGTATCACCTAGTTTTGATGCCATGTTGTGAAAGCCCCTGATCTTTAGCATGGACCATAGGAGACTTTTGACATTCTCTAAGACAGCGTATCAAAGATCCACACCTAGATCTATGCTGGGGCACCTCCCTCCTTAGGTTTGAGGGAGGTGCCCCCTCTCTTTAGGGCATCTTCAAGACTCTAGGGCAACAACACTAGAGAGAAGAGAGAAGAGAGGTTGAAGGGAGAAAAGATCTGTATTGATTGCTCTCTTGAAAATCTTAATACAATCTATATATTTATACATAGCTATTAGGCCTGACCAAAAACTTTTCTAGCTAACCCAATATATGAAAGCACTCACTGAGCCCATATATATCCATGTCTCCCATGCTCTCATCTTCTGGATCTACACCCGATCCATACATGAGTTAGCCATCTTAAGACCTCTCAAATCAGATCTTAAGATGTTAGATATATGTGTCCTAGAAGTCAGAATTGGCTGACATTTGTAATATACTTCTAGAGGCAAAATTATAATTTTGACTATAATCAATAAAATTGATTATTTTCTATCACATATGTGTATTTAGTGTCTGTGATACATCCTTTGACTTAATGGTAATGATAATTCATATTTTCAAGAGTTAAAAATTTAAGACATGAATAATCATTATTAACTCATAAAATGCTTTCGACCATAGGATCATCACGAGGATGGTGATTGATCCGAAAGGTTGGTGTACAATCGCTTCTCTTTAATAGATGAGTCTTGAGTCTACGGTGTGGAGACACCGGAGCGAGAGTACAGATACTCGTTAGAGAAAGAGGGCACTGAGCGTGACCACCTCGAGTAGTCATTAGGAAAGTCTACCTTCTCGTCAATGACTGACTCGATGCTGCAGTAGTGTGTCTGGTTCTTTGACCTGAGGTGCATCGGCAGTTCACCTTGAGGGTGTTATAGTTTGACTACACCATTACTCGATCTCCTAGCCATATGGAACCCTGAGGTGTATGTTGGCTATAGCATGTTCATTGTAGGAACTGGATTGCATCAAGATGGAATCTATCTACCTCGGTGGTAGAGGAGCAGCCCTATGATGATCATGAGAATCAAGTCCAGAAGCCCATGGCCATGGCAGAGTGAAATATAATAGAAAGAGTTTCTATTTAGATTTTCACATTGGACTCGAATCGAATGATTACATCATATGACAGAGACTAGGGTTTGACGAGTTCACCTTAACCCTAATCTGATCGGGGCTCAAGATAGAAGAACTTAATCACACAGGTAGCTGCACCAAGAGGTTCGCATTCAGCTCTGATGGGTTGCCACCATATACTGCTAGGTGTCACTGGTGGATTTTGGGAAGCAATTAGAATGATTTAGATGATCGAATCATTCTAGCTGTTCGAATCAGAAGAGTTCTGATCCATCGAAAGGAGTTTCGATGATGTCTATGATAGAGATCATGACATATCCCATTACCATACAGAACTGAACCTAACTGGGTCACACAAACAAGGGTTTGAATCTGGTGATCATCAATTGAACTGATCCAGTTCAATTGATCTGAATGAGATTCAATTAGGTTCAAGAAAATCGTGCTAGCACTCGATTGAACCTAACGTTCTTCTTTTACTATCATAAATAAGTTGTCCTGACTGAGCCAAAGGAGTTTGTGCTCAATCAGAGGCCTTCATATGGTCTGACTGGAGGTTGTCCAAGTCAGAAAGGTTGTCTTATTTTGTAAGACATTACCTGCCATTTTTGGTCACCTGCCATTTCTTGTTCTTTGACTTTGGTCAAAAGTCTACCTTTGACTGGTCAAAATTGACCATTGACAATTTGACTTTTGACCACATGTCATGCACCTATTGGAGAGCTGGTGGGGATTGTCCCCCTGCCAGAACCTGGCAAGGAGGAGGGCGCATGCCAAGGGTGGCGTGAGCCCAAGTAGGAGGCGCCTAGGAGTCCTTGTTGGACAAGGACTCCATCCTCCCTTTTGGATTCCAATCAGAGTTCTAAGAATCCAGTTTGACTGGTCTTAGGCACCATCTAAGGAGGAATCCAAGGAATCTATTCTCACCGAATCAGATTATAGTATGATTTTCACAAGAGTTTGATTGGTTGGAAAGAAGAGGAGTTGTAGATCACGCTAGTTAATAAATAAGACCTACGAAGCACCAAGAGAAAAAAACATAATTCCTCATGCCCCAGGGTGCCAGTCTCTCTCCATCCCCATAGCCAAGCCATCTTCTCCCTAAGTCCTCTCCATGCCCAAAGTAGTTTGGGATCTTAGTTGGTGCAATCTAAGTGAGAGAAAGGCGACAGAAAGCTAGAAGGCTGCACTACTGCAAAGGATAATTGTAGATCTTCGAAAGTTATTTTAAAGATCCTCCAAATCAGATCCAGATCTGATTTTTGGAGATGTGATAGAGAAGAAGAGGATCTCTAGATCTAGCTCAAGTGGATATCGGTAGAGATCACGCACTTGCATGGCTAGATCCAGAACCTTCCGCTGCTTACAGGATCATCAACGGGTAATAGGATTACCCTACATCAAGGAAAATTAAATCTAATTTAATTTATCTATATTTTATTTTAATTATTAAAATAATAATAATTAGATCTGAAATATTTTATATCTAATTTAGATCAAAGAGAAAAAATTTTAAAATATATCTCTTGATCCAATTAGATCTAAACGAATCTGGTCCGAGAAATCAAGATTTTCCTTCAACTGGTATCAGAGCCAAGGTTCTAAAGTGTTTAGATCTAATTTTAAATTTATTTTAATTAAAAAATAAATAATTTTAGATGTCACATGAGATATGATCAGATCTTAAATTAAAAAAATTAAAATTAAATGATTTGGATCTAAGATTAGAAAATATGCATGACTAGTTCTAAAAGGAATAATTCTATAGAATAGTCTTGAATGTTAACAATTTAATTTAATTAAATCATATTTTAGATATATTTATTTACTATTTTTTGATATATAATTAATTATAATAACTCTAAAAATAGTAAATAAAAATTATTTAATTTTATATCATATGAGATATGATTGATGCATGTCTAGACTAGTTGTGGAATAGTTCTACATAGTTATCTAGATTAAAGTTTATTTTGATAAGATCAATTTAAATCTAATTTTTTAGATTATTATGAGATAATTTAGATCTGAAAACATGCGATGATTCGATGCATAGATGTATGCAAAATATGTCATGATTAGATCATTTGTATATGAGATATATGATATAGATCTAAAACTATTTGTAGTATTATTCCTGATTAAGACGTTCCTCTAGCTGTCCAATCCATAAGAATGAGAAAGGAATTTAAAGCCCTCTCCTTCATCCGATGGGTGTTCTTATGACGTGTAGGGATGCTGCACGTTCATAACTTTAATCAAAAATCTAAAACTTACTTCATGTAAATTCCTAGATCCTGAACCTAGGATTTATTATGCATATTTTATTTTATGAATCCTACTTAATTAAGAATTAAGATTATGAAATATTATTAGCTCAAATAAAAATTTTAGATCTAAGAATATTCATAATACTGGGTTCGAGGCTGGGTAGCTCAATTAGATCTAAGCGGTGATCAAATCGAATTAAGAGTTGGTTAGATGGGATCAACATATGCTTAAATTGACCAGCACCATAGGATTAAGTCTAAGGTCAAGATCGAGTCATGATCAAGCAAGACCTAATTAGGCTCAAAGGTTACGAGTCTGGATTGTAGGCTAACCCAATTAGTTCTGCTCAATAATTGTGGTGTCTAAGGTAAGTTTGGCACATACGACCGACTGATTTTTAATTGGGAGCTACTCGATCTGAATGCATTCTTGTACGAGTTATGGCATATCCCTTCCACCTGAGTCCTCACTTATTGGCCATATCTATTGACTCAGTTTTGATTCGAGATGGCAATAAATCGAGCTAACCATGCCACTAGTTAGTCATAATTGTTATGACTATGATAAGTCTAGTTTAATGAGATCTGAATCAATTCCCTAAGAAAAGATTAAGTCTGAGGTCTTCCACCATTGTAGATGTGCGGGCCCTTTCCAGGGTTGTTATTCTCGACTGGAGTACAGTGGCTTCAGTTGCACTGGAAAGACGCAAGCATATCTATTAGCATTGGATGCTATGGCTGGGGATGAGTTGGCTCAATATTTTAGATATGGTGAGAGGACTCAATTAGGTAATCCAGTCTGTATAAATTATGTTGCCCTAGAAGCAGAATTGGCTGACACTTGTAATACACTTCTAGGGAAGAAATTATAATTTTGACTAATCAATAAAATGGGTATTTTCTATCACACTGTGTATTTAGTGTCTGTGATACATCCTTTGAGTTAATGGTAATGATAATCATCATTTTCAAGAAGTTGAAATTTAAGACATGAATAATCATTATTAACTCATAAATCAGCTTCCGACATAGGACATCATATGAGGAGGTGATTGATCTGGAAGGTTGGTGTACGATCGCTTCTCTTTAGTAGCATGAGTCTTGAGTCCGGTGTGGAGACCCGGAGCGAAAGTACAGGTACTTGCGTTAGAGAACGAGGGCACTGAGCGTGACCACCTCGAGTATCATTAGGAAGTCTACCTTCTGTCAATGACTGATCGATGCTGCAGTAGTGTGTCTGGTTCTTTGACCTGAGATGCATCGGTAGTTCACCTTGAGGGTGTTATATGTTGACTAAATCATTACTCGGTCTCCTAGCGATATGAAACAACCCTGAGTGTATGTTGGTTATAGCATGTTCATTGTAGGAACTGGATTGCATCAAGATGGGATCTATCTACTCAGTCGGTGAGGAGCAGCCTATGATAATATGAGAATCAAGTCCTGAAGCCCATGGCCATGGCAGAGTGGAAATAATAGAAAGAGTTCTATTAGATTTTCATATTGGACTTGAATCGAATGATTATATCATATGACAAGAGACTAGGTTGACGAGTTTACCTTACCTAATCTGATCGGGGCTCAAGATAGAAGAACTTAATCACACAGGTAGCTGCACAAGAGGTTTGCATTCAGCTCTGATGGTTGCCACCATATACTGCTAGGGATCACTGGTGGATTTTGGGAGCAATTAGAATGATTTAGATGATCGATCATTCTAGCTATTTCAATCAGAAGAGGTTTTGATCCATCGAAAGGAGTTTTTGATGATGTTATGATGAGATCATGACATATCATTCCAATAATAGAACTGACCTAACTGGGTCACAAAACAAGGGTTTGAATCTGGTGATCATCAATTGAACTGATCTATTCAATTGATCTGAATAAGATTCATTAGGTTCAAGAAAATCGTGTAGCACTCGATTGAACCTAACGTTCTTCTTTTACTATCACAAATAAGTTGTCCCTGACTGAGCAAAGAGTTTTGTGCTCAATCAGAGGCCTTCATATGGTCTAACTGGAGGTTTGTCCAAGTTAGAGAAGGTTGTCTTATTTTTAATAGACAGTATGAACTGCCATTTTTGGTCACCTGCCATTTTTGGTCCTTGACTTTGGTCAAAAGTTGATTTTGACTGGTCAAATATTGACCATAGACACTTTGACTTTGTCCACCGTGTCACGCACCTATTGGAGAACTGGTGGGGCCTATCCCCTGCCAGACTCTGGCAAGGAGGAGCGCACGCGCACCCTAGGCGTGTGCCAAGTTGGGAGGCGCCTTGGAGTCCTTGTTGACAAGGACTCCACCTCCCTTTTGGATTTCAATCAGAGGTATTACTATAAGAATCCAGTTTGGACTGGTCCTTAAGCCGCCTCCTCTAAGGAGGATCCAGGGGACTCATATATCCAACCAATCAGATTTTAGAATCTGATTTTCCAAAGGAATTGTGATTGGGGTTTGGAGGAAGAGGAGTTGGGAATCACGCTCTAGTCGCCTATGAAATAAGACCCTGCGCCCAACTCAGATTCATGCAATTAGAAGTAGAGGTATTTTCCACCTGCCCCAAGGCTGCCTCTCCCCTCTTCCTCATGCTAATACTTCTCCCTCCTTCTCCCTCTCCACGTCAAAAGAGTTTTTGGACTTAGGTGGGTGCATTGCTAGATCTAAAAGAAAGCGATCAAAAGAAGAAGGCTGACTGCTGCAAAGGATGACTGCTGGATCTTCAAAAGGAGTTTTGTGAAGATCCTCCCAGATGCAGATCCAATTCGTTGTTTTTGGAGGGCATGAATAGAGAATGAAGAGGATCTTCAGATCCAATCCTGAGTGATATACAGGTAGAGGCAGGTGCTTTGTGTGGCTAGAGTAGAACTTTCGCTGCATATCAGGATCATGCTACAGGGTAATTGGATTACCCAATATCAGTAAATTAAATTTGTTTAATTTATCTTATTTTAGATTTATTTATTAAAATAAAAGAATCAGATTGAAATATATCAAGATCTGGTTGGGATGCAACGAGAATAAAATTTTGAAAAGTATATCTCTTGATCTGATCAGATCTGGACGAACCGGATCGAAAATCAGGAATTTCCCTTCGATTAATGGTGAGAGACTCAAGTTAGGGAATCCAGTCTGTATAATTATGGTACTGACTTAACTTAAGGAAAGTGGATGCAATATCTGAGATACGGTGAGATTCCAGTGAATTAGAGACCAAGTTTGGGTGCACCCATGATTAAGAATCTTGAAGCAAGAGTTGTGTCACTCATTGGCTAACCCAATCATCCAGATAACTGTTAGTGAGGTGCGATGAGTCAGTTTGGTGAAACACGCACCACCCATAGAAATCATTAATCCATGGAGATTTTTGCATCTTTACAGAGGGATAGTTAGGATCACTGTCTGCGCAGCCAAGTATCAAGTCACGAAATGACTTTTCAAGGCTAAATGCGTGATGGGCAGTCCCAGTCTAAGAGATCAACTGCTATGATGTATCCAAGGACTTGGGAGAGCTTGAGAGCTCGGTTGTGAAGTTAGACTTGGATTAATGCAGAATGAGTTATTCTGCAATTCCTTGACCTGTCTGGCATATGGGGCATTCATGTCAGTCTGAAGTTACATTATGTTAATACGTTCAAAATCCCGTTTGGCAGAAATTAAATGAACATGCTGGTCCACCGCTAAGCTTTGATGAAGATTTAAAGGCTTAGTTTTTACATGATAATGGACTTCTCCAAAGAAGTCTTCTGAAAAGAAAAAGAAGTCTACGAAAAAGGTAGACCAGAGAAGGAGGAAAAGAAGAAGAAGGTTAGAGCTCGAAGAGAAAAGGCCCACTGATAAAGAAAAAGTATTTTTATTATGTGCAAACAGACGACCACTGGAGAGCGAAACTGCCTACTTACCTGGTCCCATCTGAAGAGACAAGAGGGAAGGTCTTCTAGAGGTATGCTTCGTATTGGAGTCTAATCCTTACACGTTTCTTCTGCATCCAGTTGGATGCTTACTCTGGTTCTAGTGCTCATGCTCATGCCTGTCCATGCAGGGTCCTTAAGGATAGCGAGGAGGACTGAGGGATGAACATGATCCTATGCCATCGAAAACTGAAGCAAAAGTTGCTGGGCAGTGGGTTGGGAAACATATTCCTTCGATTACCTTGGTTTCAAGACTTGTTTTGCAAATAAGACTGTTATGTATGTGTCCTGCAGATAGCAGGATATTTGATTTCTGTTATCATACTTAGCAATAGAAGGCTATGTGATTACCTCTGTAGGACCATTGTAAATATTCTTTATGAAAAACAATAAAATTGCACAATGCTCCTTGATTAATGAGTCTTTTAGGCAGCTACATAGTTGATGTAATCTATTCTAACTATCGAGCAAAATGTGAATGCCAAATGACCTAGGGGATAGTCCGAAACGATAGGTATCTATGCAACCATCAGATTAGATAATATAGCAGAAGAATTAGGGGATCAACAAAATTGGAGAAAATGAGGCTATTGAGTCCATTGGACTCTCGTGCATCCATTGAGATGCAATTCTAATGTGACATATCATTATGGTCTTGCCTCGCATAATGACTAAACTCCCTTTGTAGGACATGTGGGGGAAAGGGCCACAGACTCCGTTACCCTAGGTACATACTGATTGGTGTGCGGCCCATTGTTGATGTACCGCGAGAAGGTAATTTTATCTACTTCATTCACCTTTATCGATGATGTTAGTCCTAGGTATGGTAGTATATCTTAATGAGACAGGTCAAGTCTGAACGGCCTTTTGAAAAGTTCAAGAAGAATTCAGGACATGAAGTAGATAAATAAACCTGCAAAGATCCATTAGAAGGTTCTTCGATCAGAATGCCAAGGAGCCTAATACCTTAGCCAAAATTCCTAGACTATCTTATAAGAAAAGTGGCATAGTGTCTCTCAATGGACTTCCAACAGAAACAGCCTAACTCAATGGGGGTTCCAGACAGAGAAATCTAACTTTATTAAGAATATGGTCCGATCCATGATGAGGCTTCACAACTTCCTGATTTTTTTTGGGATACTCATTGTTAACTTCAAATTTATCTACTGAAATGGTTTCCTGCTAAAACCTTCTCTTACCAACCGTATGAAGATTATGTATAAGCACGGTAAGAAACCAATGTCTGAGTCATCTCAAAATTTGGGGGTTGTCCCGACCTCATGTCAAAAGACGAACAAACGGATATATTAGAGTTAAGGTCCCTTCAAAAGCTTTGATTTCATAGGGATATCTAAAAGATCATTAGGATACTAATTTCTTACATTCTAGAAGATGCACAATGTGAATTGTGCAGGTCGACATGCTAACATTTTTTGAAAATATTTAGATTCAACGAATAGCGGCATGGAAAGAGCAGATTAAGCCTGATGAGGGGAAAGTTCTCACGCAGAGTACAGAACGAGCCAAGGACCAATGGAACCAAATCATGTGAGCCAATAGAGAACACTGACAGTCCTCCACCTCATAGATCGGAGGAGTATTTGCCGTTCCTGATGAAGATACTTAGGTATTTTTTTAGAGAAAGTAGAGGAAATGCTTCCTCGTAGGTAATGGTGCTCATATGGGGATGCCCTCCCAAAACCTTACATGAGGTGAATAATCAAGATATCAGCTCCGAGAAATGGCTAGAGGCAATGCATCAGAATTGACTCGATGCCTCAACCAAGTCTGGAATCTAAGTAGATCCATCAGAAGGTATAGTACCGTATTGGTGTAAATGATCTTCAAGAGAAAGATTGGTGTTAGATGAAATGTGGAGACATTATGGCTAGACTAGTGGCAAAAGGTTAAGTCTAATGCGAGGCACTGACATAAGGATACTTTTTCAGTAGCTATGCTAAAATCCATCGCCACTATGCTTGCCATTACAGCCGTATTCGAGTTATGAATATGCAAATGACGTGGAAAACGGCATTCTTAAATGGAAATATCTGAGAAGAATCTATATGAAATAGTCCGTAGGTTCACATCCATGATACTGTCACAAAGTTTGCAAGCTGCAGAAGATCCATATATGGACTTAAGCAAGCATTCTCAGCCTGGAATACTCATTTCGATGATGTGAATCATAAACATATTGATTTCAATGCAAAAATGAAGAGGAATCGGTGTCTTCAAAATGGTTAGTGGAGTGCTTGTTGTCTTTCCCGTATTGTACGGTGGAATGACATCCTCTTATTGGAAAAATATATTCTCATGTTGATGAACAGTCAAAATAGTGGTTGTCCAAGGAATTCTCCATGAAAGACTAGGAGCATCCTTTATCAAGAAGATTAAAGGTCTATAGGATATACCGAATAGGATGCCTAGGCTTTCATAGAAGAGGTATCATAGAGGAAGCTTAAGCTAATGAGGTTAGTAATGGAAACTCTAAGAGGGGATGTAAATCACTTTCAGGACAATTTTACATCTTTCCAAGAGATGTGCCCCTAGGCAGCACTGAGGAAATAGAACCATGAGCAATGATCCCTTATGCTTCTGCCAATAGGGAGCTCATGTATGCCATGCGATGTACAATCGACCTGATATAGCCCATCGTGAGTGTCCAAGCAGATTCGTTCAAATCCAGGTGAAGAATACTAGACTTCTGTGAAAGTATCCTTAAGTACTTAAAGAACTAAGGATAAATGATGTGGTCTTTTGTTGTAAGTAAAGAACTCCAATGTCCAGGGATAATCACAGACTCGGATTTCATGTTCGATGTACGATATCTGAAAGTCGACATGCTAAGGAGTCATTTGTGTGCAATGGTGGTGCTGTAAGCTGGAAGAGTTCTAAGCAAACATGAATAGCAGATCCAACCATGGAAAGTAGAACTATCGATGCTCAGAGGCTGCGAAGGAAGCATTTATTCATTCCTTTTTCTGGTATAATAGAAGTTTGCTATAGAAATTTGAAGTAATCGCCAATCAGATGCCAATTCCTCTATACTACAACAACAATGGCGCCATACCTTCTAAGAGCGAGGTCTCAACAGAATACCAAAGCACATAAATAGGATTACCACCTAATCTACGATTATCCTCGAAAAAGGGTGTACGTCGGAGGTCAAGAAGTCGACTTTACAACAATGCGGCAGACCCACTTAAACAAAGCCGTTGGGGATAACTAAAAGATGAAAGCCCCCTTGGAAGAAGTAGACATTAGACTTGTCAGCTATTGGTTTAGGAAAAGTGAGATTGTTTAGATATATGTGCCCTAGATAAGCTAGAATTTAGCTGACACGTTGGTAATATACACTATCTACGGGCAAAATTATGAATTTTGACTATAATTCAATTAAATGGGTTATTTTTCACAGTATATGTATTTAGTGTCTTGATACAATCCTTTGAGTTAACGATAATTGAAATTCCATTATTTTTTAAGAGTTGAAAAATTTAAGACTATGAAATAATCATTATTACTCATAAAAATGCTCCGACCACTAGGATCATCAACGAGGATGGTGATTGAATCGGAAGGTGGTGTACAATCATTCTCTTAGTAAATGAGTCTTGAGTCTAACAAGTGTGGAAGACATCGAGCGAGAGTACGGTACTCCGTTTAAGAACGAGTGGCACTGAGCATGGACCACGTCGAGTAGTCATTAGAGAAGTCTACCTTCTCGTCAATGACTGACTCCGATGCACAGTGGTGTCTGGTCTTCTGATCTGAGGTGCGATCGAACAGTTCACCTTGAGGTGTTAGTTTGGACTATACCATACTCGGTCTCGACTACCTTTGGAACCTTTGAGGTGTATGTTGGCTAAGTTATGTTCAAATTGAGGAAACTAGATTGCAATCAAAGATGGAAATGCTATCTACCTCAGTGGGTAGAGAGCAGCCCTATGAATGATCAGAGAATCAAGTCTAAGAAGACCATGCCATGGCATGAGTGAAATAATAAGAAAGAGTTTCTTATTTAGGTTTCACATCGGATTTGATTCGAATGATTACATCATATTGACAGAACTAGGCATTTGACGAGTTCACCTTAATCCCTGAATCTAATCGGAGCTCAAGATAGAAGAACTTATCAAATAGGTAGGCTGCACCAAGAGTTTGCATTCACTCTGATGGGTTGCCAACCATATACTGTTAGGT
>QRFJ01002793.1:232328-255777 GCA_006176705.1 Cocos nucifera | reverse complement strand
CTCAGGCGAATATGTTTCAAAGAAGACATGTGCTTTAGAACCCCATTTTAGTAGTAGAAATTTTTTGATGTATGTGGAATGATTTTATGGACTTTTTCCACCTTCGCAATGGATTTTGAATACATTTTGGTAGTATCGATTAATGTTTCTAAATGGATTGAAGCAAATAGCAACATGAAACCAATGATCATAAAGTAAGTCCTAAAATTTATTCAGAAGAATATCTTTTCCACAGATTCAGATTTCATGTGCTATCATTAGTGACGGGGGTACCCCATTTTATAAATCATCAAATTTCAAACTTTATTACGAAAAATAATGGATACGACATAAGATAAGCTAACCATAACCACGCAAATAAAGACTGTCAGGTAGAGTCTCTAATAGAGAAAATCAAGAAATCTTACAAAAGACTATTAGGCCTTGAATCGAAAAAGATTGTCAGATCGATTGGATGATGCATTATGGGCCCTATAGGACAGGCATTATAAAACCCCATTGAATTGTCTCCCTATAGAATTAATCTAATGGAAAAGGTCATGTCCCTTTCCGGTAGAACTTGAACATTAAAGCATATTGGGCAATAAAATATTAAATTTTAATTTAAAATAAAGTGTTCCAATCGGATTTAACAATTTGAGTGGAATTAGAAGAATTAAAGGGCAAAAGCTTATGAAATTCAAAAATAATAAGGAGAAAATTGAAAGCCTTCTATGAATAAACATATTTCAAGAGAAAAACCTTTGAGCCAAAATCAAAACAAGTCTGGTTATTTAAATTCAAGGCTTCGATTATTCTCATGAAAAATTAAAAATCCCAGATGGATGGATCTTAATATAGTTAATCATGTATCCCACATGGTGCAATTAAACTCTAATGATCATAGACTAAAAAATTTTTTTTAAGGTTAAATGGTCAAAGGCTTAAACCATATATTGAAGGGATATCATTAAATCGAAAATATTGATCAAGTACAATTAATGAATCATAATGAATTAAACTATATTTGTCTGGCTGAAGACAATAAACTTAGTGCTCATTGGAGGCAACCCAATACTTCTTGAATCTAATTTATTTTTTAGTCTCTTTTTAGGCTAAGTTGGAGAAGGACCATAAAAAGGCTGGAGAAGGATCACAAGGTTCAAAACCATCTAAATAAACAAACATAATTTTCATCCTTTTATTTATCTTCCCTCTCCATTGTAGACAATCATCAATTACAGTGGAGGTGTAAAATTCAAAAAAAAAAAAGGAAAAAAAAAGAAATTTTTTTTAAAAAATATATATATAACAAAAAAATAAAAAATATTAATATAATAAAAAAATATATATAAAAATAAAAAAAAATAAAATAAATAATAAAAAATATCTATATATAATAATAATCAAATTTTTGGATGAACCATATTTAGGAAAGAGATCTTAAGCAAAATAAACTAGGAAAAGTAATAAAGTTAGAAAGGATTAACTAATAATGGTAGCGATGTTAAAAGCAGATTACTTGGTCAGACTATTAGCAGCCTACTTAGGTCATTTAAAGGCTAACAATATTTCTAATTGCACATGAACACTAATGAAGCACAGCAGGTGTTAATTATAAGGCTAAATTGAGGATTTATCACTAAAAATTGATGGTTTATATATACTTCAATTAAAAAAACTTGAATTTAGGAAAGAGCTACCTGCTTAATTTTTTTAAAAAAAAGTGCAAAATACAGAGTATATGTGGATTGCCCTAAGCGAGAACTCTGCACCTTAAGTCAAGTATAGAAGTTCACAATCAATCGGTGAAGGAAGCCAGGATGCTCAGCATAATTCAAAAAAAAAGAAAAAAGAAGCAGTGTGAAAGCTATCTTAAATCATGCATTTAACTTGGGAGTATATAGAAAACTAACCAAAATAAGTGATAAAAGAAGATTCATTTGTCCCTTAATCAACACCCAAATGCTAGTTGTATTCACAAAACCAGTGCTGAAAATCTTTAGATGAACTCTAAAGAAAGGTTTTTTGATTTAATCTGCCATGAAATTTACTTCTGAAACTTCAATACTTAGTTAGTGATACTATCTAAATTTTGATCTAAATCCTAGATTTATCTTGTAAGGAAGATCTCAATGAAATATGTACTTGATCCTAAATTAAAATTCTTTCTTTACTCAGGATGAAGCAAAGCTTAAATTTGGATGGTGTGTTGAATAAGTACAATAAATTTACTAATAAAAGTAAAATTATTTATTATTAATTTATATTAATTTTTAAAAATTAATAATTAATTTATATATAATTTTTAAGAAATTCATATTTTTATTAATTAAAAAATTAATTAAAAAAATAAAAAATAAAAAATAAAAAATAAAATTTTATTATCAATGGAAGGAGCTCATTTTTTTTATCATAACAAAATAAATTTTGAGTAAAACGGAGCTAAAACGAAAAAGATATGAATTTCTAAAGAAATAAAATAAAAAATAATATAAAAAAATAATAACATATGGCTCAAACGGCTCAAGCCGCCACGCCGCAGCAGCCGGCGCATCCAGACGCGCCGAGCCAAGCCGACCAAGCCGACGCACCAAGCCATCCATGCTAGCCGACTCAAGCTCAGAAGCCATCAGCCGGTCTACAGCACAGTGTAGACCGCCAGCTCAGTAGACACTAGCGAATCAGAGCCTGCCACGTGGTAGACCTAGACCCCTAAAGGGTTTACAGGAAATTCATCGCGGCTCATAGGACATTTTGGTCTTTTTATCTATCAATAAAAGGTGCTGATTGGTTGCGGTGCACGATATGGCCGATCCACGTGGTCCATGGGAATAGTAAAAGTGCAATCGTGCGGTAGTGGTTGTTTGCAATCAAGATCGGACGGTCAGCATTTTTTTCGATTGTCGATTTCACTCGAATCGCCATCAGACGACAGCGCTTGATTCCAGCTTCGATCCAACGGTCCAGAAGGCTCCCGACGGCGATCAAACTCTTAGGCGCGTGATCAACGGCGTAAATTCCTCCATCAAGTATGATCCAACGGTCAGAAATTGATCCGACCTGATCTGGGTTGATACGCATCCATTTTTGATGATTTTTGGACCGTTGGATTCCTATTGAATGGTCAGATTTCACCAGACTTATCAGAGTCATATCAAAGTTATTTTTATTCAAATTTTATTCAAATTTTAACAATTACAAAGGCAATTAGTCCCACATTGCCTTTAGAAATAAATATCCAACCCTCCTAGCTCTATAAAAAGGATCTTAAGCCTCTAAGAAAGGAGAGAAGAGTTGGAAGGGAAGCTAAGGTACAGGGTGGAAGCTAAGCTCTGGGTTAAAGGTTGCTTCAAAGCTACGGTGCTGATAAAGAAGAGCCTGACCTTCTACGCCATCATTTCATGCCTATGCTGATCTGCGATCTCCATTTAGTTTTCTCTTTCTTTTTTTCTTTAATTCCTTGTATTAAAATTCTAAATTTTCTTTAATTCCTTGTATTTAAATTTTGCATCTGAGTTTTAAATTTAATTAAGAAAGTTTCATTATTCTTTTCAATTCTAGCTCTTTAAATTAATTATTATTTTTATTATTTTTTTTAATATTATGCATGTAGTTGCTAAGATCTAAATAGTAGAATCTTAGTACCAAATTTATTTTTACATAATTTAGATTCTAATTTTATTTATAAATCTATTTTTCAACTTTAATTTTTAAAAACTCTTATTTTTTTAAAAAAAATTATAATAATAATATAAATAAAATAATAAAAAGAATCAGATTTAAAATAAATTCAATTGCCTCTCTGTGGATCGACCCAACTCACCACTCTCTCATAATTTTTAGTTTAATTTGTAAAAAAGTAAAGAGTCGAAATTTTAACGATAAACATGGTGTCTTAACGCAACATCGTATCCTATCAAATTTTTTGACGCCATTGTCAGAGAAATTTTTGAATTTTTGATTTTGATTTCTTTGATTTATTAAAAAATAATTTCCGACAAAATGCAACCAAGTTTTTGGCGCCGTTGCGGGAAAGGGCTACGACATTAAAATTCTTTGATCTTTTTGATTTTTTATAAATAAATGATAAATAAAAATTTTTATTTCTTTATAATATTACTTGCTAATTTTTTTTTATTATTTTTAGAAAAAAAATTTAAAGAACAAAAAGAATCAATCTCTCTCTGCTTGACACTTAAAACACTCCTGACTAAAAGTATGGGCATCCTTAAATAATGTTGGCCAATAAAAACCACTCTGCAATACTTTAGTCGTAGTTTTTCGTCCAGAAAAGTATCCTCCACAAGCAAGAGTATGACAAAATTGTAAGATACTCCATTGTTCAGATTCAGAAACACATCTATGAATGATTTGATCAGCACAAATTCTAAAAAGCTCAAGATCTTCCTAAAAATAATATTTGATTTGAGCAAAGAATCGATCCTTTTCATTCTTAGATCAGCTATCAAGAATTTGTCCTATGACTAAGTAATTGATGACAATATCTGCAAACCAAGGAGTCTTTGTATGTAAAACTATTAACAATTGTTCATCTAAAAAAGATTCTCTGATTGATACAGGTTCATTATCTTTTCAAAAATTTGATAGAAACGCGATGTTGTCATTAAGACACCGTGTTTATCAGTTTAATCCGACTTCTTAAAATAATTAATAATTAAAAATATATAGATAGCAGTGAGTCGGGTCGAATCCATAGGAAAGGTAGTATTTTTAGATTTGAAATCTTTGATTTTTGAAAAAAAAAAAGAGATTTAAGTTTTTGGAATCAAAAGTGAAGTTGGAAAATTAAAAGTAAAAATTAAAAGGTGCAGAAATTTAAACTTGGTACTAAGATCTATTAGCTAGATCTTAGCATCTACTTGCAATAAAATAAAAGCAATAATTAAAGTAAAAAAATTATAATAAAAATAAAGAGCAAAAAATTAAAATATAAAATAAAATTTTTATTAATTAAAATTTAAGAATTTAAATATATAGAATTTTAAAAAAAAGAAAATAAAATAAAATAGCCTGATCTCTGATCTTGGATCGGCATTGGCAGAAAGATGGTGTAGAAGTTCGGCTCTTCTTCTCGGCATCCGTTGCTTCAAAGCAGCCTTTAACCCATAGCCTGGCTTCGTCCCTATACCAAAGCTTCACCTTGATCGAAGATGTTGATTTCTGAAGGCCTGGGATCCTTTTTATAGAGCTAGGAGGGCTGGATATTTATTTCTAAAGACAATATGGGACTAATAGCCTTTATAATCATCAAAATATAAAGAAATTTAAATAAAATTTGATTCAAAATAGCTCTAATATGACTCTGGTAAGCCTGGTGAAATCTGGCCATTTAATAGGAATCCAACGGTCCAAAAATCATCAAAATCGGATGCATATCAGCCCAGATCGGTTCGGATTAAATTCTGGCCATCCGATCGCGCGTTGTTGGAGGAAATCTGGCCGCAAATCATGCGTCGGGAGTCTTGATCACTGTCGGGAGCATTCTGGACTGTTAGATCTTTATCTCTTAGTTTTTTGGCCGTCGGATCGTGTCAGATCGCTGATAGAATTTGAATCAAACTGGAAATCACCACCGTCATCCGATCTTGACCGCAATCTACTGCAGCCGTCCGATCGCACAATTACTATTTCCATGGACTGCGTGGATCGGCCGCACCGCACACTGCAGCCAATCAGCACCTCTGTTGCTAAGTAAAAAGGCCAAATTTTCCTATGAGCCGCGATAAATTTCTGTGGACCCTTCAAGGGTCTTAGGTCCGCCACGTGGCAATCTCTGATTCGTCGGTTTCTACTGAGCTGGTGGTCCATGCCTGAATCATGGACCGGTTGATAGCTTCAATGGCTGTATTGGCTTTGATGGCTTGGCTTGGCTTGGTGGCTCGATTTATGGAGTCGACTGAGCCATTTTCTTTTTTATTTATTTTAATTTATCTTTAAAAATTCATATCTTTTCCATTTTAGCTTCATTTTACTTAAAATTTATTTTATTGTGATCAAAAAAATGAGCTCTTTCTATTGATAATAAAATTTTATTTTTTAATTTTTATTATTTTTTAATTAATTTTTTAATTAATAAAAATATAAATTTTTTAAAAATTATATATAAATTGATTAATAATTTTTAAAAATTAATATAAATTAATTAATAAATTAATACTTTTATTGATGAATTTATGATGCTTATCACACCCCCAACTTAAGCTTTGCTCGTCCTCGAGTAAAGAAAGAATTTAGTTTTAAATATCCTTTTAACTTTAGAGTTTCGAATTTTACCTAAGCAATTTTCAAAATGGCCATTGATATTCAGTAGAGCTTAAATGAGACATATCATTGGGGTATTAATACTTATCAATAGAAAAATTAAGTAAAGAACATTAAATTTTTCAGAACTTTTTCTAAATTATTCCACTTTTATCTCTGATTTGTCTAAACTTTCATATAGGCAGGTGTATTGCTACTTCCATCCTTCATTTATTAATTTTTATTTTTACATTGCCCACTTTTTGATGCGAATATCATTGCTTACTTAGGCAACGGGATCCCGGTTACTCGGTGGGAAACCAATATTTTTTTTTTTTTTTTTTAACGTTGTACCACTATTGAGTGTCTTAACTCCTTAAGCTTTCTATTTGATCCATGTAGCGAGTCTTGGGCCAATGACTCCCAAACCAGTTGGCTTTAGGGCACTAGGTATAGAATACCCCTCGGGCTTACTAGCTCGAATCAAATAGGCTACGAGTTAAGACTAGCTTTACAACGAGCTTCTTTGCCCTTTCCACCTTTTGACGCGAAACTCAATGCTTGCTTAGGCAAAGAGGCCCGGTTACTCAGTGAGAAGTACTTGGAAACTATTTTATTAAAATAAATTTTTATATGAAGAAATGTATAGTTACCCTACACAAGCCTATAAAAAGTAGACTTTTCTTTGATGCTAGTAGAAATAATTAGAAATGCTCCAAGAAAAAACTTTTTATGTTCTAGACTTAACTCTTTATTGAATTTTCTTAATACTTGATTCCTCAATATCTCATAGATTCTCTAATCTGTGCATCAATTTTCT
Source organism: Cocos nucifera (assembly GCA_006176705.1). NCBI lineage: Eukaryota > Viridiplantae > Streptophyta > Magnoliopsida > Arecales > Arecaceae > Cocos > Cocos nucifera. Next base: position 248,714 of record QRFJ01002793.1, on the reverse strand, counting down.
TTTAAAAATGCTTAGTTTAATTCGATTCTTAAGCATAATCAGGTATCTAAATACTAAATACTAACTTTTTCGAGGACTTAAAATTTTAAAATTTTTATTTTTCTCTCCCCCCAACTTAATCGACATTGTCCTCAATGGAGAAGAAAAAATAAAGGATGTAATAAAGAACATGGAAGAATACACCTAACTCAGTATATTTTTGGTCCAGCACATGCCTTTGAAAATTTGAGCTCTCCCTCCAACTTATTCAAATTATCCTAAAAAAAATAAACTAAAAAGATAAATTAGATAAAAACTAAATATTGGGTTGCCTCCCAACAAGCGCTAAGTTTACCGTCTTCAGCCAGACACAATGTAGCTCACTATCCTGTGTCGAATATTGGATTGACAAATTCCAATGGTTTTGGATTGCCAATCTCAGAAAGTTGATTTATAATTCCCATTATTGATATATTCACTGTTAATTTTAGGGAATATAATTTTATGATTCTATTCTCAGACCCATGTTTATTAAGAAATTCTTCTATTTGTTCTTCTAAAATGCTCATGAATGGAGTTTTAGTATTAGGAGTTAAGTTTGATTCAATGGGTGCTGGAATGGTGACTAAAGGCGGTTTTAATTCTGGAGGTAAATTAATGTGATCTTGCTTAAACAACTCCATTGACATTTCATTACATGCCTTTTGATTTTTATAAGAAGAACCAGCTTCTAGGGTTGAAGAGAATAGGACATTAGGTTTATAAGTCTCGGGTAAATCATCTATTCTCTTTTCCCTTTTTTCTATCTCATTTAAACTAGAACTAGCATCAGTACTAATTCTTGGCTTGGGTTCTTCTATGTGGTTAGTCTCAGTACTAACCAGTTCCTCTAAATTTTCATTTTGGCTAGCATCAGTACTAGCCTCTCTCACCTGATCTTGGTATGGGTCCATAAGAATCCTATAGCTTTTAAGTTCAGAAATTACTTTGGTATTCTCAAATTGGGGATTCTTAGATGAAACATTAGATTGATAATTTAATCCAGGTGGTTGGTGGTCATTAGGTGGGTTGTTTGAAATTGGTAGGTTCGGTAGTTGATCTAGTTCTCTCCTCATGTTAGACTCAACTAATTATCCTATTTGAGCTTCTAGTCTGGCGATAGATTGCTGTTGAGTTAGAATCAATTATTGAAGTTGGTTAAATCTATCATCAGCTAGATTGGTCTGTTGAGGAGGTGGGTATGAAGGTTGATTATAATATGATGGCTGGATAAACTGACTAGGCTGACCATTATTATAGGCATAATTTTGATATTGGGATCTATTTTGATAATTTTGCTCAAGTGAAATTTGGGTCTGAGCCTGAGTCTGTTGGGATGTCCAAGAAAAATTAAAGTTACTCCAATCTGAATTATATGAATTTGAAAATGGGTCATTAATCAATTTGGAGTATCCTTGAGTAGCTTGAACTTGTTCTTAGGATAAAACGTGGAAACTGTGCAGTCATAGGACATTCACTCACATGATGGGTTGGGCTAGCACAGATTGAATAAGTCTCCTGATAATTAGAAGATGATGTGAATTGTACAGGAGATTGTTGACCTAGGATTAGGAGTTGATCTAATTTCTGAGCAAGAAGATCAACTTTATCTAATTTTTGGACTATTAGGTTCATATTAGCCATTTGATTATTAGGTTTAATATGAATCAACCATTCAATTAAATTCAACTAAATCAGAAAAAGTGATTTCCTATCATGCATGTATTAGTGCAACCCTAACGTGTGGTTCAAAAAAAAAATTTAGATTTTTTATTTTTTATTATTTTTTTATTATTATTATTTTATTATATTAAAAATTAATTTTTTTAAATTATTTTATTTGTTAATTTTAATTTAATTTAATTTAATTTAATTATTATTTTTAATATTTTTTAGTTAGTTTAATTTTTATTTTATTTTATTTTTAGAGGAGAAAGAAAAAGAAAGAAAGAAGAGTTCTAAAGAAGAGGTCCTAAGGAGTCCTAGAACTAAGAAGAAAGAGAAGAATTAGGTTTAATTAGATTTAATGTTGGTTAGCAATCAAGTTGGTCAATCAATCCTGACTAAGGGTTATCCTAGATCTAGACAGCTCCTAACTGCCAAGGTCACCTTCAAGCCCTCCAAGTGTAGGATTAGCCAATCAACTAGCCAGGTAAGTGTAAGGTCGGTGGGAGTCCCCCCGTTGCTTGCCTTAGACACCAATTGTGCTTGGCCAGGTAAGCGAACGGAATCCAATTAGAAACCACCTTCCTTCGGGCCCAATCGTCCCTGAACCACTTTCCTAGACATCCAGTCAAATTGACTTATCCTAATCCAGGTTCAACTCTTAGGATTTCTTGTCCTATTGAGCTCGAGTTCCTAGGGTTGATGTCTAATTGATTTTAATTTAAAGGCTTAGGTCAATGCAGGATGTTGGTTGGTTGTTTGTGGGCTAAGGAAGGGTGATCAAATCCCCACCTTATCTTGTTTAATTGGATATTGCCCTTAATTTGATTTAATATGAATATGCATAAAAAAATTTTAATTAAAGGGTTCTATACAATTTAAACTAGATGCATGCAACTAATTGAATTCTGAAAGGCTTACCTTACCTCCAGCAATCACCAAAAAAAAATAAAAAATAAAAATAAAGATAAAAATAAAACTAATATGATGCATGCTCTAAGCAGTTAAGATTTCTAATATTGTCATGAAATTTTTAATTAGATTTAAATAAATATTTTTTAAAATTAATTCAAAAATAAAATAAAAAAATAAATAAAATAAAAAGAAAAGAGAACTAGGGTTAGGATTGATCTCACCAAGCAAAACTTCTGATTCTTTTTATTCTTTAATTTTTTTTCTATAAAATAATAAAAAAATTAGTAATATATATAAGAAAATAAAAATTTTATTTATAATTTATTTATAGAAAAATCAAAGAGATCAAAAATTTAATGCCCGTGCCTTCCCCGGCAACGGCATCAAAAACTTGATAGATTTGCTGAAATTATTTTTAATAAATCAAAAAAATTAAAATCAAAAATCAAAAATATTTTTTGGTAACAGTGCCAAAAACTTGATGCAAAAACTTGATAGAAACGCGATATTGTCGTTAAGACACCATGTTTATCAGTTTAATCCGACTTCTTAAAATCATTGAAAATGCGTAGATAGCAGTGAGTCGGATCGAATCCACAGAGAAGATAGTACTTTTAGATTTAAAATTTTTGATTTTTGAGAAAAAAAAAGAAAAGGATTTGAGTTTTTAGAATCAAAAGTGAAGTCGGAAGATTAAAAATAAAAATTGAAAGATACAGAAATTTAAACTTGGTACTAAGATCTACTAATTAGATCTTAGCATCTACTTGCAATAAAATAAAAAGTAATAACTAAAGTATAGAAATTAAATTATAATAAAAATAAAAAGTAAGAAATTAAATTATAAAAATAAAATTTTTATTAATTAAAATTTTAGAATTTAAATACATAGAATTTAAAAAAATAAAATAGCCTGATCTCTGATCTTAGATGGGCATTGGCAGAAAGATGGTGTAGAAGCTTGGCTCTTCTTCTCGGCACCCATTACTTCGAAGCAGTTTTTAACCCATAGCCTGGCTTCGCCCTGTACCAAAGCTTTACCTTGATCGAAGATGTTGATTTCTGGAGGCCTGGGATCCTTTTTATAGAGCTAGGAGGGCTGGATATTTATTTCTAAAGGCAATGTGGGACTAATGGCCTTTGTAATCGTCAAAAAAATATGGGACTAATGGCCTTTGTAATCGTCAAAACTCAAATAAAATTTGAATCAAAATAGCTCTGATATGACTCTGGTAAGTCTGGTAAAATCTGGCCATTTAATAGGAATCCAACGGTCCAAAAATCATCAAAATCGGATGCATATCAGCCCAGATCAGGTCAAACTAAATTCTGGCCATCTGATCGTGCGTTGATGGAGGAAATCTAGCCACAAATCATGCATCGAGAGTCTTGATCACTGCCAGGAGCATTCTGAACCGTTGTATCTTCATCTCTTGGTTTTTTGGCCATCGGATCGCACCAGATCGCTGATAGAATTTGAATCAAACCTAGAAATCACCATCGCTGTTCGATCTTGACCGCAATCAATCGCAGCCATCCGATCGCATAATTACTGTTCCCATGGACCGCGTGGACCGACCGCACTGCACACCGTAGTCAATCAGCGCTCTTATCGCTAAGTGAAAAGACCAAAATATCCTGTGAGCTGCGATAAATTTCTGTGGACCCTTTAAGGGTTTAGATCCGCCACGTGGCAATCTCTGATTCATCGGTTTCTGCTGAGCTGGCGGTCTATGCCTGGATCGTGGACCAGCTGATGGCTTCAATGATTGAGTCGGCTTTGATGGCTTGGCTTGGCTTGGTGGCTCGGCTTATGGAGCCGACTGAGCCATTTTCTTTTTTATTTAATTTTTATTTATTTTATATCTTTAAAAATTCATATTTTTTTTATTTTAGTTCCATTTTACTCAAAATTTATTTTGTTGTGATAAAAAAAATGAGCTCTTTCTATTAATAAAATTTTATTTTTTAATTTTTATTATTTTTTAATTAATTTTTTGATTAATAAAAATATGAATTTTTCAAAAATTATATATAAATTGATTAATAATTTTTAAAAATTAATATAAATTAATTAATAAATTAATACTTTTATTGATGAATTTATGATGCTTATCAGTGCTCTTAATCGATCTTTCTGTCCTTCAGATCGACACTGTAGGAATCGATCGAGTTTGCCTCACCTGATGAGCTCATCGATCTCATCTTAGAGCTGAATATACTCCTCAGTATCATGACCATGGTCATGATGATAAAGACAAAATTTGTTAGGATTGCGCTTACCAAAGTGAGTACACATCCTTTTCGATTTCGATAGTTGCTTCCTAATTTCCATCAATACTTGAGTTTTTGGAGCATTAAGAGGGGCGTAGTTGTGAAATCTTCAAAGGAGAGAATCCCACCGTGTCCTTCTGTTGGAGCTTTCCTGCCTCCGAGCCTGGGGAGGAGTTTGGGCTCGCTTGCACTCAAAGAAAGTTTGGGAGCACGGTCAAGCTTCACTCGACTTTTCTTCCTCAGTGGGCCTATCGGCTGATCGATCCACCATTCTCCAAAGGTTTTATCATCTTTGGCCTTGAAGGCCTCTTCAGCTCGGGCATAACCTTCAGTCTGAGCTAGCATATCAGCAAAATCTTTGAGGTACTTCTTTTTCAGAAAGAATAGTAAATCATTCTTCTGAAGGCCATCCTTGAGTGCGGCCTTTACAATTGATTGGTCTAGGTTTCGGACCTTCAATACAGCAGCATTAAATTGGATGATATAAGTCCGGATGGATTCTTCCTCCTTCTACTTAATATTTATCAAGAAATTCAAACCTCGGCACGGATGTCGGCTGCTGATGAAGTGAGCCATAAACTGATATCTTATCTGATAAAAAAAAGATGGTACCCAGCTTAAGTACTACGTACCAGTTTCTGATAATTTTCTTAAGGGTGGATGGGAAAGCCCGGCATAAAATAGCATCTAGCACACCATAGAGCAACATCATTATCCAGAAGACCTTCAGATGGTTGATCGGATCGATGGTCCTATCGTAACTCTCAAACTATCGGAGCTTGAAGTTCGACGGGATTGGTTCCTGCATAATTCTTTGAGAAAAAGGAGGGTCAGTGTAAATATCATTACCATATGAGGAAGGAGTATGATGGAGCTCTTCGATTCGTCGGCTCATTTTTAGGAGCCTTTGATCCAGAAGATCTTCACGATCGTTGATCTCTAGAGTTTTCTAGTGGAACAGATGTGAAGCTTCCCTCTGGGTCGAGTCATGGTTCGAACAAGGGCCCTCCATCCTCTGCTTCCTCTTTCCAAAGATCAAAGGTCGGATAGCCCAAGTCGGTCATTCTCAGATCGGATCACGGGGCTTCAGAGAAGCCTGCTCCAATCAAACTGGTGCTGGGGTCTGCTGATGTATGGCCTGCACCATCTTCGTGAAACTACGAACCTGCTGGACTAGCAGGTTGAACTGCTCCACATCTACCATGACTGCAGATGGAGTCTGAGTTGCCGAGGCTGAAATGGGAGTGAATAGGTTTGAACGGGATCTGACTGCAGAGGCCATTGATCGTCGGGTCAAAGCTTTCTTGGAAGGCATTTTTTCTCAAAAAAAAATTTTAGAGAGAAAGAAAAGAGATCGCTGCTGAGCACTCCTTTAAGGACAAAAAAATCTTAGAAATAGAGGGCCCTTCCTCTAGCGCCAATCCTATTGGTGCAGAATCTGGTTGACATCGGATCAAACAAGAGCCGAGGAAGATGAGGTTGCCATCGGTGACCTACAAAATAAAGTCTCATCCGGAGTTGGTGGTGGTGGCTCCAGTAAGATCCTTTGATGATCAAGTTAGCTTTTCTGGCCAACAAAAATGGAGTGCTCAAAAAAAAGTTCGACAGAATTTTGGAAAGAAGAGAGCTTAGAGAAAACGTATTTAGAGGGTTCTTTTTTATAGACGTATCTGAAGGATCTCTTTTTATAGATGGAGCCTGTAGTAGATTGATGGTGATAGCCATACTGTTCGGTAGTAGACCGCTTGGGACTGCGTGGGATTAACTATGGAGAGAGGCATCACCAAACTGATAGTGATAGTCATACCGTCTGATCGTGGGCTGCATGGGATTTATTATGGAGAGAGAGGTATCGCCAAACTGATGATGGCTGTCATATTGTCTGATGGAAGCAGACATTCGAAATTTGACTGAAGGAGAAATCTGAAAGAAGCTCAGCTCCTAAAGAAACTTGACTGAAGGAGAAGTCCAGAAGGAGTTCGGCTCCTGAAATAATCCGACTGAAGGAGAAGTCTGGAAGAAGTTCAGCTCTTGTAGAAATTCGACTGAAGAAGAAGTCCGAAAGAAGTTCAACTCATAGAAAAATTCGACTGAAGGACAAGTCCGAAAGGAGTTTGACTCTTAGAGAAATCCGACTGAAGGAAAAGTCTGAAAGAAGTTTGGCTCATAGAGAAATCCGACTGAAGAAGAAGTTCGAAAGAAGTTCGGCTTTTGGAGGAACTTAACTAAAGAAGAAGTCCGGAAGGAGTTCAGCTCTTAGAATAATCCGACTGAAGGAGAAGTTCGAAAGGAGTTCGGCTTCTGTAGGAATCCAACTGAAGGAGAAATCTGGAAGGAGTTCAACTCCTGAAGAAATTCGACTGAAGGATAAGTTCGAAAGAAGTTTGACTCCTGAAGGAATCCGACTGAAGGAGAAGTTCGGAAGGAGTTCGGCTTCTGAAGGAACTTGACTGAAGAAGAAATTCGGAAGGAGTTTGGCTCCTAGAAAAATTCGATTGAAGGAGAAGTTTGGAAGGAGTTCGGCTCCTAAAGGAATTCGATTAAAGAAGAAATTCGGAAGGAGTTTGGCTCCTGGAATAATCTAACTGAAGGAGAAGTTCGAAAGGAGTTCGGCTCCTGAAGGAACTTGACTGAAAGAGAAGTCCGGAAGGAGTTTGGCTCCTAGTGAAACTTGACTGAAGGAGAAGTCTGAAAAAAGTTCGACTCCTAGAATAATCCGACTGAATGAGAAGTCCGAAAGGAGTTCGACTCCTGGAGGAATCTAACTGAAGGAGAAGTCCGAAAAGAATTCGGTCTTTGAAGGAGTTAGATTGGGGTTCAGCCATTGAAGGAGTTCGATTGGGATTTGATCGTTATAGGAGTTCAACTATAGAAGAAAGAATTTTTGATCGAAGCTCTTCCGTGATTGCCAATTACGTTAGACTAAACAACAGACTGAACTTTGGTGGGAGCAAAATTTATCTCCAACATCTATTTTGCCCAAGTCTCGTTGTTGTAAAAATTTATACCACTATCATCTCCTTATACTCTCTCCCATTATTCTCTCATTCAATCATCGTGGCAACAAGTCTCTCTTTTGAAGCTCTTGCTCAAAGAATAACTTTATGGCTCAAAAGTAATATTATGGCTCGAAGATTATTTCTAAAAATAATAGAAATAAAAAGTTTTCACTTTTTTTTCATATAAATTATATAAATTCTTTTAAAAAATAAAAAAGAAAAAGAATCAAACATCTTTCTTACATTTGATTTTATATTTTTATTTTATAAAATTAGAAAAAAAAAATGATGCCAAACAAGATCTTAATATTTAATTTCAAGAGCACTAAAAGAAAATATGCTTTTGCTCCTGCAGGACATATATTTGGGTTTTGCTTGAATTCAAGCTTGGAGTACTTTGCATTCTCGAAGATCTGATTTCAAATAATGTGGAAGACACTATTATTGGCCTGTGCTTCTATTTTGCCTTTCATATCAATTGGTGTTTTATTTTTTCAGTTTGTAGGTAGCTAATGGAATGGCTAATAGTCTGATGATGTGAATTAATAAAATTATTTTTCTTGATTTTTTAATACAAATAAATTACGGTAGCCCAGTTCAATTGGGCTGATAGGAAGCTGGCCTGTTCCAGACCAGACCTCATAAATCCGCCCAGAAGCAGGCGATCTAAACGGGCGACGAAGAAGACTCCTGATGGGAGTCTTCTTTTTCCCGAGTTCGCCGGGCGGAGGCCGCCAGTTTCGTCCCTTGTTTTCCTTCCGACCGCCGGCTACCACTGTGGCCGTGGCCAACCGTCTGGAAGCCAGGTAAGAACCCGGAATCGATTGATTTACGCTCCTATACCTTTCTCGTAGTCTCTAGAGCCACGATTCCGGCCGGTTATCTCTAGCTTTTTGCCAGCATGGGCGATGCCCCGTTCCCCTGTTTTCGGAAGTCCGGCGCTCCTTCTTCTTTTTCCGGCTATTTTCACCGCCGGTTCTGGACATCGAGTCCTTATGCCGATCCCTCGCGGCGTCTTGTTTCCATGACCGGAGCCCCAGCCACGGGGAAGCCATGGATCTCAGGGTATGGGACCGAAGCCCCTGTTTTGCTGAGGTCGTGTTTGATTTTTTTTTAAAAATTTTTAAATAACACCGCCGGCCGTTTGTTGCTGCCGGCCGCCGTGCACTGGACGGCGGCCGGCCATCGGTTCTCTAACCGCCAGCCCCACCAGCAGCCACCCACCTTCCTCCTCCTCCTTCCTTAGAGAGAGCAGCTTTATTCTCCTTCTTCTCTTTCTGAGGTGGTAAAGGGCTCTTTTCAATGGCCGAGACCCTGATGATGAAGGGTTCTCACCATGACCCTTGGACAGCGTACCCATCCCATCCTGTCCCAAATCGGGCAACATTAAATTACATTATTAATGACGTTTGGTGATTGGGATGAAATTATCGAAATAATTTTAGATCATGAATAATTCTTATCTAAAATAATCTAATCTTTAATTATTTAAATTATATTTTATTGATTAAAAGTTTTTAGATATTCATAAATAATATTTTTGGTATTTTATGAAATTTCAAGATTATTAACCAGATAATACCAAAACTATCCCCTAATATATTCTATAAAAAATACTTATTACTTACATAAAATTTATTGTAATAAAATATTAACATATTATGAATATAATCCATAGAGGTATATATATATTGATCATATAAAGAATGCTAATTGTTTTCGATATTATTATGTATATTTATAATATATTATTTAATACTAACAATTATTTAGATTAAAAAAATAAGGCAAGTAGTAGTGATATATAACTAATTTCATTATATAAATATAAAGTATAATAACATATTTCTATTAAATCTTAAATTATCATATATATAATGTGTAATATCAATATAATATAATATAATATATATAATACTAACATAATACATTAATAGTATATTGATATATCAATATTTTTTACTAGACTAAAGAATATTTTTGTCTCTAAATTTTAGTCCAAAATCACCATCCTGGAGTGATCTTGAATATTCGACCTCAAGCACAAGTATTCCATCATTAAGTTGGATAGTGATTTGAGAAGTAGAGTGATTTGGGATCACTACCATATAGGATCATCATAGTGCAACTAAATACAATGATATTATCATGTTCACCACTATGATCATCCTTGATCTTAAAATGATTAGCCTATATCAAACAATCTCATAGTATAATTGATTACATCCTAGTATGACTCTTAATTCGTAGTTGATCAATTGAATGCTTAAATTGAATCAATCAAAATATCGGACACTATTGCTTGGCCAATCCAATAAGGATATTGGGACTTAGAATTATTATTCTTAAAATAATCATGATAAAAATCTTATTAAAATATGATTTTTGAATATTAAGCTTTGAGAGGATTTTTTTCAAATTAGCTGGATCTTTTGGTAGATTTGACTTGCAAGATAAGTAATATAATATTTTTTTCTAGATTTATCGATAAATTATATAATATTTATATTATCGAGTTTTAAGTAATATTATTTGTGATTTATGAACTTGAAATATAGTATTTATTTATTGAATATATCTTATTATAGAATATTATTTGATGCACGATATCGATCAAAGTTATTTATTTAATTATGAAGTTTGATTGATTAAATTCAATACCGAATGGTTTTGGCATATTTTTTTATTTAGAACATGAAATATATTTTTGAATAAAAAGAGCTTTGATTTGAGATAGAGTTGGACTTATAGCCTGACTATATAGTAGGGGTTGGGCACTCAATGGGAATTATATGCTGATATATCAATATCTTGCCTACTACCACTCTACGATGAAGAAATTTATGGCATATATTATATTGTGATATAAAATATATATGAGAAAGCAATATTTTGTGTGGATTGTTATAGTTCTAACTGTTACCTCTAGTGTATAGGCATATTACCAAAACAAAATGGCCCATCATTTATGCAAACCATAATTTTATTTGTATTCGTGCACCCCTCCCTTTGCAATAGTAATATATCTTAGTATATTCTGAAACATTCTACTCATTCTTTGATCTTTATGCATGCACTCTCTTAGTTGCCTAAGTTTTTATTCCAAGTTTACTTATTTTAGGGCCTATTTGGTCAAGTTATGAAAACCAACTTATTTTAAAATCACTTTTTTTCAAATGAAGTTTAAAAAAAAATACTATAAGAGAAAAATAATTTATATTTGATAAAATTATTTAATTAATATTTTTATCAGTATTTGAGAAGCAGTTTATATTTGGTAAATTTTTCAAAAAAAATACTTTTGACAATCAAATTATGAAAAAAGACATGTATAGATTTACTTTATAATTAATATTATTTAAATAAATAAATAATTTTAAATATTCATTATGATTAATTTTAATTTAATTTTTTTATTTAATTAAAATAAAAAAAATAAAAAATATATATTAAAAATTTAATCAATATAAATACAATTGAACCAAAGATAATACATATTGAAAATTTTACATAATTTTTATATGATAATATACATGTATCAAAATACACCATTCACTAAATAATGGAAGGATTAGGTGAAAATAAATAGGGATAGCTATGATAAATAATGATTTTGAATAAAAATATTTTTATCTTAAAAAAATTAATTTTCTGCTTCTACTTTTGCTTCTACGGAGAAGCTCTAATTTTCTGCTTTCTCTCCACAGTAGAAAAATTACTTCTACTACCACTCAAAAGCAGATTATTTTTTAAAATAAGCTTGGTCAAACATTCTATTTTTTTAAAATAAGTATTTTTTTGAAAAATAATACTTTTTTCTTTTCAAAAGCTTGGCCAAATAGGCTCTTAGTTGGCATATCAACAAAAGCACTTTTTCTACTTTAGAAAGTAGAAAAGGTAGATTATAACATGACAAGATTCCCATACTTTGTAAAACTTGTCAAGTGAATCTTATATATAATGCAAATTATTGCAATGTATAAAATAAATAATTTACTTTAAAATATTTTGTTTGATAAACATCTCCTTCTAGAAGGCATGGAACCAAAAAGATGTGCATTTGGAATTCACAATTTAATTATGAATTACCTCATTCATAGTTATTTCAATATATTTGTGCTCTGCACTTATATGTAGTGCTTATGATGATAGTGTTCTTGTCTATAGTTATTTCCATATGGTAATATTCTAATTATAATTTCATCCTTTCTATCTTGCTCAACTTTATTCTTTTCTCTTTTAAGTTCTAGGAGGCGCTCTTTCTGTGAAAAAGATTATAGGTGCAACATAGCTGAGTGGTTTGAACTTCTAAATGATATCCTAGAACTTATTGTAGATCGATTATTATTTCTACTAGATTTATACCATTTTGCTTGTCTGTACATCATGGAGATCGATTGCACTAGAGAAACGTCATCTCTTATGTCAGAGACCTCTCTTGTTGATGCTACCATATGAGGAGGACTCCTCAACTTGCAGCTTCATTAGTCTTTTTAACATGGAGATCTGCACACTTTTTTTGCCTGAGCTTTACAATAAGTGGTGCTGCGGATCATCACCACTGCGGATCATCTTATGGATGGCTATTTACATTGGATCATGATTTAGAGATATCTCTCTTAAATCCATTTTCGAGAGTGTAAGTAAAACTTCCACCACATCCATGTTTTCTAATATAATTCAATGAAAAAAAGAGCTCGAAGAGAAGTCAAGCATATGGAAGCATAACATAATCCGCAAGATGATGCTATTTGATGATCCCATTTCAAATCCTAATTTTCTCGTCATGGCCATCTCAGACAATGATGAATGTACCTTCTATAGGCCAGGTGATAAGACATGGACCTCCTTCAAAGATTGGTTTAAATTCTATAGAACCTCCTATGCGGGAGCAATCTATGATGGAAAAATTTATGCGCTCTGCGGTAGCACCATTGGTTTGGTACTTAATATTAACACTCTTTCATGGCATAGTTTTAGATATTCCACAATTGATAGAGATAAAACTTAGAGAATAAAGTATGTTGTAAAGTCTGGAGAAGATATATTATATGTCTTATGGTATTGGACCATTCTTTCTGATGAAGATGGACAGGAGTAGCTCCAAGATGGTGGTGGTGATCATGATTCAAATGATTCAGATGATGATGATGATGATGATGATGATGATGATGATGATGATGAGGAGGAGGAGGAGGAGGAGGAAATGGAGGAGCATTTTTATAAAAGAATTGGATTAGATGTTTATAAACTGGAGCTAGAAAATCCAAGGTACAAGTGGATTGAGGTAAAAAGCTTGGGGATCGAGCTATATTCTTAGGTCAAGGTAATTCTTTGTCCATCTATGCATCTAACTCTCCAAGATGCAAGGCCAATTGCATCTATTTCTTGGATGACAACTTTGATTATTGTATGATGACGACTTCTAAGTATAGCGATACAGGTATATTCAACATGACGGATGGTAGCATTGAGCCTCTTTCTATTGCTCCCCTTTGGTCGACTCCAGCTATATGGCTTTTCCAATAATTTGTTGAATGAGTATTTGTTTTGATATTTATCAAGTTCTATATTTTTAAGTTCTTTTATATATCATAAGAAATATTGAATGATTATTTTGTTTAGACTTTGAAAGATTGGTAAGTTAACATGTCTGGTTTCTTTAGTGATTACATTATTCTTGATAGCATTTTGTTGTCTTATTTTTACCATCACTAGTTACCATATGTAAATTCCTAATTATGATAACGGATAGAAGTTCTTATGAGTTATGAAAATAGCAAGAGGTGGAATCCCTTTGAGATGGGCACTCTTTATTTTCAAGGGATTTGAAGAATTATACTACAAGATGTATGGGGTGATAACGAAAATGAAAAAATAATTTTGTGCAATAGAAGAAAAACAAAAACTTGAAAAGTAGCATAGCATCTTCCTAATTTTGGTATATATGTTGAGAACTACCATAGAAAGAAGAAGGCAAAATATATCATCTTTGGACGGCTATACCAATAGTTTCACGCGCAATTTTGGAATCTTGAATGTTTTTTTTTTTTTTTTTTTTTTAACGATATTTTTTTTCAAATTCTAATTTACTTATGAAGAAAATATTATCTAGGAATTATTTTTTTTCTTTTCTTGTGCCAGTGTAGTTTTTAAAACAAACAAAAAGCAGAAGTTTTTCATCAAAAATTTTTATTTGTTAAGAATTTTCCTTTTTTAAAATGAATAATTATTCAAAATCCCAAATAAAAAATCAAACTTAGAAAATATTTAGAATGAATTATTCTTTCCTTTCTTGTGCAAAATTCTAGTTTATTCCTTTTGAAGAATCACAAATAAAAAAATATTGGTTAAAAAAGGAACACTCAAAAAAGAAAAAATACCACATGCACAAAAATTATCACCAACAAAAATAATTTTAATTCCACAGAAAGGAAAATCCTACATCACTAATATTTTCCTCCTAAAGAGCTCATTATAATAATTTTATGTAAACATTATTTACCACACTCATATAAAAAAAGAATTTTTTTTCATTATATTTGATCCATGCCTACAAAAATAAAAAATCATGCAAAAAAATTGAATAAGAAATTTGTTTATTTTTTCATTTATTGTGCAAAAATCTAACCTAATCCATTTTGAAGAATCCAAGGATACAAAAATTTTGGTTTTTAAATGGAATGTGCAAAAAGGGAAAAATTCCACATGCAAAAAATTATTACTAATAAAAATTTTGAATTTAACATTTTTATTTTATTGAAAATCTAATTTAATATTTTTTTAACGAGTCTAGATTAAGGAATTTTTGGTTAAAAAAGGAATGTTTAGAAAGAAAAATATCATATGTACTAAAATCATGAACAAAATGTTTTGAATTCCTACTCGGACTCTTCGTAATAGTTTCCTACTCAAACTTTAATATATATATATATATATATATATATATATATATATATATATATTACATTATTCAAAAAAAGAAATTTTCCTTCTTAATATTTTTCGATGTCCATAAAAAAGTGATGCATTGAAAAATTTAAATTCAATTTTTAAATTTTTTACATTTTCCACTAAAATGTAATTTATTTCTTTTTGAAGGGTCCAGAATAAAAATTTTGGTTAAAAAGTGAATGTTATCACTACAAAAATAATTTGAATTCCACAAAAGAAGAAAATCCTACATCTCTCATATTATCCTCCTAGTGAATGCTTCATAATAATCTTTTATATATATTATTTACCACACTCACAAAAAAAGGAAAAGTTCCTTCATTATATTTTGCTCTATGCACCCAAAAAACTCAATTACAAAATAGAATTGAATTCAAAATTTATTTATTCATTCTTTTTGTGTTAAAATTTGAATTATTCCTTCATGAAGAGTTCCAAAATAAAAGGTTTTGGTTAAAAAAAGAACATTCAAAATGAAAAAAAAAATACCATGCACCCAAAAATTATTACTAACAAAACATTCATGTTCAACCTAGGATGAAAATGGATAGGATGAAAATGGATTGGATTGACCCATGACTCAACCTGATCGGACCTACTTAGACCCAATCCGACCTACTTTAAAGGATCTTTGGGTAGGGTCGGGCCTTAAAATTAAACATGTTTCATTTTCTAGATTGGCTTTAGGTTTACTAAATCTGATCCAATCTGATTCAATCTATTTAATTTCTGGATCAATTTTAGACTTTTACTCTATGACCTGACCCCATCCAAACCCAGTATACCATTAGGATTCGAACCCCTTTGAGCCTCTAAATTATCATTTAAGACTTGTACAAGAGCAATATTTTTAACATAAAAGATATATTTAAAATTATTTTTATATTCTAATTTATTTCAAGAGCAATATTATTTTATTGCCTATTTTGTATGGTTAATAGTAGTTCGTTGTATGGTAATTAAAATATAGTTACCTATATTTGACCGAAATCCAACTTGAACCTGATTATATCTAAATTTTTTAGATTAGGACTGAGTTATACATGGAGCCGACCCAACCATATTGAATTATTGGGTCAAAATTTCACCATGAACCTGACTAGGTTCAATTTTCTATTAGATTAGATTTAGATCCAACATTATAACTCAATCAAGGAACTAGATCAAGTAGGGGTCACCTGTGATCCGGTCTAACCCAATCCATTTTCACCCTAAGTTCAATATATATATTTTTTTGAAAAGTTCTAGAATGAAAAAGATCTGCAAAAAGGAGAAGAAAAAAATATAACATGCATAAAAACTATCACTAAAAAAAAATTATACTATGCGACAAGGAAAAATCCTATATCACTAATATTTTCCTTCTAGGACACTATAAAAATTATTTGCCATAATATATATATATATATATATATATATATATATATATATATATATATATATATATATATATATATATATATATATATATATATATTTGCACTAAAATCTAATTTCTTCCTTTTCAAAGGGTTATAGAATAAAAAATTTTAGGAAAAAAATGAATGTTTAAAAATGGAAA
>QRFJ01002793.1:69828-219828 GCA_006176705.1 Cocos nucifera | reverse complement strand
TCCAAAGCCCCTATGGGCCATGGCAGAGTTGAAATGAATAGAGGAAGAGTTTCTATTTAAATTTTCACATTGGATCGAATCGAACTGATTACATCTATATAGAGACTAGGGTTTGAGAGTTATCTCGTGAACCCTAACTGATCGGGGCTTTCAAGATAGATAGAACTGAATCACACAGGTAGCTGCACCAAGAGGTTTCGATTCAGCTCTGATGGGTTGCCACCATATACTGCTAGGTGATCACTGGTGGAGTTTGGAAAAATTAGAATTGATTTAGATTGTCGATCATTCTAGCTATTTGAATCAGAAGAGTTCTGACCATCGAAAGAGTTTCGAATGATGTCGATGATAGAGATCTATGACATATCCCATTACCTATAGCAGAACTGAATTATATGGGTCACACAAATAAGGATTTGAATCTGGTGATCAATCAATTGAACTGATATAGTTCAATTGATCTGAATGAGATTCAATTAGGTTCAAGGAATCTTGTGCTAGCACTCGATTGAACCTAACGTTCTTCTTTTTGCTATCATAAATAAGTTGTCCTGTCTGAGCCAAAGGAGTTTGTGCTCAAACAGAGGCCTTCATATGGTCTGGACGGAGGTTGTCCAAGTAGAGAAATGTGTCTTATTTGTAAGACTACTACTCTGCCATTTTTGGTCACTGCCATTTCTTGTTCTTTGACTTTGGTCAAAAGTCTACCTTTGACTGGTCAAACGTTGACCATTGACACTTTGACTTTTGACCATATGTCATGCACCTATTGGAGAGCTGGTGGGGGCCTGTCCCCCTGCCAGAACCTAGCAAGGAGAAGGGCGCACGCCACCTTAGGCGTGTGCCCAAGTTGGAGGCACCTAGGAGTCCTTGTTGGACAAGGACTCCATCTCCTTTTTGGATTCCAATTAGAGTTCTTCTAAGAACCAACTTTGACTGATCTTAGGCACCCTCTAAGGAGAAATCTAGGGGACTCTATTCCCACCAATCAGATTTAGATCTGATTTCACAAAGGATTGTGATTGGTTGGGAAGAAGAGGAGTTGGATCACAACTAGTTTATAAATAAGACCCTGTATCCAACTCAGATTGTATGAGATATGATGAGATCATAGTTTCTCCATGCCCCAAGGCTCCCTCTCCCCTCCTTCTCCATGCCATAGTCTCTTCTCCCCTTGCTCTCCACGTCCAAAAGGAGTTTTGGACCTTGGTTGGTGCGATTCAGATCAAAGAAAGGCGATCAAAAATAAGAAGGCTGCGCTGCTGTAAAGGACGACTGCTCATCTTCAAAAGAGTTTTGAAGATCCTCCAGATCAGATCCAGATCTAATTTTTGGAGGTATGATAGAGAAGAAGAGGATCTCCAGATCCAACCCGAGTGGATGCCGGTAGAGGCCAGGCGCTTGCGTGGCTAAGATCCAGAACCTTCCGCTGCAAACAGGATCATCAACAGGATAATAGGATTACCCAGATCAGGTAAATTAAATTTGATTTAATTTATATTTTAATTTTATTTTATTAAAATAATAAGAATTAGATCTAAAATATATCAAGATCTGATTGAAATCAAGAGAAAAAATTTTGAAATATATCTTTTGATCTGATTAGATCTGAATGAACCTAGATCGAGAAATCAGAATTTTCCTTCAATAAGTTGGTAGTAAACATTTATGATCAAAAGCAATTTCTGGATTCCAAGGGAAAGGGTTAACTCAAGTTCAAGAGGGGTCAACTCCATTGTAGGAAAACAGAGAGAAGTTTCAGGAAGTTGTGGTGGCATGCCTGGGAGTCAACTCAGTCTTTGAGGAGTCGACTTGGCTTTGGAGGAGTTGACTCGAATTTTTAGGGAGTCAACTCGAGCCTTGGAAAAATCTAGGAGATAGGGTTTAGCCTAATTGTTTTGTGTTTTGAAAAGAGATTTTGATGGGATGACTTAACAACTTGATTATATAAAGAAAAGACTAAAATTCAGTCCGGCAACATGATAAGTATCATAAATTTACCTATAAAAGCATTAATTTATCAATTAATTTATATTTATTTTTAAAAATTAATAATTAATTGATACATATTTTTAAAAAAATTATATTTTTATTTATTAAAAAAATTAATTAAAAAATAAAAATAAAAAAATTATTATTAATGGAAAGAGCTTATTTTTCTGATCATAATAAACTAAGTTTTGAGTAAAATAGAGCTAAAACGGAGAAGATATGAATTTCTAAAAAAATAAAATAAATAAAAATTAAATAAAAATAACATATGGCTCAACCGGTTCAAGTCGCCGCGCCATATCAGTCGATGCATCCAAATGCACCGAGCCAAGCCAACAAAGCCAGCGTGCCAAGCCAGCCACGCTAGCCAACTCAGCCATGGAAGTTATCAGCTGGTCCACGATCTAGGCATGGACCGTCAAGTCAGCAGGAAATCGACGAATCACGGAGCGACACGTGGTGGACCTAGATCTTTATAGAGTTTATAAAAAATCTATCGCAGCTCACAAGATATTTTGAACTTATCACTTGATGATAGGAGGTGCTGATTCATTGTGGTGTGCGGTGCAGTCGGTCCATACGGTCTATGGGAACAGTAAAGGTGCGATCGGATGGATCTGATTGATTATGGTTAAGATCGGATGGTGGAAGAAATTTTCTTCTTTGATTCAGCTTCAGACTTCATGCGGATCGCCATCGGATGGTAGCACTCACATCTGACTCAAATCCAACGATCCAGAATGCTTTCGACGGTGATCAGGACTCCCAACGCGCGATCAATGGTCAGATTTTCTTCATCAATGCACGATCAATGGCCAAAATTTAATCCGATCTAATCTGGATCGATACACATCCAATTTTGATAATTTTTGGTCCATTGGATTTCTATTGAATGGCTAGATTTTACTAGACTTCACCAGATTCGTCTTAAAGCTATTTTAATTTGAATTTTACTCGAATTTCTTCCTATTTTGATGATTAAAAAGGCTCTTTATCCCACGTTGCCTAAAAGAAAACTCTCTAGCCCTCCTAGCTCTATAAATTGGATCCCAAACCTCCAGAATTCATAATCTTCGGTTAAGGTGAAGCTTTGGTATAGGATAGAGCCAGGCTTTGGATTAGAGACTACTTCAAAGCAACAGGTGCTGAGAAGAAGAGTTGGACTTCTACACCATCTTTCTACCAATGCCGATCAAATATCAGAGATCAGTCTATTTTAATTTTTTTTTTTTTAATTTTATGTATTTAAATTATGAACCTTTTAATTAATATAATATTTATTTTTATGCTCTTTAATTTCATGCTCTTTATTTTTATTATATTTTAAATTCTATATTTTAATTATTGCTCTTTATTTTACTGCAAGTAAATGCTAAGATCTAACTAGTAGATCTTAGTACCAAGTTTACTTTTCTGTATAATTTAATTTTCACTCCATAATTTTAATTTTCAACTTCAAATTCTATTTTTAAATTTTTTTTTTTTTAAAAATTAAAGATTTCAAATCTAAAAATATTATCTTTCCTGTGGATTCGATTTGACTCACTGCTATCTACGTATTTTTAATTATTTTAAGAAGTCGGATTAAACTGATAAACATGATGTTTTAACGGCAATATTGCGCTCTTGTCACAACACATCAACATATCTACAATTTTTTGGATTTCCATGGGTTGACACCTATTAAGCTTCTTTTTTAATTTATTCTTTTTCAAACCAAAGCCACCGGTTCCTCTTTGTGCGGTTCTGGTTCTTTATCAAAAACAAAAAGGATAAAGGAGGGAAGAAGGCTGGGAAGGTGATGTTCTCAACCAAAAATCAAGAGGAATTCAATTGGAAAAAGATGAATTAGTGGTAAACCGATTTGAAGAAGGAAATTAAAGTTGCTAATGATGGAAAAGAAGGAAATCTATTTTGATGGCAGTAGGGTTTTAACCATTTGAGATAAGGATTTTAGTTCCTAAATGAGGTTTAATTTGAACCTTTAATCATTATTATCAGATTTGATGTTTTAGCAAATAAATTAAGCATTTAAACTTGAATTGGAGGATGAATTTTGCTACCAATCTTGCTGAAAATTTTTTGAATGGTTTAGCAATTAATTGAAATTATATTGGCTGAACCTAGAATAGATTATGAAGAGAAAATATAGTTAAATCTCTGAAAATTCTTGAGTTTATGTTGAGATTTGGTTAAACCTAAAATAAGACAAATAAGGTAGAATAAAAGTAAGAGTTGGAAGAGCTAAATAATAAATATAAAGAGCAAAGCATGCATAATTGTATTCATGAATCATGTAGTATTGTATTAATAGGTATGTACCAATATTATAGGAGAGGAAGAAGGCTCAAGGGGTGCTTTGAGTAAGTTAAACACGAAGGTAGTGCGGTAGTTGTTAAGAGGTGAGTGGTTTTTTATCTAACTTTGGTATTTTTTCTTACTATATTTTGCTATGAAAAGTACTAACTATGAAAAGAAGTTAAATTTTTATTATTCTATAGCTTATATATGTTTGCAAGCATGGAAATAGGAAATGAGTTTTATTGATATGTTGTTCAAAGATATGTATGTGTATATATACCTGGTATGGGCAAAATTTGCATTTTAGCTTGAAATTGTTCTTGGAATTAGCTTTCAAGCATTTG
Organism: Cocos nucifera; assembly: GCA_006176705.1. Classification (NCBI taxonomy): domain Eukaryota; kingdom Viridiplantae; phylum Streptophyta; class Magnoliopsida; order Arecales; family Arecaceae; genus Cocos; species Cocos nucifera. The sequence continues at coordinate 215,191 of QRFJ01002793.1, read as the reverse complement.
AAAAGTAGCTTTTCAATTTTTGAAACTTCATTGAGCATTCATTGAGAAAAGCTACCCATAGGAGTGATCAACCTATAAGGTATGCCTTAGCTTTAGTATTTTAAACAGCAGAAACCAGCCGGTATCATAAAAAGTAGAAAATTCAGCATGCTCAATGGGGCTTAGCAGTAGCATAAATTGCTACATATCGACTACCCATAGAAGTGGCGCTCTATGGTGTAGTCGGCAATAGCCTAGTAGTAGCATGATTTACTACATAGTCTTATTCTTATTTAGCATATCAAAGTTTGGAAAGTGTATCAGTAGTTTCAGCTATATGTCATATTAAATATTAAAAATAAACATTCCTGTTTTTCATTATTAGATGGATTACTAATTCACTGAGACTTAGGTCTCACCCCTCACTTCTTTCTATTGCAGTCTTAAAGCATCTTAGCCAGATAGAGAAATAAAATATCAGCATCTTGTCAACATGCATACTAGAAAAGGGTTGGCTATGTTAGCTAATGAAAAGAGTATCTTTAGGGATGTTTTATGTATTGAATTGTTTGTGATAGCTAGTGAGAGGAATAACATTTTGAGATGTATTATATGGTTGAGTTGTGTAAACTAAAGAATGTTAAGTATATTTTATTTATGAATTGTATGTACAAAGTATGGTGTGATGAATGAAACCTTGAATTTGATTTTGACAAATATTAAGTTAAATTGAAATGCTTGTGTTAACAGATTAAAAAATTGATTGAATTAAATGAGAGCAGATTATTAGACGATATTAAAGCTTAGCTTAGCTATTATTTTGTTGCACCCTTGCCCGATTTAGGGGTGAGGTGCTGTATTCTATCACTCCATCCAATTCTTTTCAGATGAGAGATATGTCTTATCAAATTTTCAAAAAAAAAAATTTGGTTTGACTGGCCATCTCAGAGCCCAAATGATGGCATATGGGTTTGATCACTACATATGCCGCCCTCTAAAATGTAGGGCACCACATCATAGATCTCGAAAAGTTATTTGACAAAAAATAGATCATCTCAATCAAGTATATTATGACCAAGTGATGGCCATCAAAAGTTGAGCTTGTGACTCAGCTTCATGATGTGGTGGATCTCTCTCCTAAACCTTGTCCAGCATAGTGGCCAAAGTGGTCTCACTACTACAATAAAGGGCCACAGCAATAATTCAGAACCGCTGTCGTAGCCCAAAAAACTACCATCATAGGTTACGACAATAATTATTTAATAGTTGCCACTGTTGTCGTCGCCGTAGGTCTATGGCAATAGTTTTTGCAGTGGTTATCATAACCACTGTCATATGTAATATATCATAATAGTTAGACAACCGCTGCGATGACTGATCTATGGCAGTGGTTAATCAATCGTTGCTATATCTTCTATTGCAGTGGTTGTATAACCATTGCAATAAGGTCTATGGTAGCGGTTGAATAACCAATATCAGATTTGAACTATCGTAGCGGTTACGTAACCATTGCCATAGACCCTGTTGTAGCGGTTATACAACTACTATAATAGATCTAATGCAGTGGTTAGCACAGAATCTACGGTAGTGGTTGATATATTGCTTGAGTATCCATCTGAAATATTTACATTCTTTAATATATGAAGAAATATGGACCATTCGGAGATATTTATAACACAGCATGTATGAGAGAGCCTCTACCATTCTCTCCCTACCGACTTTGGGTGGAGTGATCTCCTAATATCCCATTTTTTTAAGTCAAATCAGGAATTCAAGTCATCCTTGATTTTATTCTTGATGTTCAAGATTGTTGCCAATAAGATATCGCACACGTTCTTTTCAATATATATTACATCTAAGCAATGGTATAATAAGTTTGTCTTCCAATATGGCAAGTCAAAGAAGATATTTTTTTTCCTTCCAGTTAAAGTATGTGTTATCTATTTTTGATCAATGCTTTCTCTTCTTACCACCAATTAGATCATTTTTTCTAAATTCAATACTGAGACCATCCAACTCTCTCAATATCTTACTTGCAGACATCTGGCAAGACATCTCACCTTCATCAATAGTGCCATCGAAGGAGCGTGTATCCCTTCTGTATGGATGATTTCAACGAAAAAAATGTCGATACCCCATAAAGCTAAAACTCTTTCAATGTGTCAACTATTAGACTGGATGTTTTTTCTACAAACCCAAAATGCTAGCTCATCTTTCGTGCTCCAACCTGATATTATAAGCTGAAAAATCATTTATTATCCACAGAAGCACTGCACGTAAGGAGAATGACTTATTTATAAAAGCATCAAAAGTTGGAACATCTTGAATGCTCCATAACTATTTTAGCTTGATAATAAGAGACTGCAAATAGACATTAATATCATTATCCACCTCCATTGGTCCAAGGATGAGTACTGTCATGAAAGCAAAGAATTTTTTTATACACATCCACGGTGCAAGGTTGTAAACGGGAATAAATACTAGCCATATACTGTTGAGAAAAGTGCCTCAAATTCTTTCATATTAAGCCCACAGCAAGGTCCAAGATGATGAACAGAGTCCAATGAGCTTAAGAACACCTTAATCGAAGATCAGACGGTAAAAATACGCACGAAGGAGTACGTGGAGCATCGAACAGGATGTCGATTATAGGGCCCACCATCGTAGGCCCATAGGTGTTCCTGCCCAAGCATGCGGGCTAGCCACGCGTGGGCCAGCCCAGGCACACCGAGGCAGCATGGGCCAACGCCATGTGTAGGCCGGCCCAGGCAGCGTAGGTCAGTGCCACGCGCGGGTGGGCGCGCGGTCGCAGCTCGAGCCCAGGCGGGCGTGCGCGCGGGCACGGCTCGGGCCTAGGGGGCCTTGCAAATAGGGCACGGGCGCGGGGCATTTTTATGCGGTCCACACTCCATCACGGCATTTGACGTGGTTTGCACGATCCAACAGCCACGGAGGGCTGCGGTCGCAATCTAACGGATCGAGGGACTTGTTTGAGTTTGTTTGGGACTGCAGACTTCGATCCTAAGTCGGATAGAGGCCTATAAAAGGCCTGGCAGACCGAGAGCTTTAATGTGGCTGGGCTGTGGCTTAGTATTTTTGAGAGAGCCTGAGATGCAGAGAGCATAGAGAAGGGTGCTAGCGACAGCAGGAGCACGGACTTCGGATAGATAGCTAAGCAACGGACTATGATCGTTTCAAGGGGTCTCCAAAAGAGAGTTTGTTTAGGGTAACTTCTTATTGAGAGGAATGTATACGTGAGTTGAGAGTGGGTAATCTTCTCTTGTATCTCTTTCTTTTTCATAGTAAAGTTTTGCATGCCCCATGGAGGTGGGCCTTTAGGTTGATCCACATACTTGATTGCTTTTTTATTTTATTTTATTTTATTTTTTCTGTTATAATCCACTGGTATTAGATCCTTAATATATACTATAGGCGGTATTCATGTACTTGAATAGATTGAAACCATCGCATGACAAGTCCAACCTCGCATTGCATATCTCTTATGCAAAGTTAGGATGTATTTCATTAAACTTTTGCTATGCCTTTCTATCGGCTGGATGCCTCAATGCATCATCTTTTGTTCAGTCCTCTTCATGCCATCTCATGTCCTTCGATATTCTTATCGACATAAACAACTTTTATAGTCTCAAAATCAAAGAAAAGTACCACATCAATTTTTAAGGTATACGGGTCGATGTACCATCTTTATTCTATTTTCATCTTGATACACTGCATCTTATGCACTCATTTTGGTTGGCATCCCTCTCTCAGTAGAGCATCAAATCATTAGGACATGCATGTATCTTGGTGTAAGTAAAGTCCAATTCAATAATTTTTAATAACTCAAAATTATTTTTTAAAATTTATGTATTGTCCAGAAGAATGTCCTCCAAAAGCTCTAGTATATAATTCACTCCATTATTACTAAATCTATTGAAGCATTTTGCATGGTACAACAGGATTAAGAGCTCAAGCTTCGCCATCTTTTCACATCCAGAATACAACGAAATATTAGCATCCTCCATCAACTTATGGATCTTCTCCACATCCTCACTGTTTGTCATTCCACCAACCACAGGATCAGCCATGATCGTAGATGCACCTTCATTGTAGCTAATACATGAAAAAAATATCATGAACCATTTGTTCTACTCTCCCATCATATTGATTGCTTCCTTGCGGCCTGCCCTCACCATGTTGATCCCAACAAATTTCATAACCAGATTTAAAGTCATAAATAGTGAGATGATTATTTATATCTTGAGGAGGTAACTATGGTCCATCCATATATACTTTTTATAAGGATATTGGATAAGTCCGTGATTCTCAAATTTTTTTTTAGTAAAATCAAAAAATTTTTGAAGTCTAGCCTCATATTTTGAAAAGAGCCTACTAAACTTCATCTGCTCCTTATCTATTATAAAAATGGTGATACTGCAATTAAATCATGCATGGAACTTACATTATATACCAATGCATTGTAAACAAATATGCATTGTAAATATAAAATATATTATAAATAGGGACCAAAATAAATATCATATATGGAACTTACATTAAATATCATTTTTAGATATGCAATAAATGCATCATATCATCAACTAATAGGTAAAGATAGGTCCTATCCCATTCAAAAATTGCATTAATTCTATAGATTCATTATAGTAATCAAACGATATGCAACAAAGATCGAAAAAAAATTTGGTAGCATCTATTCTTAATTCTCTCATATAAGGAGAATAAAAGAAAAATGCTGTTCAAAATTTTATTCAAAATTTTTAGTATATCATTTAATTACTGTAATTATCTATAAAATTATTTATAATTTTTAAACTATCTAAATTAGATAATTAATTGATCATTATACATAATTCTTCAATCCATACAAAAACATATAAATGTACGGATGTCAAAGATTATGTACACTAATCAATTGACGAGTCTACCATTATGTAATATAATAAACAAAATAACAAAATATAAACATGAATTATATTCGAGTCCAGTACCCATGATGGGTGTTTTTAGCTTACCAGCCGACACAGTCCATGGCATTGTCTAGAACTAGCTAGCACAGTCCAGAACCTACCAGTAGGAGTTCTCTTATCCACTGGCACAACATGACCCAAGACTGTCGGCACGACACAAAACCCATCGGCATGGCCCAAAACCAATCGGTATGGCTTCACTTAGCGATCGGCACAGCCCATGGCAATTGGCATGGTCTAGAACCCGTCGATGGGGGTTCTCTTATCGGCTAGCATGGCCTAAGGCCATCCATAGCAGCCGACATAGCACGGCCTAAGGCCACCAGCATGGTCTGATCTAGAACCCACCGACACGATCCAAAATCAATCTGTAAGAGTTCTCTTACCTATCGGCACGGCCCACGATCGCCAGCACATTCTAGAACCCACCGATGGGGGTTCTCTTTAAATATTATTATAAAATATTATAAATATTATTATAAATATTACTATAAATATTATTATAAATATTATAAATAATAATTAATAAATATTACTATAAATTAAAAAAAATATCTATGGTTACGAAAAGGGGGTCGCACAGAGCTTCGAGGGTCACTGATGGTGGCACTAAAGGGAGGCAGTGCACTAGAGGTAACCTACAAGCGAGACATAGAGATAATGGGATATAGAGAAAGACAGAAGGAAAAAGATGAGAGAGAGAAAGAGGAAAGAGAGAGAGTGACAAACAGAGGGAAAGAGAGATGAGAGAGAGTGACAAACAAAGAGAAAGAGGGAAGAGAGAGATGAGAAAGAGAGAGAGTAGGGAGGTCGAGGGGACGGTGGTGGTGGCACAAAGAGAGAGGGCGGCGATGGCGGGTTGGTTCGAGGGAAGAGAGGAGAGAGAGAGAGAGAGAGTCGATCGAGGAAGGAGGAGGCAAGGGAGGTGGCGGGGTCGGCAACCAGGTTGGATGGGAAAGAAGGAGGTGGGGCCGATCGAGGAAGAAGGAGGTGGGGGAGGCGGCAGGGCCAGCCAAGGAAGAGGAAGGCCGAGTCGATGGTAGGGTCGGTCGGGGAAGGAGGAGGCAGCACTGGTCGGGGAAGAAAAAGGAGGAGGGACCTCATCAATGATGGAAAGGAGGGAGAGAGAGAGAAGAAGAGAAAAAATGAAAATGGGGCTACGATACCAAAAAATAACCTAACCTATGGCAGCGGTTTTCAAATTGCTGCCATAGGTCTAGGACAGCAGTTATTGAAAGCCGCTACCATAGTTTAATAATTAATTTTTTTTATTTTTCTCTAAATATAGTATAATTCTAAAATTTAATATCCATCATCATCATTCATTATCTAGATAATTATCATTAGAGTATCTTTATAAAAGATCGCCTCGATCCGATAGTCCTAGCTTCATCGATCAGTAAAATTTAATTTTGATGACCATAAACGACGACGTGATAATCTAATATATAGATACCACCGATGGATCTGAAAACCTACAATGATGATTTTGGTGACGTTTATAGCATACTATTAAAGTTTCACTTTAATCAAATATCGCTATCATGGTCAATTTAATAAGAAATGATTTTAACCATTAAATGAGAAATGAGTGATCAAAGAACTAAACGGCATTCGATTATGAGATAATCTTTTAGATAAATGATCTTAGCTATCACTTTAATCATTTTGATGGTGGTGATCGTAAAATTCAAACCATAGATCTAAGAATGATCCAAAATTATACATCGCTTGATATCTGTTCTTAAACTCCTTAAATAATTATTCTTGTGCTTTTGCAAGATTTGTTTAACATGAGTCATTCAAATAGAAATAATTTGGATCTTACAATCATTACCATACAAAATGATTAAAGTTATAATAAAGATCATTTATCTAAAAAATTATCTCATAATCAAATGTTGTTTCGCCTTTTGATCACTTATTTCTTATTTAACGATCAAAATTATTTCATGCTAAATTGATTATGATAATAATATCTGATTGAAATAAAATATTGATAATACTCTACAAGCATCATCGAGATCATCATTGTAGATTTTTGAATTCATCGGTGGTCTCTATCTATCAGATCATCATATCATCATTCGTGATCATTGAATTTAAATTTTACTGATCGATGAAGCTAGGGCTATCGGATCGAGGTGATCTTTTATGATGATACTCTAATGATAATTATTTAGATAATAAATGGTGAAGATAGGCATTAAATTTTAAAATTATATCATATTTATAGAAAAATATGAAAAAAGATATAGTAGTGGTTAGGCATAACCGCTGTCATAGGTCCGATGTATAGTAGTGATTATTAATAACCACCATAATAGTCTTGATCTATGGCAGCAATTAAGAATAACCGCTACCATAGGTGATCTATAACAGTGGTTATGGCTCACTGCTGCCATAGATTTTGGATTTATTGCAGTGGTTTCATATAACCGCTGAAATAAAAGCAATCAAGCTTAACTACTGCTATAGATCCAGATTATAGCAACGGTTGAGTAACCATTGCCATATGTGAAACCTATTGTAGTGGGTTATACCTAACTGCTGCTATAGATCATGTATGGTAGAAAAATAACCTGCTGCTATAGATCACGTATGGTAACGATTTTTCTTAACCACTGTCACAAGGGTCCATATATGACAGCGGTTAGTTGTAACCATTGCCGTAGATCCTATGGCAGCAATTTTTGAACCACCGCAATAGTAAATGCTACCGTAGCCTTATTCTATAGTAGTGTCTATATTTAGATTTATTATCATCTTGAATCAGGGCTTCCCTTGTTTAGAAAATTTAATTCATGCAGAATCAATATTAAAGGTAGAAAAATACATACTTTTCTATCTCATGGCTGAACTTGACTTTGCTTGAAAGCTAACCCTTTTGATTGATCTAAAAAGACTTGATCTTTTTTCACCTTGTTTCTATTACCTTTCTCTTGATGATACGGTTCTCTTCCAATAATTTTTCTTTCTTCATTCATGGTCATCCATAATTGGTAGTACTAGTTCTTAGCCTTGGTCTTCATCTAATATAGAAGGATCAAATTGCTTCAATTTTTCATCACTGATTATCGAGTACATCTCCATGTATGGTGGCAAGTCAAGTTAGAAAGCATTCTCCCCTATCTTCTTCAGACTTTTGAAGAGACTATATTGAATTACATTTTGTTTCTTTCCTTCACCCTTCAATTAGTTTTTCTCCATGTGGAGTCAGGCTAGCTCCCACTCTTGGAAGTTACACTTTATGCGGTGCTCATTATGTGGATCCTTGTAAGTTGCTATGATCTATGTAGCTATACCTCAACTTCCTAATACACTTTTCTTATATTCTCAAGAAACCTTTTATGCTCATGCTTGGTCTTTATCCTCCTTACTGCTATTTAATGTAGAACCAACTATAAAGTCTAGGTTAAAAGAGACTTTGTGATAGATAATCTAAGCAAATCTCTAATGGTATTTTTGGTTTAAGCCATGGATAATTCAATTGTATCTAAACTGGAGGTATGGCTAGCTATTATCTCAAGTTGTTAACCCCAAGGATTGATTTTGAGGATGAACAAAATATTTGAGTATATTGTTTGGACTAATGAATTGGCTAAGATCATGTTTCAGGATGAATTATAGAGTTTCAAATGGAAAATCTCTAAAAAATGCGTTTAAGGATCATTGAGAAAATATTGAAGGCTTTTGAGGCATGAATAACACCTAAAGCAAGGCTTGAAAGAGATATCTTAAAACTAAAATTGAAAAGAAAAATACTTGGGCAAGTTATAGTTTTTCAACATAAAAAGTCTTCGAGTCGACTCCTTATTCAGCTTGTTATTCAGCTCAAGCTGATAAAAAACTGGCACGCAAATATTTCAGATGGCATGGTCTCGAGCGGAGGCTCGAGTCGACTAGATGTTCTCGAGTTAAAATCATAGAAAAATATAAAGAATATAATTTTTAGGATGAAGTTTGGAGGGTCTCGAGCGGAGGCTCAGGTCGACTCGAGGTTCACGAGTCGAAGTCACAAAAAAAATACAGAGGACATGATTTTTGGGACAAAAGTTGAAATGATCTTAAGCGAAAGCTTGAGTCAACTCGAGATCCACAAGCTGAGGATCGAGCAAACTAAAAAGTCTTGAGCAGAGTAAAAAATCTCAAGCTGAGCTCAAGTTGACTCGAGATTCGACTCGAGCCCCAATGCTAGTTTCTGCAGAATGCTTAGAACTATGCAGAAATAGTTCAAATGGCTATTTTTACTTCTCTAACGATCAAATAGCCTTCTTCAACCTACCAAATGTGAGGAATAAGCTACAAAACACCTGGAGAAAGTGAGATGAAAATTCAATCATTAAGAGGAATCAAAAAGTTAAGAGAAAGTATCCAAAAAGCCTTGAATAGAGAGCATTCAACTTCCAACTCCAAGAAACATTAAATCAAGATATTCTTTTCAGTAAGAAGACAAGCTCAAAAGCTCAAAAGCCTTCATCAAAAAAGATTCCAAAAGCTTCATCGACCTACTTGTTCATCAAAGAAGCTTTTTGTTCATTTTCTATTGTTCAACTAAAACATACTCCATCACTTCATTGCTAGTTTTTGAAAGTACCATACTATTTGTTTAAATTTTAAAAATCTAATTCACCCCCCCTCCCCTCTTGGATTGTCTTGTTGGGCAACACGTGGTATCAAAGCTTAGTACTCACTTCATTTGATTTAACAATTAAGAGTTAAAATCAAATGGCAATCCAAATGAGTGCATCTCTTACTGAAGGGCAATCAACCAACCATCCATCTTTGTTCAATGGAACAAATTACACTTAACAGAAAGCACGCATGCGCATCTACATTCAAGTACTTGATTATCAACTTTGGAGAGTGATAATCAAAGGTCCATACACTCCCACAATTAAGGTAAAAGGTAATGAAATCCTTAAATCGGAAGAGGATTGTGATAAGTATGACATGAAAATAATAGAATTGAATGGTAAAGCAATGAATGTATTATATTGGCATTAGATCCTAATGAATTTAATAGAATCTCTATATGTGCATCGGCTAAAAAAATTTGGGATAGGCTAGAGATCACCCATGAGGGTACCAAGCAAGTAAAAGAGTCTAAAATAAATATGCTTGTTCACAAATATGAATTATTTAAGATGGAATCAAATGAATCTATTTTTAAAATATTTACTAGATTTATTGATATTATAAATGATTTAAAAAGCTTAGGTAAATCTTATACTAACAGTGAGCTTGTTCGAAAAATTCTTAGATCACTTTCGAAGGCTTGGAAAGCAAAAGTCATCACTATCCAAGAAGTCAAAGACCTCAACAAGCTACCATTGAAAGAGCTTCTTGGATCTTTAATGACTTATGAATTGAACATGAGGCAAAATATGGAGGAGGAAACCAAGAAGAAGAAGACCATAGCTCTTAAGACAACTACCTCCAAGGATGATGAAAGAGAAATTCAATGAAGAGGAGGAAGAAGAAGACTTAGCCATGATTGCAAGAAAGTTCAAGAGATTTATGAGAAAGAAGAAGCAAGAATTCAAGAAGAAGACTTTCAAGGGTGAGCCAAGTAAAGAAAAGGAGAAAAAGAATGAGCTATCCATTTATTTTGAGTACAAAAAATTGGATCATTTTAGGATGGACTGTCTTCTTCTCAAGAAAACATCTAAAAGGTTCAAGAAAAAGATGATGATGGCCACTTGGAGCGATAGTGAGGATTTTAGCTCCAAAGAAGAAACACAAGAGGTGGCCAATCTTTGCTTCATGGTATATCATGAGGAGGTAAATGCTAAAAATTTTTTAGATTTTATATTTGATGAATTATAAGATGCTTTTTCTGAACTTATGATTGAATATAAAAAAATAATCTTAAAAAATAAAAGATTTAAGAAAGCTAAATTCTGAATTTATTAATAAAAAAATAATTTTTAAAAAATTGAATTTGCTTACTAATGAAAATCAAAAATTGAATGATGAATTAGCAAAAATCAAATGATTTATAGAAAGATTTACTTATAGTTCCAAAAAATTAAATATGCTACTAAATGAACAAAGAGCTATTTTTAACAAGGTCGGATTAGGATTTAAACCTCATAAGAAATAAAAACTAATCAAAAATCTATTTATCAAAGGTTAATCATATTCTACCCCAAACATTCATGTTATTATTGTGGTAAAATTGATCACAAATCCTATGCATGTGATTTTAAAAAATTAAATGAAAAAATGATTAAAATGATATGGATTTCAAAAGAAACTATGAGCACTAATCCCAAAGGATCCAAGATGATTTGGGTACCTAAAAACTCAACTTGATTTTCTTATGGAGTGTCTTACAGTCTGTGATAAGAAACGACTTTGGTATCTCGATAGTGGCTATTTAAGATACATGGCGGATGATAAATCTTAATTTATCATTTTTAAGTCTAAAGAAGGAAGAGTGGTTATATTTGAGCATAATGGAAAGGGGCACATCATTGGCGTCGGTAATATTCGTATTACTTCTTCTACATTTTTCTAAAATATATTGTTAGTTGATGAGTTAAAACATAATTTACTTAGTATTAGCTAATTTTGTGATAAAGAATTTAAGATCACATTTGAATCTTTACTATGTATTATTTCTAGTCCTAATGACAATGGTGTCATGTTCATAGGACATAGACACAACAATATATACATGGTGGATCTCGATGATCTACATATGAAAAATGGTCAATGTCTTGTGGCAATGGATGCCAAAATCAATGAAACTAGTTGATTGTGATATCATAGATTAGGTTATGCTAGTATGAATTTACTTTTTAAATTAATTGAGAAGGATCTTATAAGAGGATTACTAAAATTAAATTTTGAAAAGAATCGAATTTATGATGCATGTTAATTTGAAAAATAAACTAGAAACTCTTTCAAACCAAAAGGCATAATTTTAACCTCAGGACCTTTAGAATTGCTACACATGGATTTATTTGGACTTTCAAGGACTACTAGATGACTTTTCAAGATTCACATGGATAATATTTCCAGTACAAAAGAATGAAGCCTTTAATGCATTTTCTAAATTTTATTAAAACAATTTAAATAAAAAGAACACACTGATTGTATGCATACGTAGTGATCATGGCACCGAATTAGAAAATCAACACTTTGAAAATTTTTATAATGAAAAGAGAATTAATCATAATTTTTTTGTACCTAGAATTCCACAACCAAATGGAGTAATAGAAAGAAAAAATCACACATCGAAAGAAATGGCACGAACTATATTGTGTGGAAGTAATTTACCTAGATACTTTTGGACTGAGACAATAAATACTGCATGCTACACATTAAATCATGTGTTAATAAGATCTATTTAAAAAAAAAAATCCTATATGAGCTTTAGAAAGATAGAAAATCAAACATAAACTATTTTTATATTTTTGATTGTAAGTGTTTCATACTAAATAATAGAAAAGATAACCTAGAAAAATTCAATGCCAAGTCAGATGAGGATATCTTCTTGGGATATTTCTCATCAAGCAAGGCATATAGAGTCTTCAACAAGAGCTCTCATTATTGAAGAATCAATTCATGTTATCTTTGATGAATATAATGATAAATTATCTAGAAAGAAATGGTCTACATGAGGATGTAAGTGATCTAAATGATAAGATAGATAATATCACACTAAAAGATGTATCACCTCAAAATAATGAAGAAGAAAAGAATGAAGAGCCTTCTCATAACCTAGGAAAGAAGTTACCAAAAGAATGGAAGTATGCACATAGACATCTTAAAGATCTAATAATCGATGATCCATCACAAGAAGTAAAAACATGGTCTTATCTTAGAAATATAAATAATTATCTAGCTTTTGTTTCATAAATTGAACCTAAATCAATAGAAGAAGTTGAAAATAACCCATGTTGGATAGATACCATGCAAGAGGAATTAAATCAATTTGAAAGAAATAAGATTTAGATCTTAGTTGATAGACCAAATGACTATCTAATAATTAAAACTAAATGAATATATAGAAATAAATTAGATAAATATGGTACTATCATAAGAAATAAAGCTAGATTAGTAGCAAAAAGATACAATCAGGAAGAAGACATTGATTTTGAAGAAATCTTTGCTCTAGTAGCTAAATTAGAAGTAATTAGACTATTGCTTGCATTTGCATGTTTCATGAATTTTAAATTATATCAAATGGATGTAAAGAGTGAATTTCTTACTAGTTATATAGTCGAAAAAGTGTATGTTGAACAACCACCTGGATTTGAAAATCATACATTTTCAAATCATATGTTTAAATTACATAAAACTTTATATGGACTAAAACAAGTCCTACATGCATGGTATGAAAGATTAAGTAAATTCTTATTAGATAATAAATTTACTAGAAAAAATATAGATAAAATCTTATTCTTAAAAAAAAAGGATAACAATCTATTGATTGTGCAAATCTATGTGGATGACATTATCTTTGGTGCCACTAATGAATTTCTTTGTTAAGAATTTGCCAAGCTAATATAGGATGAGTTCGAGATGAGCATGATGAAAGAATTAAACTTTTTCCTTGGACTCCAAATCAAGCAAAATGAAGAAGGGATCTCCATTAACTAAAAGAAATACACAAAGAAAATACTTAAGAAGTTTGAGATGGAGAGCTCAAGATCAATTAGCACACCAATGAGTACATCATGTAAACTTGATAAAGATGAGAAGGGTAAGAAGGTAGATACAAAATTGTATAGAGGTATGATCGGCTTACTTCTTTATCTTACTGCAAGTAGATCAGATATAGTATTTAGTGTTTGCATGTGTGCTAAGTATCAATTAGACCCTAGAGAATCATATTTGCTTGCTGTTAAAAAATTTTTTAGATACTTATCTGGGACACTTAATATAGGATTATGGTATGATAGATTATTTGAATTTGAATTAATTAGTTATTTTGATGTTGATTTTGCTGGTTGTAAACTTGATAGAAAAAGTACTAGTGGCATATGTCAATTCATTGGAGTAAATTTAATTTTTTGATTTAGTAAGAAATAAAACTCAGTAGCACTATCTATGGTAGAGACCGAATATATTGCTGCTGGAAGTTGTTGTACACAAATTCTATGGATCAAACAATAATTAGAAGATTTTGGATTTAAACTTAATAAGATACTAATAAGATGTGATAATACAAGTGCAATCAACTTGACTAAAAATTTAATTCAACACTCAAGATCCAAATATATTGAAATAAGACATTATTTCATAAGAGACTATGTCTAAAATAATGATGTGATGCTTGAATTTGTTTGTACTGATAAATAATTAGCTGACATATTCACAAAATTCCTTAGTGAAGAAAGATTTAGCATAATTAGAAGAGACTTAGGACTTTACTATCAACCTAATTAAATTTTATTTTTCATAATTTTAGGTAAATCAAATTAAATCCAAAAGAATCAAAATTTATGTATATTATCAATAATCAATATCTAAAAAAATAACTAGACATTATTTGAATGCCAAAATTTTCACTAAAACTTTAAAAGTTTTAGAACTATTGCTCGAGTCGACTCGAGCAAATTAGTTCAAAACCATAAGTCGACTCGAGGGTCGGGGCCGCAGGCATTAAAATGGACCCATGACTGTTCGTGATGCCCTAGAACTCCTTTGTTTCGATGAGCAGAGGAGCCCTCATCCCCTCAATCCTTCTTAAATAGTTGTTAGCTACCCCCTAGCCCTCCATCTCCTAGATCCTTTGATTAGAAACCAGATTCAAATCAAAATGGTCTGGGAAAGGAGTGCTGTGCAAAAAATTTGTTCAACACAAGGAGTCAAAGAACGGGAGAGAAGAAGGAAAGCCTAAATGAAACAGGTGGCATCCCAACCTATTGAGGTTTCTTAAGCCTCTGAAGAACCCGTTCAGGAAGAACTTCAATAAGATTAAGGTATTCTGGAATTACCCCCTCCACAGCCTTCACCTATAGGTAGAATGGTAACAAAGGCTATTGCAATGGAGAGGAGATTTGATTTTAAGTTCTTTGAGAGTTATTATTTTTCTAGTGGAACCTGGATCGACAAAATGTGATGGAGAAATTTTTGCACTATGAACATTCCGATGTACCCTAAGCTAGTTAGAAAATTTTATGAAAATTTGAAAAGAGATGCATATGGAGTTGTGTCGACTGTGAAAGGAGTTCACATAGAGGTTTTTGAAGATAGTTTGGCTTAGATTTTTGGAATCACTAAAGAAGATTTTGTGCCTGATAAATTATCTGACAAGAAGAGGGAATTGAGGTTGATTATGGGTAGGGATGACATTGTAGGATATGTTTTAGCACCCATCCTATCTATGGAGATGAGAGTACAGTATCACATCATAGGTGGCATTTGCATTCCAAAGTTGGGGAGACATGACTTTGTCTCTAAGAGGAAATTATGTATGATGTACCTGATGGTTCAGAGCACTTAGATAAATTTGCCAGGGATTATATGATGCATCAGATGAGAGAGGCAGTATCTAGGAATAAGGTGTGTTTGTCCTATGGCATGGCCCTGACCAGGATCTTTGAGACAATAGGAGTATCACTGGAGAATGAAGATAGTAAGAAGCAGTCTCACTTTGATGTATATGATATGAGAGCTCTGTCCAGAATGCAGTATCATATGGAGGAAGAAAGATGGGTAAAGAACATTTCTGATCAAGAGAGGAGAGTGCCTAGAGTAGTGGAGGCAGGAGAACCCTCAACTCCTATTGCACCCAGAGATGCACCTGACCCTAGTATGCTTATGTCTCCTTGGGCTCCATCCACAGATAGATTCTCTTAGCCACCACCTACTGACTCTATATCCATGGAGAGACTGATAGATATGATTTCCATCAGAGTTAGTAGAGACATATAGGATTTATCTGAGAGGATGGAGGGTGTGCAGGCAGAGATAAGATCTATATCTCAGAGGCTCACTATTTTAGAGCAGAGGGAGTACACACATATCTCACCCATTGATCACTCCAGTATTATTGAGGAGCTTGCTCAGCTCAGGGGGAGAGTCGAGTCTGGAGTGACAAAAATGATGGCAGCCATTACTGGGATAGGACAGGCACAATAGCAGGACATCATCTCAATGCTTGGAGCTATGGACAGTCTGATAGAAAAGATCGAGAGACTTGCTCCAAGTGCAATACCACCAGCAGCAGCAGTCGATGTAGCGGCCAGAGCAGCGATATCTCATCCTCCAACTTCTCCACCTATGTCACCTGATCAGTCTACTCAAGTATCCATGAGTGAGAGTCGACCACCACTAAGGGTCTATACCCATGTGGGATCTACTCCCTCATAGATAGCCAGGCCATCTGCTAGGACCAGGAGCAGGAGAGCTAGACCTTCCACCTCACGAGCCTCATCTAAGATATTAGAGATCTCTTCTAATGATGAGTAGCCTCATAGGCTCTGATGTCTAGTTACTTATTTTTCTTAGGATTATGTATCAGGAATACATGTTTGTATTTGACTCTATGAATTTGACACTTATATATGTAATGGCTTAACTTGATCTTGTTTTAAACTTAGTGTTTCATTGTATCATGGTGTGTTGAGATAGAACAGACTTATTTTATAAATGCAATGAAACTCATGATTATTTACACATACATTGTTTCAATCTCTTAAGTCGATCTCGTGGAATGTTTGTCTTTATTTTACCTTTTCGATTGATGACAAAAAAGATGAGTAATATGTATATGAGAATATATTTATATTTACTCACCTTGAAAATGGCTTACTATGTATATAATGTATGCTTTGATGCATCTTGGCTTAATATGTATATGAGCATATATTCATTCATTCACTTTGAATATAAAAAGGTTAAAACTTTTAGCATATATGATGTGCATTACGAGTTTGGAGTTTATACCATGATACATACTCTATATATCAAATGTATGCTTTGACTCATGTAAAACATTGATTGGTTAATATTGATGCTTGGCACACATATGGATATATGCTATCAATTTACCACTCAAATAAGTACAAATAGAAAATTTAACTCTAAATTAATATTAAAAATGTGAGCATGAATTGAGGGAGAGCTAAATATGAAATTATGTAATGGGATTACCCCAAATGCATTCATGTCATTGTATATCTCTTGCTCATATACTCAAAATTTTGTCATCATCAAAAAGAGAGAGATTGTTAACCCCAAGGATTGATTTTGAGGATGAACAAAATATTTGAGTATATTGTTTAGACTAATGAATTGATTGAGATCATGTTTTAGGATGAATTGTAGAGTATCAAATGAAAAATCTCTAAAAAATGAGTTTAAGGATCATTAAGAAAATATTGAAGGCTTTTAAGGCATGAATAATACCTAAAGCAAGGCATGAAAGTGACATCTCAAAACTAAAATTGAAGAGAAAAATATTTGGGCAAGTTATAATTTTTCAGTATAAAAAGCCCTTGAGCCGACTCCTTATTTAGCTTGAGCTGATACAAAACTAGCACGCAGATGTTTTAGATGGCACGATCTCGAGCGAAGGCTCGAGTCAACTCGATGTTCTTGAGTTGAAGTCATAGGAAAATATAGAGAATAGAATTTTCAAGATGAAGTTCAGAGGATCTTGAGTGGAGGCTCGAGTGGACTCAAGGTTCATGAGTTGAAGTCACAAAAAAAATACAGAGGATATGATTTTTGGGACATAAGTTAAAATGATCTCGAGCGGAGGCTTGAGTTGACTCAAGGTCCACGAGCTGAGGATCGAGTAGAGTAAAAAGTCTCGAGCAAAGTAAAAGATCTCGAGTTGAGGCTCGAGTTGACTCGAGTCCCAATGGCTAGTTTCTGCAGAATGCTCAGAACAGTGTAGAAATAGTTCAAACGGCTATTTTCACTTCTCTAATGGTCAAATGGTCTTCTCCAGCCTACCAAACATGGGGAATAAGCTACAAAACATCTAGAGGAAGTGAGATGGCAATTCAATCATTGAGAGGAATCAAAAAGTTAAGAGAAAGTATCCAAAAAGTGAGATGGCAATTCAATCATTCAACTTTCAACTCCAAGAAATATCAAATCAAAAGATTCTTTTCAACAAGAAGACAAGCTTAGCCTTCATCAAAGAAGATTTCAAAAGCTTCATCGATCTACTTGCTCATCAAAGGAGCTTTTCATCCTCATTTTCTATTGTTAAACTTTTCTTCTTCTTGTAACCTAGCTTCAATAGGATTTTGAAGCTAAAGAGAAGGCCCATCCAAGCCTAGAAATTGGATTATAAGCCAAGGATTGGCTTGTGGATTGGTTATGGTTGGTGAGCTAGTGTAAAACCAACTAGATTTTGGATAGTGAGCTTTGAAAAACTATTCGATTGTAATCTTGGAGAGATTATAGTAAAATTCTCAAGTGGATCTTGGGGAGTGGACATAGATGCCAGGAGTACCGAACCACTATAAATTTTTTAATGTTTATGATTGCTTTATTTTTTTTATTTTATTATATTAATATTTCTACATTTCTGCATACTTAATTATATAGAACTAAAATATACTCCATCACTTTACTAGTTTTTGAAAATACTACACTAGTTTAAATTTTGAAAAATCTAATTCACCCTCCCTCTTGAGTTGTCTTGCTGGGCAACACAAGTCTTTAGATACATGGAGTTATAGCCTCAAAAGAGATACACCATAGTATGAGTCATGACCTCTATTAGCAATGGTTAGATATCACTAAAAATCCGACGGATATACCTTAGTCGGTAATTACCATTATTAGCGATGGCAATAGTAATTACCATTATTAGCGACGGCAACTATTGTTGTTGCTAATAATGTAATTAGTGATGGTATTAGCGACAAAGATGCCATCGTTAAAAATTTTAATTTTTATTAATTAAAATAGTAACAATCTATTAGCAATGGTATTTTTATTACTAATACCATTGCTAATAGTTTTTTTATTTTTTTTAAAAAATTAAAAATATATTAACAATGACAACATAGTCTCTAATGCCGGTACTAATAATTTTTAATTTTTTTTAAAAAAAATTTAAAAAATTATTAACGATGATAATTTTATGGATAATATTTTTTTAATTTTTTAAAAAAATTTAAAAAATATTAGCGATGGTATTTTGCATCGCTAATGCCATTGCTAATAGTTTTAAAATTTTTTAAAAAATTATAATTAAATAATTTTAAAAAATTATAATTAAATAAAATATAAATAAAAAGAGGGCATTTATTTCAATCTAGTCTTGATGTAGGTGGTTCCATTCCACCACTGTCTACTATAGAAGACAATGCATCCCGAACAAGGGCATCGAGATGCTTGAATTGGAGGGGAATGATAGCCTCAAGATAAATCTTCAATCACTATCTTCCCCAATTGCATTCCCCTTTTATTTTTTTTTGAGCTAAGGATATTTATTAATCTAATATGCCACTTTGAGAGTTATAATCTCATGTGCTTTTTGCACCCAAAGAAAAAGGGGAAGAAGGGAGAATGAGAGAATCCTGTTCCATCTCCTTCCCTCTTCCCCTCTCTCTCTTTTTTTCCTCTCTTTGGAGTTGGAATTGATGTTATTGAGAGAATATTTTACTTAGATTGTTTCTACTAATCTATGATGGATTAATTGTTAAATTGAGTTGGATTGGGAATTTAAAAGTGTGTTTGAATCAAGCATATGGCCAGTTGGGGATTTTCAATCTTGCTATGGCACTTCCTTTTGTGTGTGTGTTATTCCTAGTGGTTTTTTCTTATATTGTGCTCTCTTTTCATCATTTTTATATTGCAGTAATATACTAGTGTAATTAATATCATAATAGTGGTAAGTAGTAACACAAGTCTTACTACTATCATCATAGTAGGAACATCATGTATAATTAATGTAATTTCTATATTGGTTATGGGAGAATTTGTGCTCTAATATTTGTTCTAAGATGACAATAGTGTTGTAAATTTATGCTCTATAAGTATAGATTAAACAATAAAATTAGAATTAATGTACTTTACATGCTTATTTTGAATATATTATCATTATTATCTAATTTATTTAATTAAAATATTTATTACTTATTAGGCTATCAATCTCACTATTCTATATTCTACTATTTTTATATATTTAGAGAACTAACTATCTAAAACACTCTACTCTTGTTCTTTAATCTTTATGCATGCAGTCTCTTAGTTGCCTAATGTTTTATTTCAAGTTTACTTATTTTAGTTGTAGACCTAAAAAAGTACATAATCTACTTAATAACATGACAAGATTCCCATACAATGTAAAACTTATCAAGTGAATCTTATACATAACAACAAACTATTGCAATGTAGGAAATGAATAATCTACTTTTTAAAAGAAGTTCCTTCTTACCAACATCTCCTTCTAGAAGCCATAGAACCAAAAAGATGTACACCTTGGGATCCATAATTTAATTACGAATTACCTCATTTGTAGTTATTTCAACATATTTGTGCTTTGCACTTGTCATGGAGTGCTTACGATGATAATGTTCTCATCTATAGTTATTTTCATGTGTTTGTGCTCTTCACTTATCATGTAGTGCTTATGATGGCAACATTCTAATTATAATTTCATCCACTTCATCTTGCTTAACTTTTTTCATTTTTCCTTTGTGTTCTAAGAGGCACTCTTTCCATGAAAAAGTTTTTAGATGAAATATGGCTAACTGGTCTGAACTTTCAAATAATATATAGAGACTTATTACAAATTAATTGTTATTCCTATCAAATGTGTACTATTTTGCTTCCATCTATACATCATGGAGGCTGATTGCACTAGAGAAATGTCATCGCTTATGTCAAAGACCTTCCTTGTTGATGCTACCATATGAGGAGGACTCCTCAACTTGCAGCTTGATTAGTATTTTTAATGTGGAGAAATGCAAGTTTTTTTCTTGACTTGGCAATAAATGGTGTTGTGGATCATCTTATCAATGGTTATTTATATTGGATTGTAATTTAGAGATATCTCTCTTGAATCCATTTTCAAGAATGAAAGTAAAACTTCCATGACATTCAATGTTGCCTAACATAATTTGACACAAAAAAAATGAGCTTGGAGAGAAGTCTGGCATATGGAAGTACAACAAAATCCACAAGATGATGCTATCTGATGATCTTATTTCAAATCCTAATTTTCTCATCATGGCCATTGTCTCAATCAATGATGAAGGCACTTTCTATAGGCCAGGTGACAAAACATGGACTTCTTTCGGGGACTGGTGTAAATACTATAGACACTTTTATATGGCAGCAATCTATGATGGGGAGATTTATGCTCTCTACACTAGCATCATTGGTGTGGTATTTAATATTAACACACTTTCCATGGTACAACTGATTTTTTGATATTCCACTTGGTAGAGAAGCAATATATTGAGAGAATAAAGTATGTTGTAAAGTCTACGGAAGATATATAATATATCTTAAGGTATTGGTGAGCAATTCTTTACGATACAGATGTGTAAGAACATCTCCAAGATAGTAGTTAATAGATCGCGATATTGTCATTAAGACATCATATTTATCAGTTTAATTCTGACTTCTTAAAATAATTAAAAATATATAAAAAGTAGTGAGTCGGATCAAATTCACAGGGAAGGTAGTGTTTTGATTTTAAAATCTTTGATTTTGTAAAAGAAAAGAAAAGAGTTTGAAAATAAAATTAAAATTAAAAAATAGAATTTAAAATTATATAAAATTAAATAGTAGAAATTAAATAGCATGGAAATAAATTTTGGATACTAAGATCTGCTATCTAGATCTTAGCATCTACTTGCAATAAAAGTAAAGAGCAATTAAAAATAAAAAGCTAAAATTTAAATTTATAATTAAAAGTAAAGGCATAAATTTAAAGTGCATAAAAATAAATTTTATATTAATTAAAAATTTAAAATTTAAATACATAAAATTAAAAAAAATAAAAATAAAAATTAAAAGTAGCTAATCTTGATCTTGGATCGGTGTTGGTGTTGAGATGGTGTAGAAGTCCAACTCTTCCTCTCGGCACCGTCTGCCTCAAAGTAACCACGAATCCTAAGCATGGCTCTAATCTATACCATCACCTTCCCATAATTGAAGATAGCTTTTTCTGAAGGCCTAGGGTCTTATTTATAGGTATTGGAGGGCTGGAATATTTTTTTCTAGGTAATGTGGGACTAAGAAGAAGTTTTGATCAGCAAATATAGAGAAATCCCATGAAAAATTAGATTAAAAGAGTCCCTGGACGTGTTCTGCTCTCCTAGATGAAGTCTGGCCATCAGATCCAGATTGAACAGTCCAAAAAATGCTAAAACCATCATTTAAAAACCCAGATGAAGTCGGAATAAATGTGGACCATCGGATCAAGCTTGATGGAAGGAATCTGGATCGTCGATCATGCTCAAGGTGTTTTAATCATGGTCGGGAGGTCTGTCAACCATCAGATCAAAGTCTGGAACATGCATGGCCGTTCGATCATGTTCTGGAGAGCTGGATGAATTCGAATCAAATTGGAAAAAGACCATAATCATTCGATCTTCACCAATAGCTTCCCCATCCATCTGATTGCATAGTTACTATGCCCATAGACCGCACGGACTGGGAGTGCCGAACACCGCAACCAATCAAAACCTACCACACCACCTGAAAAGTCAATTTTTCCCCTGTAAGCCATATGAGAATTTTTGCAAACCCTTTAAGGGTCTTGGTCCACCATGTGTCATTCTATGATTTGCTAAATTTTGTTGAGTTGGCAGTCTACGCTTAGATTCATGGATCGATAGTTGGCTTCTACGGCTAAGCTAGCTTGAACGGGCATGCTGGCTGAGCTGGGTTCAGTGGCTTGGCTGAGCACGCCGACTAAGCTAAATGAGCCAGCTGAGTCGATTATACTTTTTTTCTTTAAAAATTCATATCTTATCCGTTTTAACTTCGATTGGCTCTAAATTTATTTTGTTATGACCAAAAAAATAAGATCTTTCTATCTATAATATATTTTTTTAAAATAATAAATAAAAATATTAATTTTTAAAATTATAAATAAATAAATAAATAAATAAATATTTTTATTGATGAATTTATGGTACTTATCATACCTCCTAACTTAAACTTTGCTCATCCTCGAGTAAAGAAAGAATTTAGTTTTAGATATCTTTTAACTTTAGAATTTTAAATTTTATCTAGCAATTTTTAAAAAGATCATTGATGTTCAGTAGAGCATAAGTGAGGTATATCATTGGAGTACTAGTACTTACTAATATAAAAATTAAGTAAAAAATATTAAATTTTTTTAAACATTTTTTAAATCATCCCTATTTTTATCTCTAAATTGTCTAAACTTTCATATGGACAAGAGTATTGTCACTTCCATCCTTCATTTATTGAACTCTTTTTTTTGTTTATATTTTCCATTTTTGATGCAAATATCATTGCGTACTTAGGCAATGGAACCTAGTTACTCGATGGAAAATCAATGTATCTTTTTTTTTTAACATTGTACTGCTATTTTATGTCATAACTTCTTAAGCTTTCTGTTTGATCCATGTAGCAAGTCTTGGGCCAATGACTTTCAAACCAGTTGGCTTTAGGGCACTAGGTATAAAATATCTCTTGAGCTTACTAAGTCGAATCAAATAGGCTACAAGTTAAGACTAGCTTTACAACGAGCTTTTTTGTCCTTTCCACCTTTTGACGTGAAACTCAATGCTTGCTTAGGCAAAGAGATCCAGTTACTTAGTGAGAAGTACTTGAAAACTATTTTATTTTATAATTAAATTTTTTTTAAAGAAACGTATAGTTGCCTTACACAAGCCCATAAAAAGTAGACTTTTTTTTTGATGCTGGTAGAAAAATTAGAAATACTCAAAGAAAATTTATTTATGTTCTAGACTTAACTCTCTATTAATTTTTTTAATACTTGATCCCTCAATATCTTATAAATTCTCTGATTTGTGCATCAATTTTTTTTAAAAAATGCTAAGTTCAAGTAGATTCTTAATCATAATCGGATGTCTAAATGCTAAATATTAACTTCTTTTGAGGACTTTTAAAATTTTAAAATTTTTATTATTTTCTCCTCCAACTTAATCGACATTATCCTCAATGAAGAAAGAAAAATAAAGGATACAATAAAGAATAGGAAAGAATACACCTAACTCATATGCTTTCGATCCAGCATGGGTCTTGAAAATTTAAGCTCTCCCTCCAACTTATTCAACATGTCCTAAAAAAATAAACTAAAAAGATAAACTAGATGAAAGAAAACTAAATATTAGGTTGCCTCCTAATAAATGCTAAGTTTACCATCTTCAGCCAAATACAATGCAGCTTACCTATCCTGTATCAAATACTGGATTGATAAATTTTAATAATTTTGGATTGCCAATCTTAGAAAGATAGTTTGTGATCCCTTTTTTGATAAATTTAGTTTTAATTATGGCAAGATAGTTGGTGATCCCAATCTTAGATCCTTGTTTGCTAAGAATTTCTCCTACTTATTCTTTTAAAATGCTCATGAATTGAGTTTTTGTATTAGAAGATAAGTTTGATGTAGTGGGTACTAGAAGGATGACTAAAGGTGGCTTCTATTTTGAAGATAGACTAATATTAACTAGCTTAAATAACTCTATTAGCTCTTCATTGCATGCCCTTTGATTTTTGTAGGAAGAACCGACTTCTCATATTGAAGAGAACAGGACTATAGGTTTATAGGTCTCAAGTAAATCATTCATTCTCTTCTTTCCTTTATCTATCTGGTTCAAATTGGATCCACCATTAGTACTAGTTGCAGGCTCAAATTCTTTTATGTGGTTAGCCTTAGTACTAACCTTTTCTTCTATATTTTCTTTCTGACTAGCATCAGTACTAGCCTCTACCACCTGGTCTTGGTGTAAGTCCTCAAGAATCCTATCACTTTTAAGCTCAGAATTTACTTTGGCATTCTCTAATCGAGGATTCTTAGGTAGGACATTAAATTGATAACTTGGTCTGGGTGGTTGGTGAACATTGGGTGGGTTATTTATAGGATTTATTATCGATAGGCTTGGTAATTGATCTAATTTTCTTCTCATGTTAGACTCAGCTAATTATCCTATTTATGCTTTTAGTTTGATGATGGATTATTATTGAGTTAGAATAAATTATTGAAGTTGATTAAATCTATCGTCAGCTAAATTAATCTGTCGAGGAGGTGGGTATGATGGCTAATTATAATGCAATAACTGGATGAAATGACTAGGCTGACCTCTATTATAGGCATAGTTTTGGTATTGAGGCCTATTTTGAAAATTTTGCATGGATGGAGTGTGGGTTAGAGACTGAGTCTATTGAGGCATCCAAGAAAAATTAGGATGGTTCCTCTAATCTGGATTATATGAATTTGAAAATGGATCATTAATTGGCTTGGAGTACCCATGTACAGCTTGGACTTGTTCTTGGATAAAAGATGAAAATTGTGCAGCCATGGGACATTCACTCGTATAATGGATTGGGCTAGCACAGATTGAACAATTCTCCTGATAATTAAAAGGAGATGTGAATGGTGCAGGAGATTGTTGGCCTAGGGTTAGGAGTTGATCTAATTTCTAAGCAAGAAGATCTACTTTATTTATCAAATTCAAATCAGTCTTAGAACTAGATTCTAGATGTTTAAATTCATGGATCCCTATCCAATTTTGGTAGAAGGATAGTAAAGCATGGTTAATTGAGTTTTCACTCAAGGTTTCAAATAAGTATAGGCTTCATCCTCATTTTTGTTCATGAATGCACCTCCATAGGATGCATCTACCATTTATTTATATTGATCTCCTAAACTCTCATAAAAAGACTGAACTATTTGTCACTTAGATAGACCATGGCGTGAGCATTTTCTGAGAAGTTCCTTAAATCTTTTCCATGATTTGTGAATTTGTTCTCCTGAAAGCTGAGCAAATCTAGTGATAGCTTGCCTCATAGTATTGGTTTGACCTATAGGATAAATTTTTTTAAGAAATTCATATTGCAAATCAACCCAAGTTTTGATTGGTCTCCCTATTATGCCAAGGTAGTACTTGACTTTGTCCTTTAATGAAAAGAGAATAAGATTAGTCTAAGGGCATCATCAATCAAATTTTGAATTTTTACCATAGAGAAGATTTGTAAAAAGTTATTTAGATGCTTATAAGGATCTTCATTGATGTTCCCATAGAAGGATGGGAGCATCTGGATTGTAGTTGACTTGATTTCATAATGGCTAGTAGGAATATTAGGTAAGTGAATACAAGTCGATGGTTTATAGATGAAAAGAATATAATATTTCTTCATCTACCTAGGTGGTTCTCTATGATCTTTAGCTATTTGATTATCTAGTTTAATGTGGATCAGCTATTCAATTTCATGATTGGGTTTAACTAGGTCAAGTAACAGCGATCTCCTATCGTGCATGTACTGATGCAACCCTAACATGTGGCTTAAATTTTTTTTATGATTTTATGATTTTTTTAATAATTTATTATGATTTTTTAATTATCTTTTATTTTTTTTTAATTTAATTTAATTTATTTTTGAAAGAGAAGAGGAGAAAAGGAGAAAAAAGAGAGAAGAGGTCCTAAGGAGTCCTAGAGCTAAGAAGAGAGAAAAATTAGGTTTGATTAAGTTTAATATTTTAGTTAGCAATCAAGTTAGGCAAACAATCATGACTAAAGATTATCCTAGATCTAGACAGCTCCTAACTACCAAGGTTACCTTCAATCCCTCCAAGTAGAAAATCAGTCAATTAATTAGTCAGGTAAGTGTAAGGTCGGTGGGAGTTCTTCCGTTGCTTACCTTAGACACTAATTATACTTGGCTAGGTAAGCTAACGAAATTAATTATAAACCACCTTCTTTTAGGCCCAGTCATCCATGAACCACTTTTCTTAGATACTAGTTAAATTGACGAATCCTAACTTGATCCAACTCTTAGGATTTCTTGTCCTATTGAGCTCAAGTTCCTAGGACCGATGTCTAATTGATTTTAATTAAAGGCTTAGGTTAATGCAGGATGCTAGTTAGTTATTTTTGGACTAAGAAAGGATAATCAAATCTCCATTTTATCTTGTTTGATGGATTGTGCCCTTAAATTGATTTAAAGATGAATATGCATAATCACTTTCAAACAAAGGGTTCTATGTAACTAAATAAGATGCATGCAACTGATTGAATTTGCAATGCTTACCTTATCTTTAGCAATCACCAAAAATAAAATAAATAAAATTAATATGATGGATGCTCTAAGCAATTAGGGTTTTGTTGAACCTAAGTATGATTTTGATGAATAACAAAATATTTGAGTCTATTTTGAGTGCTGATATTTTGGTTGAAGTGTTTAAAATAAAGTTCAGGAAGATAGAAACTTATTTCAATGATGCTCTATGTTTTGATTGAAAGAACCAAGAAAGAGGAGCAAAAAGAGGTTAAGATAAATACTTTCAAGGAATATTGGGTCATGAACAAGCTCAAAGAAAGTTTAAAGATGGATTTGACATGGTTTCAGCATTTGGCATAGTTCAGGAGTCGATTCCCAATTGGTAGGAGCTGACTCACGGGCTCAAGCAAGCACCAGGTTTAAAACAGAAGGCTTTAATATGGATCATGTTGCAGGAGTCGATCAGGAGTTGACCATGAGTCGACTCATAGAGAAGTCAATTCAAAAAAAATAGAAGTTGACTCATGTCTCAGAAAAGGTACCAGTCCAAGAATAGAACGCTAAATTTTTCATCCTGTGACTGGAGTCAACTCATGAAATCTGAAAATCAACTCTGGCATGAAATATTGGCATGGAATAGAAAAATACAGAATGTTGGAACTTCTATCCTGCAGCTAAAGTCGACTCCTAAGTTTTTGACTGCCCCAACGGCTAATTTCTAGAACTATCCAGATTTCATTTTTTATCCTCTAAATGGGCTTTTCTGATGTTCCAATGGCTACAAACCCATTTTTGGACTTTCCAACTTGGATTACAAGGCTTCTAAGATTAGGGAGAACTCAAGATATAAAAGCAAGGAAGTGAAAAACTTTAGTAATCTTTTGAAAATCTATGTGCAATCTAAATAGTGAGCTTTAAAGAGCCTTCATTGCTGTTCAACCACTCAACCAGCTATGTAATCAAGGCATTCTTAAGTAAAGGAAAGGAGCATTTATTGTTAAAGCCCTCCAATAACTCAGCTTATGCATTAAAGCTTCAAATTTGCTCTTCAAGGAGTTTATTTCACTTTAAATTTTTGTATTTCAAAATTTCTATATTTCAAGTTTCAAAAGGATTGAAACTTGGGGGATAGGCTTATCCAAGCCTTGAATTAGATTTGTACAAGCCTAAGAGTAGCTTGGGATTAGATTTTGGTTAGTTAGCCCGTAAAACTAATTGAATTTAGATTATGAGCCAGGTGAAAATAATCTTATTGTAATCTTGGAGATTATAGTAGAATTCTCAAGTAGAGTGCTTGAGGAGTGAACGTAGGTGTTGAGTTTGACACCGAACTACTATAAAAATTTTGAGTTTTTATGTGTGTGATTCTTTTCTTTGGTTACTATTATTTTTTGCATATTTAAATTACTGTATTTTCATCATATCAATATTTAAGTTATGCACATACATTTAGTAAATCAAAAATTTTTAAAAAATTTAATTTACCTCCCCTCTTGGGTTGTTCTTCTACGTAATAAGTGGTATTAGAGTAGGTGCTCTCATATTGTTTGTTGTTCATTTGATTTAGAGTAATTGATCAAAATGATAATCCAATGGAATATCTCCCAAATAAAAAGGCAGTCCATAAATAGACCATCCTTATTTAATGATTCCAACTACACATATTGAAAGGCACGCATACACATATTTATTCAAGCACTTGATTATGACCTATGGAGTGTCATAATCAATGGACTACATACATCCATAATTAGCATTGATGGTAACATAATTTCCAAACCCGAAAAAGATTGAGATGAAAATGATAAGAAATTGGCTCAATTGAATACTAAAGCAATGAATGTGTTTTACTGCTCACTTGATGCCAATGAATTTAATCAGATTTCTACTTGTATTTTAGTCAAAAAAATATGGAATAGATTTGAGGTTACCCATGAGGATACCAATCAAGTGAAGGAATCCAAAATTAATATATTAGTGCACAAGTATGAACTTTTCAAAATGGAATCAACCAAAAGTATTATCGAAATGGTACATGATTTACTGATATAATAAATGGATTTAAAAGTCTAGAAAAATCATATACTAACAGTGAACTTGCGAGAAAAATTCTTAGATCTCTTTTTTGAAGTTGGAAGGCAAAGGTGATGGCTATATAAGAAGCTAAGGATCTCAACACCTTGCCCCTTGAAGAGCTTCTTGGTTCTCTCATGACACATGAGTTAACCATGAAGCAAAACTTAGAAGATGAAGTTAAGAAGAAGAAGATCGTGGCCCTTAAGTCTATAGCAAAGAAGGAAGAAGAAGAAAGTGAAGAGTTCAACGAAGAAGATGATGATGAAGAAATGGCTCTCCTAACCAAAAAATTTAGAAGATTTATAAGGAAGATAAGACCAAACCTTAAGAGAAGACCCTTCTCCAAAGATGAAGCTAGCAAAAATCGAAAAAAGGACAAAGACAAGGAGCAGCCTACATGCTTTGAATGAAAGAAATCAGGTCATTTCAAGGTAGACTACCCTCTATTGAAGAAATCCTCTAAGAAAGTAAAGAAGAAAGCAATGATGGCAGCATGGAGTGATAGTGAAGAGTCAAGTTCAGATGAAAAAGGATAAAAAATAGTTAATTTGTGTCTCATGGCTCTAGAGGATGAGGTAACACTTGACACTAAATCTGAATTTTTATTTAATGAGTTGCAAGAAGCATTTCATAAATTGTATGATGACCTTAAAAAGTTAATCTTGAAAAATAAAAATCCAAAATCAATCAATCAAAATTTAATCAAAGAAAAAGAGAAAATATTGAGAGAAAAAGAGCTTATCTTTGCAAAAAACTAGAACCTAAAGAAAGAACTTTAAAAATATAAATCTATAGTTGAAAAGTTTACATTAAGTTTTGAAAAACTATAATTATTACTTAATAATCAAAAAGCTATCTTTGACAAAGTAGGAATTGATTTTAAAACTCAAAAGAAATAGAAATTTTTAAAGAATTTCTCCGTAAATGATACATCTTCAACTTCACAAAAACCAATCTATTTTTGTTGTGGAAAATTTGGACATAAATCTTATGCTTGTAATTTCAGAATAATGAAAAACAATCCAAACATAAGGAAGGTATAGGTTTCCAAAGGAACCATGGTTATTAATTCTAAAGAACTCAAGATGGCTTGGGTACCTAAAATCCTCACTTGATCTTTGATTGTAGGTGTATCTTGCAGTCGATAGGAAGAAAGAAAAATGGTATCTAGATAGTAGCTGTTCATGGCACATGACGAGTGAGAAGGAGCATTTTATCACTCTTGAAGCTAAGGAAGCAGAAATTATGATCTTTGGTGATAATGGCAAAGGACACATTATTGGTAGTGGTAAAATATGTATCACTTCTTCTATCTTTATAGATGATGTATTTTTAGTAAATGGATTAAAGCATAACTTATTAAGTATAAGTCAACTTTGTGTAAAGAATTTAAAGTTGTTTTTAAATCACTCATGTGCATTGTCACTAGTCCTATTGATAATAATATAGCTCTTATTGGACATAGACAGGAAAATGTATATTAGTAGATTTAGATGACTCTTCCACCAAAAGAAGCCAAAGTTTAGTTGCAATGAATGCTAAAATCAATGAAGATAGTTGGTTATGGCATTGTAGAATAGGATATGCTAGCGTGAATTTGATATCTAAGCTAATCAAAAGGGATCTTATAAAAGATTTGCCAAAACTTAATTTTGAGAAAAATAAAAAATATGATGCATGTCAATTAGGAAAATAAACTAGAAGCTCTTTCAAATCAAAAAATATTGTTTCAACTTTTAGACCCCTTGAACTATTTCACATGGATTTATTTGGACCAACTATGACCACAAGCCTAGGTGGTAAGAAATATGGACTTATAATTATAGATGATTTTTCGAGATTCACTTGAATTTTATTTTTGGCACAAAAGGATGAAGCATTTTCTGCATTTACTAAGTTTTTCAAGAAAGTTTCAAATGAAAAGAACCTCTCTATTATTTGCATTAGAAGTGATCATGGAACGGAGTTTGAAAATTAATATTTTAAATTTTTTGTAATAAAATGGGGATTGAGCATAATTTTTTTGCTCCTTGAATACCTTAATAAAATGGGATTGTTGAAAGAAAAAATAGCATCCTAGAGGAAATGGCCCAAACCATGTTGTGTGAAAGCCATCTCCCAAGATATTTTTGGGCTGAAACTATCAATACAGCATATTATGTTTTAAATAGAGCATTAATAAGATCGATATTAAAGAAAACTTCTTATGAACTATGAAAAAATAGAAAACCAAATATTAGTTACTTTCATGTTTTTGGTTGCAAATGCTTTGTTCTAAATAATGGCAATGATAACTTAGGCAAATTTGATGCAAAATCTGTTGAAGGCATTTTCTTAGGATATTCCTTCTCTACCAAAGCATATAGGGTCTTTAACAAACATAGACTGATTATTGAAGAATCTATACATGGGATATTTGATGAAACTAATAACTTACCTTCTAGAAAAGAGGATATAGCTGATGATGATGCAGGAATAATTGAGAAAGGAGTGAAAGAAATTACACTTAAGAAATCAACTACCTAGGATAATGAAGAAGAGAAGAAAGCTGGACCTAAAGATGAAAATCCTGATGATACTCAAACTCAAAATCTATCAAAAAAATGAAGGTATGCCCTTGGCCATCCCAAAGATCAAATTATTGGTGATCCATCACAAAGGGTAAGAACTCATGCATCTTTGAGAAATATTAATAACTATCTAGCATTTGTATCTCAAATTGAACATAAAACTATAGAAGAAGCTAAAAATGATCCAAACTGGATAAATGCAATGCATAAAGAACTAAATCAATTTGAAAGAAATAAAATTTGGACCCTAGTTAATAGACCAAATGATTATCTAGTGATTGAAACTAAATGGATATTTAAAAATAAATTAGATAAAAATATGATAATCAGTAGAAATAAAGCTAGACTAGTAGCTAAAGGACATAATCAAGAGGAAGGTATTGATTTTGATGAAACTTTTGCCTCTATTGCTAGATTAGAGTCAATTAGGCTACTACTTGCATTTGCATGCTTCATGAACTTCAAATTATATCAAATGGATGTTAAAAATATATTCTTAAATGGATACATAGCTGAGAAAGTATATGTAGAACAACCACCTAGATTTGAATGTCATGAATATCTTAATCATGTTTATAAATTGCATAAGGCACTTTATAGTTTAAAACAAGCCCCTAGAGCATGGTATGAGAGATTAAGTAAATTTCTAATTGATAATGAATTCTCTAAAAAAAATATTGATAAAATTCTATTTCTAAAGAAAAAAATAAAGACTTATTGATAGTACAAATTTATATAGATGATATTATTTTCGATGCTACTAATAAAAGTCTTTGCCAAGAGTTTGCCAAGCTTATGCAAGGTGAGTTCGAGATGAGCATGATGGGCGAACTGAACTTCTTTCTCGGACTCCAGATCAAGCAAAGTGAAGAGGGGATCTTTATCAACCAAACAAAGTACATAAAAAAAAATCTTGAAAAAGTTTAGAATGGAGAATTCAAAATCAATTGGCACACCTATGAGCCCTTCTTGCAAGTTTGATAAGGATGAAAAGAGTAAGAAAGTTGATACTAAATTATATAGAGGTATGATAAGATTATTGCTTTATCTTACTGTACGTAGATCTGACATTACGTTTAGTATTTGTATGTATGCTAGATATCAATTTGATCCTAGAAAATCTCATGCTTTAGCTGTTAAAAGAATATTCAAATATTTATCTGGAATACTTAATGCTGGACTTTGGTATGATAAATTATCACCTTTAGAATTAATTGGATACGCCAATTCTGATTTTGCTGAATGTAAATTAGATAGAAAAAGTACTAGTGGCACTTATCAATTTTTAGAAGTTAATCTAATTTCATAGTTTAGCAAGAAACAACACTCAGTAGCATTATCTACAGTTGAAGCTGAATATATTGCTACTGAAAATTATTGTGCTCAAGTTTTATGGATAAAATAATAACTTGAAGACTTTGGCATAAAACTTGATAAAATTCCAATAAGATATGATAACACTAGTGCAATTAATCTAACTAAAAATTCAGTTCAACACTCCAGATCTAAACATATTGAAATAAGATACCATTTCATAAGAGATCATGTGCAAAATCATAATGTGATGCTTGAGTTTGTTAGTACAGATAAGCAATTAAAAGATATTTTTACTAAACCCATTAATGAAGAGAGATTTAGCATAATTAGGAGAGAACTAGGAATATGCTATCACTCAGATTAAGACCAAAACTAGATTCTCTTGATCCAATAGCTCTCATATGAATTAGAAATCTCTTCATAGCTCTCTAAGGATTCTATCTAGTGGACTTGCTGATTGATTTAAAATCATGTCCTCTTTGAACTCTCACAAAGATCTTATATTTCATAAGGCTATTGATTTATTAGACTCAATTCAACTATCTCTCAATCAGATACACCTATTCTTCTTTTATAAAAAATTAAAATTCCAAACTACTTAACCCAGAGTCGACTCATGATCAACTCATGGTCGACTCCCATTGGAGTCGACTCATGAAAATCTGAAGTCGACTCATGGTCGAAAACTTAGTTTTTAAACCTGAGCCAGGAATCGACTCATGAAAACCCGAAGTCGACTCATGGTCGGAAACCTAGTCTTTAAACCCGAGCCCTCTCCTCCTCGTTTGACCTTACCTCTTCACTGCTCAACCCTAGAACTATTCTAAGACTGTGAGGGTGTAGACCCAACAACTGACATCACCTCGCTCTGATACCAATTATTGTTCCATGATATCACTCGAATGTCAATCATCCTTGGCATCACAAGCCTCAAAACTATGTTGTGGAAGCTCCTGATTTTTAGCACGAATCAGAAGGAATCTATGATGTTCTCTATTGACAGCAAACCACCGATCCTCCATCTGAAATTGTGATGAGGTGCCTCCCTCCTTGGGCTTGAGGAAGATGCCCCCCTCTCTAGGGCTTCTTCAAGAACCTTGGGGTGGCAAGTCTAGAGAGAAGAGAAGAAGAGAAAATTTAGGGAGAAAAGATCTATATGGATTCTACCACTCAAAACCCTAATACAATCTATGTATTTATACATAGCCATTAGGCTCGACCAAAAACTTCCTTGGCTAACTCAATACATGAAAGCACTCACCGAGCCCATGTACACCCATGTCTCTCATGCTCTCATCCTCTGGATCTAAGTCCAACTCATACATGAGTTAGCCCCTTTAAGACCTCTTAAACCAAGCCTTAAGATGCCTAGGATAAGTCTCTATCCTAGCCATAATAGAACCCACACGTATCTCTGCCCGCAGACTGAGCTGGCTCAGTCTCGGTACTGAGCCGGCTAACCTGAGACTAGGTTGGCTCAATTTTAAATTCAGTCGACCCAGTTGCACGCCATGCTATAGTTTTGAATGCGCTCCTCTCTGTTTGGCCTGTGCACTAAGACTTAGCTGATCCAGTTTTAAACTGTGCTGGCTAACCTGCAGAAAATCTTTTTTTCTGCAGTCTTCAATCTTCTGGCTTTGGTTCCTCACTCCATCTTGTATCCCAGGTTTTCAAAGCTCCAACCAAGCCCCTTAAGGTCCCGAACACCCAAACCTCGAGCCCGTGGAGGGCTATGCACC
The DNA here is from genome assembly GCA_006176705.1 of Cocos nucifera. Lineage (NCBI taxonomy): Eukaryota > Viridiplantae > Streptophyta > Magnoliopsida > Arecales > Arecaceae > Cocos > Cocos nucifera. Next base: position 180,367 of record QRFJ01002793.1, on the reverse strand, counting down.
GCCTCCACCCTAGGACCACTCCTGTCCTAGTCTCCACCTATGGCCTCTCAAGACTTGGAAGCACTATAAATCCTCACAATCTCCACCTTGATGTTTCCAAGCCTTGGCAAATCCTTGGTAATGCCTTCCTGCAAAATCCTGCTGTCCCTACACATCCTGATTGCTCCTTGTGCAATCATCATCTTCGTCAATTTTTTTCAGCTGTTGTGCACCCTTGAGGCCCTTTGGAATGACCACCTCCATCGCTGAAGATCTTGGCTTGCTCCTCTGCACCATCCTAAAATTGTAGGATCTCTTCTGCTTAGCAACTGCATCACCTTTCTTGGACTTTCCAGGAGAACTCACAATGTTCCTATACCGGCACTCACTGCAAACCCTGATATGGTCTCCTCAAAACTATGCCTGTCCACCTATATATGCTGCTCCATCTAAAACTATGCATCACCGATGCTGGTGCTAGGATATCGATCCTCCCGCACCCCTCTGCTTTGAACTCATGTCAAATTTCTCTCCAATTATGAAGCCACCTCTCCGGAGCTCCACCTATATCCAAAGTCCATCTGATGCTGCAGAAGCCGACTCTATGCCCAAGTCATCCGAGGCCAACCACTCAATGCTGCATTGCTTGCTGCATTGCTGAGCCTGTCGCTGTACCTCGAACACTATCGCTACCTTTTCGAATCCTCCATGCTCCATGGACTCCTTTGAAGCCATCTCAGATACCTCCGCAACTCGCAGGCACCTCCGAAACCTAAGAGCTCATCCAACTATTCTGAATTCAGCGACTGAACCCTAAAAAATTTCACTCTAGTCCTTCTCTTTTGCCCCTACACCAGCCATCACTTTAGTTGCACCCAAAGAACCATCCTCCACCTGAACTGCAACTCTCCCTAGTGCACTTGCAGAAGAAACCTAATCCATGATACTTCTAGCTGCTTGATGCTCCTAACGCTCCCTAAGACTTCTTGGCTCTCCCTAAGACCTGCACCCAATCTTCCTGAGATGCCCCTGACACCATCTACTGAGATACCTCCCTCAGCTTCTGCACCACCGAGCCTCTCTCAGCCCCATGCCTTTAGGGAAGTGCTACTGCAGCACTCCAGCATTCTTTAGCCTTGTCTTTGCACCACTTTACAGCTGTCCAGTCGTAACCTACTAGACCTCCATGGATCATCCATCTCCATCACTCCCAAGGCTTCATAAATTCATGCTCTGATCGAACTACTGAATGCACCCCCAACTACTTCCCAACCTTCCTGACACTGAAGGACGTATAGTCACTTCTTTAGCCTTCTTCGATCATTATCCTTTGGAAAACCTCTCTTCAATAGCCCCACACTGCCCATCTTCCTAGAGAATTCTGATGCTCTCTACTAAGATATCTTCCTCGGCTACTGCACTGTCGAGCCTCTCTCAGCCCCACATCTTCAGAAAAATACTACTGCAGCACTCTAGCGCTCCTTGCCTGTCACATAACCATCATACACCCTAATCTTTTTACTAAGATCAATCAGCAAATCATGCACCTAATCCTTTCATCCTAGGAAAATTTCTTCTCATTAATCCTCTCAACCTCCACCTTCAACTTGCTACTTCCGATTGGCCAAACCACAGCAACAACAAAAATAGAGCTGAACATACCATGAAATTCTTGTGCAGATTTTTAATTTCACCTTGTATGACTTCTCCTTTTCTTTCATGCACCATCAGGCTTTGATACCAAATTGTAGACCCAACAACTGGCATCACCTTACTCTGATACCAATTGTTGTTTCATGATATCGCTTGAATGCCAATCATCCTTGGCATCACAAGCCTCGATACCATGTTGCGGAAGTCTCTGATCTTTAGCATAGATCTGAAGAAACCTGTGATGTTCTCTATGAGCAGTAAACCATCGATCCTCCACCTAGATCTATGATGGGATGCCTCCCTCCTGGGGCTTGAGGGAGATGCCCCCCTCTCAGAGCTTCTTCAAAAACCTTGGGGCGGCAACTCTAGAGAGAAGAGAAGAAGAGAGAATTTAGGAAGAAAAGATCTATATTGATTCCACCACTCAAAATCTTAATACAACCTATGTATTTATACATAGCCATTAGGCTCGACCAAAAACTTTTCTGGCTAATCCAATACATGAAAGCACTCACCGAGCCCATGTACACCCATGTCTCCCATGCTCTCATCCTCTGGATCTAAGTCTGACCCATACATGAGTTAGCCTCCTTAAAACCTCTTAAATCTTGCCTTAAGACCCCTAGGATAAGTTTCCATCCTAGTACAAACAAAACCCACATGTATCTCTGCCCGTGGACTGAGCTGACTCAGTCTCAACACTGAGCCAGCTAACTTGAGACTAGGTCGGCTCAGTTTTAGACTGAGTTAACCTAGTTGCATGCCATGCTGTAGTTCCGAATGTGCTCCTCTCTGTTTGGCTTGTGCACTGAGACTTTGTCGATCTAGTTTCAGACTGAGTCGGTTAACATGCAGAAAATCTTCTTTTCTACAGTCTTCAATCTTTTGGCTTTGGTTCCTCACTCCATCTTGTGTCCTAGATTTTCAAGGCTCCAACCAAATCCCTCAAGATCCTGAACATCCAAACCTCGAGCCAATGGAGGGCTATGCACCACCTCCATCTTAGGACCACTCCTATCCTAGTCTCCACTTGTGGCCTTCTAAGGCTTGGGAGCACCACAAATCCTCACAGAGGGACCCTTCATTGACACCTCCACCTATCTCCTTCTCAATTTCTCTTAGATTCATCCTCCACCCATCTAGAATGAGGCATGGGAGAAAGATCCAAGTTATCTAAAGGAGATTACATCCAGTGAAGGAGCATGAATCTTCAAGCAATGATGATTCCAACTATAATGAAGGTAACACCGTCCCCCAATCACCTGTTCCTCCTTCTTCCTCTCTACTGGATCGATAAGTGACAACTGGAAGAAATGTATTTTTATTTCTTTGACCAGGAGGGATTGAGGATAAGTAGTTAGATCCGAAACCAATAGTGGGAGCATTTCTTCTCCATCAACCAACCAATCTACCCTCGGTTAGTCAAAGAGTTTTATAGATGCATGACTAGGGATGTAGATGATCTGAAAAGTATAGTGAAGGAAGTCACTTTTTGCCTCACACTTGAAAGATTTGGACATATTTGGGATCTGCCCACTATGGGAGCAGCACCAAAACGGCCAGTTGATAGGGATTTTGTTTTTAGATTGATCACTGGGTTGGACAGTGCTGAGGGAATCACAAAGCTAGAAGCTAATAGTCTATTTATAAAAATGAGAGTTCTCAATCACATTATTGCTCGAATTATCTTTTCCAAGATCGATCGATTTGATCTAGTCCCAGATAGGGTAATTGGAATTACGGACTACATAGTTTGAAGTGAGCAGCTCAATCTTCCATTATTTAATTTTAGATAGATGAGGGATGGAGTAGGCAGGACTAGAGCATGTGTTCCTTATAGTATGGCCCTGACCTCTATCTTGAGGGAGGTTGGGATTGATTTTGAGGAAAAGCTATCTTTACATCTGAGACACACTGATACATATGAGAAGAAAATACTAAGTAGGATGGGCTATCGGAAGCTGAATGATAGATGTGTTAAGAGAGCTTTCGGATAGGAGCAACCATAGACTCGAGGTGGAGCCGGACCTAGTTAGATTGCAGATATTCCTTCGGCACAACCTTCGACTGAGCTAGTCGTAGATCCATTCATTCAGGTCCGTCTGCCACTACTCATCTTCCACTAGATTAGACTATTGATGATCAGGCTGCCCGGATCACCTACACTATTTTAGATGGACTGAGACCTCAGATGGAGGAGATCCATACCGAGATAGCTAGGCTAGCATCTAAGGTTGGTTGTCTGACTCAGCTCATAAAGTAGAGAGAGAGATTCAGCATGTCCCCAGATATGATCACATCACTTCTAGCTTTCATGGGACAGTTGGTAGACCTTCTGAAGACTCATGCTCCATCAAGATCGATGGTAGTAGTGACTGCCACCGCAGCAGTAGTAGCAACAGAGGCAGCAGCATCTATAGCAGCCGTTGACTCAGTTGAGGTACATCCAGACATTTTTTTTGTTCAACCTTCAGTTTCTGAGCCTCCTCTCAGTGCACTCGATCAGCCACCTACTATACAGCCTCCTCCTAGACCTCTTAGGATATATTTTTGAGTTGGAGGACTATCCACTCACACTAGGAGCGGAGAGTAACTAGAGCCAGCTCCTCCACCATACTGGATGTCCCATCTGACTGATCTATTAGGACCTAGGTCATCTTGTATAGGTCTTACTTTATATCTATATGGTGTATTAGGAGTTTGTTATCGTATTAGGACTTAGACATGATATGTTGTCCGTATGATCTTATTGTTGATGATACTTTATCTTAGGATCTTGTTTATATTGTATGAAAGTACTTATACTGCTTAGATATCTTTTTGCATGTAGTACATATCCCTACGAACTATATATTTCTTTTTATATATGTATGGATATATTTTTTTATATCCTTTTTGCTAATGATACATTTTCTTGCTATTCATTCCTTGATGATGACAAAAAGGAAAAGAAAAAGATGAGCATAAAGAAAGGGGGAACAAATCCACAAAGATGAAAAAGAAAAAGATAAGCATAAAGAAAGGGAGAGTACATAAAAATGAAGGAGAAAAATATAAGAATAAGAAAAGGAGGATACAAATAAAAGTACTCAAGAAAAATGAAATAAATGCAACATGGCACAATAATGGCAAATTAATGCTGAAAATGAGACACATACCTTAATATTTTGAAAATTTGGCACATCAATAGTATACTAGTGGCACATTAATGGCACATACTGTGAAACTCTAAAACTTCTAAATTGTTGGCATATTTTATATTTAACAAATAGAATGGAAGAGGATCATTGCAATTAAAATGATAAATTACTACAAAATGGATGAAATTATGTATAACCTAAATTTGCATTTGAAATGTTATTTTCTTCACTATTGAATGTCTTTATGAATTTGTAATTGTTATGCATGAACTCAAAGGTTTTATCATCATCAAAAAGGAGGAGATTGTAGATCCTAGTTATGATTTTAATAAATAATAAAATATTTGAGTCTATTGTGGGTATTGACATTTTAGTTGAAGTGTTTAAAATAAAGTTCAGGAAGACAGGAACCTATTTCAATGATGCTCCATGTTTTGATTGAAAGAACCAAGAAAGAGGAGCAAAAAGAGGTCAAGCCAAATACTTTCAAGGAATATTGGGTCATGAACAAGCTCAAAGAAAGTTTAAAGATGGATTTGGCATAGTTTTAGCATTTGGCACAGTTTAGGAGTCAACTTTCGATTGGTAGGATTCAACTCATGGACTTACGCAAGCATCACGCTTAGAATAGAAGGCTTTCATATGGACCCTATTGTAGGAGTTGATCATGAGTCGACTCATGGAGGAGTCAACTTAAGAAAAGTAGGAGTCGACTCATGTCTTAGAGAAGGCACCAGTCCAAGAACAGAATGCTGAATTTTTCACCTTGCGACTGGAGTGGACTCACGAAATCCGAAAGTTGACTCCGACATGGAATATTGACATGGAACAGAAAAATACAGAATGTTGGAACTTCCGCCCTATAGCTGGAGTCGACTCAAGGCTTTGGGGAGTCGACTCCAGAGTTTCTAACAGCCCCAACGACTAGTTTTTAGAATTATCTAGATTTCATTTTTCACCCTCTAAATAAGCTTTTCTAATGTTCCAATGGCTACAAACCCATTTTTGGACTTTCCAACTTGGATTACAAGGCTTCTAAGATTAGATTAAGGCAAGAGAATTCAAGATATAAAAGCAAGAAAGCAAAAAACTTCAGCAATCTTTTGAAAATCTGTGTGTAGTCCAAACAGTGAGCCTTGAAGAGCCTTCAATGCTATTCAACCACTCAACCAGCTGTGCAATCAAGGCATTCTCAAGTGAAGAAAGTGAGCATTCATTGCTAAAGCCCTCCAACAACTCAGCTTGTGCATTAAACCTTCAAATCTGCTCTTTAAGAAGTTTGTTTCATTTTAAATTTCTATACTTCAAAATTTCTTTATTTCAAGATTCAAAAGGATTGAAACTTGGGGGATAGGCTCATCCAAGTCTTGAATAACAAGCCTAGGAATGGCTTGAGGTTAGGTTTTGGTTGATTAGCACATAAAATCAATTGAATTTAGATTGTGAGTCTGGTGAAAATAATCTTACTGTAATCTTGGAGATTATAGTGGAATTCTCAAGTGAAGTGCTTGAGGAGTGGATGTACGTATTGCGTTTGACATCGAATCACTATAAAAATCTTAAATTTTTATGTGTATAATTTTTTTCTTTAGTTACTATTATTTTCTACATATTTAAATTACTGCATTTTTAGTATATCAATATTTAAGTTCTGCACATACATTTAGTAAACCAAAATTTTTTGAAAAACCCAATTCACCCCTCCTGTTGGATTGTTCTTCTAGGCAACAGGTTTCTACTCTTATCATGAAATTTTTAATTAGGTTTAAGTGAATATTTTTTAAATTAATTTAAAAAATAAATAATACTAAAAATTTAAAAAAAAGAAAAGAGGTCTAGGATTAGGATTGATCTCACCAAGCAAAATTAGAAGCTATCTTCCTTGCCTTAATTTTTTTTTTTCTTTTACTTCTTTTTCTATAAAATAAATAAAAAATAGTAAGAAATATTTTAAAAAAATAAAAAAAATATTTATAATTTATTTATAAAAAATTAAAAAAATTAAAAATTTAATGTCCGTGCTTTTTTCGATAATGATACCAAAAATTTGATAGATTGTGATGTTATCATTAAGATACCATATTTATTAGTTTAATTTTAATTTCTTAAAATAATTAAAAATATGTAGAAAGTAATGAGTCAGATCGAATCCTTAGGGAAGATAGTATTTTGATTTTAAAATCTTTAATTTTATAAAAAATAAAAAAAAATTTGAAAGTAAAATTAAAGTTAGAAAATAGAATTTAAAATTATATAAAATTAAATAGTGTGAAAATAAATTTTGGGTACTAAGATCTATTACCTAGATCTTAGCATCTACTTGCAATTACAGTATAGGGTAATTAAAAATAAAAAGCTAAAATTTAAATTTATAATTAAAAGTAAAAGCATAAATTTAAAGTGCATAAAAATAAATTTTATATTAATTAAAAGTTTAGAATTTAAATACATAAAATTTAAAAAAAATAAAAATAAAAAATAAAAAGCAGTTGATCTTGATCTTGGATCAATATTAGCGTTGAGATGGTGTAGAAGTCCAACTCTTCCTCTCAACAATATCTACCTCAAAGCAACTATGAATCTCAAGTATGGCTCTAACCTGTACCATCACCTTCCCATGATCGAAGATAGTTTTTTCCTGAAGGCTTGGAGTCTTATTTATAGATGTTGAAGGGCTGAAATATTTTCTTGTAGGCAATGTGGGACTAAGAAGAAGTTTTGATAGCAAATATGGAGAAATCTCATGAAAAATCAAATTAAAAGAGTCCCTGGATGTGCTTTGCTCTCTTGGATGAAGTCTGGCCATTAGATTCGGATTGAATGGTCAAAAAAATGCCAAAAACCGTCGTTTAAAAATCCAGATGAAGTCAGAAAAAATGTGGACCATCGGATCAAGCTTGATGGAAGGAATCTGGATCGTCGATCGCACTCAGTGTGTTTTAATCATGGTCGGGAGCTTTGTTGACCGTCAGATCGAAGTTTGAAATGCATGCGGCCATTCGATCATATGCTGGAGAGCTGGCTGAATTCGAATCAAATCGAGAAAAGACAACAGCCGTCCAATCTTCACCGACAGCTTCCTCATTCATCCAATTATGTAGTTACTATGCCCATGGACCGTGCGGACCGGGAGTGCCAAATGCCGCGACCAATCAAAATCTGCCGCGCCACTTGAAAAGTCAATTTTGCCCTTGTACACCATGTGAGAATTTTTGTAAATCCTTTAAGGATCTTGGTCCACCACGTGTCGTCTGTGATTCACCAGATTTTGTTGAGATGGCAGTCTACACCTAGATTCGTGGACCAACAGCTGGCTTCTATGGTTGAGCCGGCTTGAATGGGTGCATTGGCTGAGCTGGGTTCGGTGGCTTGGTTGAGAGCACCGACTAAGCTGAATGAGCTGACTGAGCCAATTATATTTTTATTATTATTTTTTAAAAAAATTCATATCATATCTATTTTAACTCTAATTGGCTCCAAATTTATTTTGTTGTGACAAAAATAATGAGCTCTTTCTATCTATAATATATTTTTTAAAAATAATGAATAAAAATATTAATTCTTAAAATTATAGATAAATTAATTAATAAATTAATATTTTTATTGATGAATTTATGATACTTATCAGTAGTGACGATGATGATTCAGATGATGATGAGAGGAGGAAGATAAGGATAAAAACATTGAGATAAATGATGATGGTGAAGTAATCCTTGTTGTGGGAAATATTTATAGAATAGTAGTCAGATTCAATGTTTATAAACTAGAACTAGAAAAACCAAGGTATAAATGGACTAAGGTAAAAAGCTCGGGGGATCACGCTTTATTCTAGGGTGGGGTCATTCTCTGTCTATCTGTGCATCTAACCCTTAGAAATGCAAAGAAAATTGCATCTATTTCTTGAATGACTACTTCAATTACTATATGAAAATAATTCCTTGGTGTAGCAATACAAGTATATTAAACGTGATGGATGGTAGCCTTGAGCCTCTTCTTGTTGCTCCCCCTTGATCAACTCCAGCTGTCTAGCTTACAAAATAATTATGCTGAATGGATGTTTGTTTCGATATTTATTGAGTTCTTTTAGTATCATGAATGATTATTTTGTTTGGACATTGAAAGATTTGTAACTTCACGTATCTAGCTTCTTTAGTGATTACATTTTTCTTTATTACATTTTGTTGTCTTATTTTGACCATCATTAGTTACTATGTGTAAATTTTTGAATACGATAATGTATAGAAGACCTTACAAGTTGTGTGAATTGCAAGAGGTAGAATCCCTTTAAGATGGGCACTCTTTACCTTCAAGTGATTGCAAGAATAATATGGAGGTGATGAATAGGATGATAACGAAAATGAAATATAATTTTATGCAATAGAAGAAGAACAAGAACTTGAAAATAGCATAGCATCTTCATAATTTTGGTGTATATGCTGAGAACTATCATAGAAAGAAGAAGACAAAATACATCATCTTTTGATAGCTATAGCAATAGTTTCACCAGCAATTATGACATCTTAAATGTTTCTTTTTGGATGATTTTTTTTTTTCAAAATCTAGTTTAGTTATGGAGAAAATATCATGAAGGAAATATTTTTTCTTTTCTTGTGTGAGTGGAGTTATCAAAAGAAATAAAAAGAAGAAATTTTCCAAGCAAAATTGTTTGTCTATTAATTATTTTCCTTTTTAAAATGAATAACTTTTTAGAGTCCCAACTAAAAATCTAATTTAAAAAATTAAATGTTATCACTACAAAATAATTCGAATTCCTCCAAAGAAGAAAAATCCTACATCACTCATATTTTTCTCCGAGACAATGCTTCATAATAATTTTATATAAATATTATATCATTCTCATTAAGAAAGGAAAATTCATTCATTATATGTTGCTCCATGCCCATTAAAAAAAATCAATTACAAAAAAAAAATGAATGTAAATTTTATTTATTTATCCTTCTTGTGTGAAAATCTAAATTATTCCTTTCTGAAGAGTCCCAAAATAAAAATGTTTTGGTTAAAAAAGGAACATCTAAAAGAAAAAAATATCATGCGCACAAAAATTACTACTAACAAAAAAAATCAAGTTCAACCTAGGATGTAAATAGGTTGAGTTGACCCACGACCCGATCTGACCTAATTCGCTTAAATATGATCCGACCAACTTTAAAGGACCCATGGGGTTGTGTTGGACTCTAAAATTGGACTCATTCTATTTTCCAAATGTGGTTTGATTTTATTGAATTCTAACTTGACCCAACCCAATTGATTTGATTTCTAGGATAATTTTGGATCTTCTACTCTATAACTTGACCTGATCCAAACCTAATATACACTAGGATCGAACCTATTGAGACTCTAAATTATCAATTAAACTTGTATGAGAAATATTTTTAACATAAAAATAGGTTTAAAATTATTTTTATATCCTAATTTATTTTGAGAGCAATATCGTTTATTATCTATTTTGTATAGTTAAAGTAGTTTGCTGTATGGTAATTAGGATATAGTTAGCTACATTTGACCTAGACCCAACTTAAATACATGGACCTGACCTAGCCTGAATGACATATTGGGTTGAATTTTTGCTATAGACCCGACTCAACTTGATTTTCTATTGGATTGGGTCTAAATCCAACATTAAACCCGATGAAGGAACTGAATTAGGTCAGGGTTACTCATGATTTAGTTTGACCCAACCCATTTGCATCCTAAGTTCAACATTTCCTTTTTTTTATGAAAATATAATTTATTCTTTTTTAAAAGTTCTAGATTGAAAAATTTGTTAAAAGAAAGAAAAAAATACAATGTGCATACAAATTAATATCATTAACAAAAAATTTGGAACTCTACAACAAACACACTATGTCACTAATATTTTTCTCTTAGGACTCTTCATAATAATTCTATGCAAATATTATTTATGGAATTGAAGAAAATGGAAAACCTCCTTAGTATGCTTTTCTTGCTCGAAAAAAGTTCATGCACAAAAATAATTAAAAATTTGAATTCAAAATTTTTGATATTCCCCTTTTTACATAAAATTCTAATTTTATCCTTTTTGAAGAGTGTGAGAGTAATGAAAAAGTTAATAGGAACATTCAAAAAGGAAAAAAAATACCACATGCAAAAAAATATTACTAGAAATTTTGAATTCAATAAAAAAGGAAAATTCTACATCACTAATATTTTCTCTTAAGACTCTTCATAATAATTTTTTGAACTAGTATATTGTAAGATGTGTACCCTAGAAGTCAGATTGGCCGACACTAGTATTTACTTTCTAGAGGCATTTTTGTAATTTGACTTAAAATTAACAAAAAGGTTAATTTCATCTATCACATTCTATATTAAAGTGTCTGTGATACATCCACTGAGTTAATGAGCATGATAACACATATTTTTAAGAGTTGCAAATTTAAGGCATGTATTATCATAATTAACTCATAAATTGCACCGATCGTAGGATCATCACGAGGAAGATGATCAATCTGGAAGATTGGTGTATGATCGCTTTCTTAGGATAAATGAGTCTTGAGTTTACGGTTGGAGACATCGGAGCAAAAATATAGATACTTATTGGAAATAAGAGCACTAAGTATGACCATCTCGAGTAGTCATAAGGAAGCCTATCTTCTCATCGATGACTAGCTCGATGCTGCAGTTGTGTGTCTGGTTCTTTGATCTAAAATGCATTGATAGTTCACCTTGAGTGTGTTATAGTTTGACTATACCATAACTCAATCTCCTAGCCATTCTAAATCCTGAGGTGTATGTTGACTATAGCATGTTCATTGTAGAAATTGGATTGCACCAGGATGGGATGTATTAACCTCGGTAGAAGAGTAGTCCTATGATGATCATAAGATCAAGTCCTTAAGCCCATGGCCATGGCAGTGTAAATATAATAGAAAGATTTTTCTATTAAAATTTTATATCGAACTCAAATCAAATGATTTATTCATATGATAGATGTATGGTATGACGAGTTCACCTTGATCTAGATCCTATCGGAGCTTATGATAGAAGAACCCAATCATATAGGTAACTACACCGAGAGGTTCATATTTGGTTCTGATGGGTTACCACCATATACTGCTAGATGTCACTGATGGATTTTGAAATCAATTAGAATTATCTTAATGATTGATAATTCTAATTGGATGAATCGAAAGAGTTCTGATCCATCAAAAGTTGTTTCAATGATGTCGATGATGAAGATCATGACATGTCCCATTACCATACCGAACTAAATCTAACTAGATCACACAAACAAAGGTTTGGATTTAGATATCATTAATTAGACTAATCTAGTTTGATTGATTTAGATTAGATCCAATCAGGTTCAAGAAAATCGTGCTAACACATGATTGGACCTGACTTTCATCTTCTATGAATTTTTTGGTTGACCTGAACTCAGTCAAATTTGATTTAGCTTATCCAAGAACCTTGCCTGGATTTGTCTTGATCTAACTGGAGCTTGTTCTGATCAAATCGGATATTGTTCTGATGAGATCAAAACTTGTCCTAACCAGATTAAGGTTTGTCCTAAAACCATGCGATGGAATTTGGACAAGGGTTATTTGACCCATTTTTTGCAAGAAAGAGGGAAGGAGACATGCGCCCCCTAGAATTTATCTGAGGGTGCACATCCCAGAAGGATTTGTGCATGGAAATTCAGGGCGTACGCCCCCTTATGGCATGCACCCTTAGTGGATAAGGTAATAGAGTTTTGATGAGATCAAACTCTAGGAGATAAGTGCCTTGCACGAACCAAATGCCATCCTCTCTTCTCCACACCATTTTCCCTCTATTTTGTGCAACAAAATCAGAGGATTTTCTGGTGTGGGGCATGGAGATCAGATGGGAGTCCTTCTGCTTTAAGCAACCTAGTTGCTTAAAGCCCTAGGACTCTAGGATGGTGCCATGGTCTATAAAAGGGACCCAGCACCTGCTGTTTTGTATTCCACTGAAACCCACACCCAGGTGCTACCCCTTTCTCCACCTCTATGCCACCTCTCCTTCATCTTCTTCCTTTTCTCCATGCCCAAGGTGTTGGACGAAATAGCAAGAAAAGGTCAAAGTCCTGTAGACACAAAATTCAAGTGAAGCAGTTCTAGTTCGTGAGATGGATGTGCTACTATCGGAGATTTGATCGAAGTTAAACCAGAAAGACATTAGATCTGATTTTCTGAGATTAGATCTAGATGAAGAAGACCTTTAGATCTAACCTAAGTGGATGCTGGTAGAGGTCGAGTGCTTGAATGGCTCAAGTCAGAACTTTAGAAGCTTGAGATCATCACTATAGGATGAACAATTCACCCGATCAGGTGATAAGTGTTATCACTGATTTAATTTTTATTTTATTTTTATTTTAGATCAGTCTAATTAGATCTAAGAACTCTCAAATCTGATTAGATCTAGAAGAAAAGTTTTAAAATATTTCATTGCAGATCTAATCCGATCAGGTCAAACCTGCGGTCTAGAAACTTTTATCCTTCAATGGGTATTAGAGCTAGGTTACTGGTTTCAGATCTATTTTAGATTTGATCTAATTTTTTATTTATGATATGATTATTTGATTTTTAGCTGTTACATGAGATATAATCAGAACTAAAATCAAAAGATGCATGTTTTAAAATTGATATATATATGATATAGGCAATGCATGTCTAGACTAGATCTATAGTTCTATGTCATAATAGTCTAGATCTAAATTTTTTATAAAATATTCATTTAATTTTCTAATGATTATATGAGATATAATTAGATCTGAAAGCATGTCATACATGTTTAAAATTCATATATATGATATATGCAAAGAATGTGTAGATTAGATCTTTAATCATATAAAAGTTATATGTATTTGATCTAATTATTTTGTAATGTAATTTAAATTTTTGATTAAGGCATTTCTCTTGGCCATCCGGTCATAAGAGTAAAAAGGGTTTAAAAACCCTCGCTTTCCATTCGATGGGATGCTCTTATGGCATGTAGGGGTGCTGCGTATTTGTCCTTAATCAGAAAATAAAACTTACTTTTCTACAAAATCCTAAATCCAAAAACCTTAGGATCTTTACATACTTTGTTACTGAACCATATTTTGACTTAATTAAGAATTAAGTTTATGAAATTGATTAGTTCTAAAAATTGAGAATTTTCATATCTAAGACACTTACATAAAATATGGGTTTGATAATGGGTAGCCTGATTAGGTCTAGCGATTGATTAAATCGAATCAAGAGTTGGTTAGGTAGGATCAAGGGTGCTTAAAATTGACCAACCCATTAGTTGTAAGTCTAGGTCAAGGTCGACTCACAGCCACATGTGGTCGACAACTTTAAGACGTAATTTGGCTCTATGGTTCGAGCTTGGATTGTAAGCTAATCCGATCAGTTTTGGTTTTATAATTTGGTATCTAAGATAAATTTGACAGACACGATCGGTGGTCTTTAATTAGGAGCTATTCGACCTAAATGCATTCATGATGAGTTAACGGCATATCCCTCCCACCAATCTCACTTACCTAGCTATTTAGGTCAATCCAGTTCTGGTTTGAGGTGGCTAGCGATTCGAGCTAACCCATGCCACTAGGTTAGTCATAACCATTATGACAACTTGAGTCTAAGAGACCTAAATTAAAATCTTCCTAAGAAAATATTAAGTCAATTGATCTTCCACCCTTGTAGATGTGCGGATCCTTTTTGAGGTTGATTGTTCTTAGTTGGATACGGTGGTTTAGTTGTACTAAAAAGATGCAACCACATCTATTAGGCATAAGATTCTATGGATTGGAGGATGGGTTGGGCTCAATATTTTAGATATGGTGAGGGTTTCAATCAAAAATCTAATTTGTATAAATGGTGGGTCTGACTTAACTAAAGAGTAAAGCAATATTTTGGGCACGATGAGCTTCATGAATTAGAGACCAAGTTTGGGTGCACCATGTTTAGAAAAATATTAGATAAGAGTTATCCACTCATCGGCTAACTCATCATCGATAACAGTTAGGTGAGGTGGCGAGCCAATCGGTGAGATTGCACAATCCACTAAAAGACTTTGATCATTGAGTTTTTTACATCTCTGTTGAGGAAGTGTAGGAGTTTGAAAAAATAGTGAGAGCCTAAATTTATTTAAAAATAAAACCTTTAAACAAATTGGTTAAGTTAATCACAAATCTAACTTTGACTCTCTATAGGATAATGTCTGCATCAAACCTCCTAGCCTGAATCCTAGATATCCATAGATTGATTAGACCCAATTACAAGGATTGGCTAAGAAACTTGAAAATTATTTTGACTTCCAAAAAAGTGTCTTATGTATTAGACAAGAAACTTTTCGCTCTTCCAACCCATCCGGCCATTGATCAAAGAGTGTCTCATGAGAAGTGGTCAGATGATGATGACAAAGTCAGGTGTTATATGTTGGACTCTATGTCGGATGAGTTGCAGTGCCAATATGAAGACATTAAGGCTATACGTCAAATATTGGCTCATCTACAAAAGTTGTTCGGTGAATAGAGTCGCACAGTACGTTACCAAGTCTCAAGGAGACTCTTTAAGATGTAGATGCATGATTGGCAATTGGTCTAAGATCATTGCTTGGTAATGATCAAGGACCTAGAAGAGCTTGAGAATCTTGGTGTCTTGATGGACAAGGATTTATAGATTGATGTGATCATGCAATCCTTGACTGATTTATATAGGCAATTCATTATGAACTTTCATATGAATAAGCTCCAGTGCATCTTGCTCGAGTTAATGAATATGCTGGTTGTTGGGGATAGATCTGCTCCTGCTGAAGTTCGGCTAAATGTTTAGTCTCAAAGAGATCTCGGCCATCCTCCTATCGTTGGATCTCCTTCGGATGAACTTGAATGGTGAGAGTGGCCCCTTAGAGAGTCTGGCCTGGCTAGCTTGGGAGTCAGACCTCTCCACCAGTCGAATTTCTTCTAAACTTCTCCTCTAGTTGAACTTCTCCTATGGTCGAACTCCTAGAGGAGAAGTCCGGAAGGACTTCTCCTCCAACCAAACTTCTCCTATGGTTGAACTCCTTCCGGACTTCTCCTACAGTCGAATTTCTTTCAAATTTTTCCTCCATTTGGACCTTCCCGCCAGTCGAATTTCTTCCAGACTTCTCCCTCCAGTTGCTTAAAGGGCTCTACTCGATCAAGCTTCTCTTAGATACTCCCAGTGGAATTTTGTCTGGACCCCTTCCAGCAGCCCAAAAGGACCTCAACGCACTCCCTTGATATAGCAAGCAACAGCCTATGCACAAGTCAACCTCGATAACCTCTGAGCTCCTCTGGAATAATAATAATTAGGAACTCTTCATCACCTACAGCTATCCTATATGAACTTCAGCTATCAGGTTCCAACAGGCTGGTACATCATAACAACAGATACTATCCTCCGTAACAAACTTTATGTGATCCTGAACGGTTCACTATCAGACGATTGAGGCTGTCACTATCAGTTTGTTACAGGCTCCATCTATTTAAGAGACCCTCCAAATATGATTTCTTTCCTAAGATCTCTTCTCCTTCTTGACACTCTACCATTTTCTTTTTTGAGCATTTTATTTCTGTTGGTCGAAAGAGCTAACTTGATTATCGGAGGGTCTTACCAGAGCCACCACCTCCAACTCTAGATGTGACTTATTTTGCAGGTCACCAACGATGACCTCATCCTCTCCAACTCTAGCATCAATTTCGGTATCAATCAGATTTCATACCAATAGAATTAGCGCTAGAGGAAGGGACCAGAACTCTTGTTCTAAAAGAAGTGCTCAGTCGATCATGTTCTTTCTCCTTCAAGGGTCTTCTCTATTTTCTCCATCGATCTCAAAATGCCTCCAAAGAAAAGGACCACTCAGAGATCCACCACCTCTACCACCAGATCTGAGCCAAACTCGCCTGCTTTGATACCTTCACCAACACCGCAACCACCTCCATCGACAATAATTGTAGATCCAGAGCAATTCAACCTACTGATGCAGTAGATCCGGGGCCTCACTAAGATGGTGCAGACCATGCAATAGCCTCCAACGGCAATCTGACTGGAGAACCTCCTATCAGGATGTCAAGAACCAATCCTAAGGAGGCATACCTGGGTCAGCAGACCCGTCGCCTCCAAAAAGGAAAAACAAAGAGTGGAGAGTTTCTATTTCGATCATGACTCTTTCCCAAAAGAGACCCTCTCCATCTATAGTCGAAAATCCTCTGAGACCCACGATTGAGATCAGGCCCTCGATCAAAAACTCCAAGAAATGGATCAATGGATTAAGGAGCTCCGTCATGCTGTCCTAGGTAACCATGATAATATCTATACTATCCCTCATTTCTTCTAGAGAATCATGCAGAAATCTATCCCATCGAACTTCAAGCTCCCCCAGTTTGAGAGCTACGATGAGACCACTAATTCGATTGACCATCTGGAGGCTTTTTGGACTATGATGCTACTCTATGATGCACCGGATGCCATTTTATGTCAGGCCTTTTCTTCTACTTTGAAGGGAGCAGTGAAAAATTGGTACTCGATGCTGAAGCTGGATATGATCTTCTTCGACCAAATGAGCCACCAATTTGTGGCTCACTTTGTCAGCAGCCAACATCCAAGGCGAGGCTCAGACTCTCTCATCAACATCAAATAGCAAGAAGAGGAGGCCATCCGAGCTTATGTCAACCGCTTCAATACCGCTACACTGGAGGTCCAAAATCTGGATCAGTTGGTTACCATGGCCGCGCTTAAGGATAGCCTTCAAAAGAATGATTTGCTATTCTCCTTGGAGAAGAAGTATTTTAGAGATTTTATTGATTTGCTAGCTCGGGCTGAAGGTTATGCCCGAGCTAAGAAGGCCTTCAAATTAAAGGATGAGAAAGCTGCGAGAGAGTGATAGGCAGGTGAATCTAACAAGCCCATAGTTGAAAAAAGTCAAATGAAGCTTGGTTGTGCTCATGGACTTATCCTGAGCATAAGCGAGCCTGAACTCTTCCTCGAGCTCATCGTCAAAGAAGTCCTAATAGAAGTACACGATGGGGCTCCCTTCCAGAAGGTTCCATAACTACACCTCCCTCAACGCTCCAAAAATCCAAGTTTTGATAGAGATCAAGGAGCAGCTACCAAGATCAAAGAGGATGCACACTCATCCCGGCAAGCACAATCCCAATAAGTATTGCCTCTACCACCGTGACCACGATCACAATACTGAAGAATGCTTTCAGCTCCAAGATGATATCGAGGAGCTCATCAGGTGGGGCAGGCTTGGCTGATTCCTACGATGTCGGCCTGAAGGATGGGAGGATTGGCTAAGGACCCCCCCACCACTAAAACCATCAAGGAGGGAAGAGCAGCAAGGAGATAGACTCCCACTTGGCATCATCATCACCATCTTTGGGGAACTTCGACAAGGGGAGGCCAGTGGATTAGTACAGCCTGTAAAGAGGTGGAGAATTGAGGAATCCATAGCTTTCACTGATGAAGATGCGCAAGAAGTTCAGTTTTCGTACAATGATGTGGTTGTAATCTCTTTAAATATTGTTGACTATGATGTATGCCGTATTTTAGTAAATAATGGAAGCTCTACCAATATCTTATTTTATGATGCTTTTACTAAAATGTCTGTACCCAATCACCACCTAGGACCTATGAACTCCCCGTTGGTGGGCTTCATGATGATGCTATGCTAGTTGAAGGAGTAATAATGCTAACTGTGACTGCAGGGCAATACCTAAAGCAAGCCAAGGCATAGGTCGACTTTTTGGTAGTGAAGGTCCTATCAGCCTATAATGCAATTCTCGATCGACCGGATCTAAATGCACTCCGAGCTGTGGTGTCAACCTACTATCTAAAAGTGAAGTTTTTGATAAGCTATGGAGTCGAGAAGATCAGGAGAGATTAGGCCTTGGCAAGGCACTATTACTCCATTACCTTGCAAAAGGGAGGCCATCCCGACCCTTGCCCAATTGATGGGCTGGATGTCTACGACGACCTTACTGAGGAGTGGGATGAGCCCATGAAAGATCTTGTAACCATGTCTTTGAATGATGAAAGTATGGAGCATACTGTGCAGATCGGCTTCAAGTTGGAAGATGAAGTCCGAGAATAGCTCATTGCGTTCTTGCAGAAGAATGCAGACATTTTCGCCTAGGTCCCAGCAGACATGCCAGGAATCAATGTTGAAGTCATGAAACATCGGTTGGCCATCGATCCAAAGTACAGGCCAGTGAAAGAGGAAATTTGGGGCCATGCACCAGAAAGACAGAAGGTGATAGTGGAGGAAGTGGATAAGCCCCTCAAAGTTGGGTTCATCCAAGAAGTCCACTATCCGAGTTGGGTGTCCAATGTGGTTCTAGTCAAGAAGGCCAACAGTAAGTGGAGAATGTGTATCGACTTTAAAAAGCTGAACAAGATCTGCCCAAAGGACAGCTACCTCTTACCCAAAATTGATCAGCTGGTGGACGTAACTTCGGGCCATGAGCTCTTCACCTTCATGGATGTCTTCTCCGACTATAATCAAATCCAGATGGCATTAGAGGATGAGAAAAAAATTGCTTTTATTACTGACCGTGGTTTTTATTGTTATAGGATCATATCCTTCGGGCTTAAAAATATAGGAGTAACCTATCAATGCGTAATCAATAAGATCTTCAAAGAGCAGATCGATCGTAATATGAAAGTCTACGTGAATGATATGCTTGTCAAGAGCTAGACCTTATTCAATCACATTGCCGACCTTAAAGAGATCTTCAACGTCCTTCAAAGATATAAGATGAAGTTGAACCCAACTAAATATGCCTTTAGAGTGACCTTAGGAAAATTCTTGGGATTCATGATCTCAAGACGAGGGATCAAAGCTAATCCATAGTATGCACTACATGCCAATTGAAGGTCAGATACTAGCCAATTTTATAGTCGAATGCATGATCCCAAACGATGCCGAGCAGAATGAGACCAGCATTCCATGGTTGCAGCCGAGCTCTCCTAAAGAAAGAGTAGACCTTTTCGAAGATTTTTGGGCCTTGTATGTGGATAGCTCTTCCAATGCTTCTAGTGCAGGTGCTGGACTAATCTTGGTCAATCCTAAAGGGGTCATCATCGAGTATGCACTACATTTTAAGTTTTTTGTAATGAACAATGCGACCAAATATGAAGCTTTGATAGCAGGACTAAGGATAGCCAAGGAGTTGAAAATAGACCTTCTCTAAGTGTACAATGATTTCCAACTGATAGTCGGGCAAGTCAATGGTAGTTATGAAGCTTGGAAGGAAAGTATGATAAAGTATCTCAAGAAAGTGAGAAATTTGGTTTTGACCTTCAGGAGTTTCGACATCCAATGAATTTCGAGAGTGAAAAACACCAGAGCCAACCTCCTATCCAAGTTGGCCACACTCACCCCCGATGAACTTCCCAATAAAGTATACTTTAAAGTGTTGAAATGCCCCAGTACAGAAGAACCATAGTCTACAATGTGGATCAACCATGAGCCCTGCTGGATTGATCCATTGATCGCTTATCTCAAAGATGGGATACTCCCCTATGATCCAAAAGAAGCTCGAAAATTGAGAAACCAAGCCTCCCGATATATTCTATATGAAGGTAAGCTGTACAAGAGATCGTACTTCTTACCATTTTTGAAATATCTCTAGCCTTCTAAAGTTGACTTTGCACTATGGGAAGTGCATGAAGAAATCTATGGGAGCCATCTAGGTGCCAGATCCCTATCTCACAAGCTGCTTCGACAACGATATTATTAGCCAACTATGCATCACGATTGTGTTGAATATGTTAAAAGGTGTGATTGCTATCAGAGAAATGCAAATATACAGAGGCAACCAGCCTCCGAGCTTACACCATTGAGTGCCGCTTGACCATTTGCATAATGGGGGATGGATATACTTAGGCCCTTCCCAATGGCGTTCGAACAATGAAAGTTTCTCTTAGTTACGATCAACTACTTTACCAAGTGGGTCGAGGTCGAATCCCTAGCAAAAATTACTGAAGTCAAAGTACAAGATTTTATCTAAAAGTTGATTGTTTATAGGTTTGGCCTGCTCCAAATCCTTATAATAGATAATGGCGATAGTTTGCCGAGATGAAGTTTACTGAGTTCTATGAGGATTTGAACATCTTCCATAATTTCACATCGGTGGCCCATCCGCAAGCAAATAATGAAGCAGAGGTGACCAATAGGATCTTATTGTAGGGTATTAAAGTAAGGCTTGAAAGAGCAAGGAAGACTTGGATGGATGAACTCTATCATGTACTCTGGGCATATCGAACTACTTAACCACTGCCAACCAGAGAAACACCAATCGTCTTGGCCTTCAAAATAGAGGCGATCATCCCAATCGAGCTCAAACTTCCATCGGCATGGATCATGGCCTTCAATAAGTAGCGTAATTCGTAAGACCTTAGAGCTAACCTCGACCTATTGGAGGAAAAATGAGAGGAGGCCCAAATTTGGATAGCTGCTTAAAGGCGAAGGGTGGCCCGATACTACAACTCCAGAGTCAAAGATAAAGTATTCGGAGTAGGAGACTTAGTGCTTCGGTGAGTAGCCATTTCTCAGCCTCAAAATCAAGAAAAGCTCATCCCAAATTGGGAAGGACCCTACGAGGTCAAGAAGGTTGTCTGACACGGGATATATTATTTGAAGGAGCTCGGAGGAGCTGATCTACCCCGATCGTGGAACTCAAAAAATCTATGGATGTATTATTGATGACTTAGTTGCAATAAAATCTCTCTACTCAAACATCCTGATCCTTGTTACAAATCTGTAATGGTGAAAAATGACTTTTTGAACTTAACCGCGCAACGAAGACAGCCACGTTAGAAATATGAGAACCTCATCCTAACATGAGCAAAGTTGAAGGCCTTGTTAATCTAAGATGAGATAAGGAGAGAGACCTTCTAGTGGTCCTAATGTGCTCCTATAGCTATGTTAGGAATAGGAGGTGAACCTCATCCTAATGCAAGCAAAGTCGAAGGCCTCGTTAATCTAAGATGAGATGAGGGGAGAGACCCTTCCAGCAGCCTCAATGTGTTCCTACAGTCATGTTAAAAATATGAGGAGAACCTCATCCTAACGTAAGCAAAGTCGAAGGCCTCACTAATCTAAGATGAGATGAGGAAAGAGGCCCTTCCAGTGGCCCTAATGTGCCCCTACAACCACATTAGGAATAGGAAGAGAACCTCATCTTAACGAGAGTAAAGCCAAAGGTCTTGTTAATCTAAGATAAGATGAGGGAGGCCCTTCCAATGGTCCTAATGTGCTCCTATAGCCATGTTAGGAATAGGAGGAGAACCTCGTCCTAACATGAGCAAAGTCGAAGGTCTCTTTAATTTAAGATGAGATGAGGAAAGAGGACCTTCCAATGGCCCTAATGTATCCCTACAGCCACGTTAGAAACAGAAGAAGAACCTCATCCTAATGTGAGCAAAGTCGAAGGCCTCGTTAATCTAAGATGAGATGAGGAAAGAGGCCCTTCAAGCGGACTTAATGTGCTCCTATAGCCACATTAGGAATGGGAGCAGAATCTCATTCTAATATGAGCAAAGTCGAAGGCCTCGTTAATTTAAGACAAGATAAGGAGAGATATCCTTCCAGCAGTCCTAATGTGTCCCTACAGCCACATTAGAAATAGGAAGAGAACCTCGTCCTAATGTGGGTAAAGCCAAAAGCCTTGTTAATCTAAGATGAGATGAGGGAAGAGACCCCATCAATGGTCCTAACATATCCCTATGATCGTGCAAGGAATAGAAGAAAACTTCATCCTGACACGAGGGAAGCCAGGGCCTCACTAATCTAAAATAAAGAAAAGAGAAAAGCCACACCGACGGCCCTTATACGTATCCCCGCTGTGGCTGCATCAAATGCGAATAAGGGAGCCCCACCCAAATTTATGGATAGAACCCCAGTTCGGCATCCACAACAAGCATCTCATTAGAAGACAAAGCAAAAAAAAATAAGATGAAGAAAGCGAAGCCATTAACCAGCATCAAATTTGTATAAGATAATAGCAAAAAGGGTACCATTTTATTGCAAATATTAAAGTTCATTACAAGTAAGATAAAGGTTGGTAAGATCGATTACATGAAAAAGAAGAAGAGAAAAAGATCGAAGTCCTAAGATGGATCGAACTCCTCAAACTTCGAGCTGTCGGCCCCAACCATCACCAGGGCTTGTTTTAACCTAAGGATGTCCCCCTCAAGCTTTTTCTTTTTGTATAAACCATCTATATACATTCTATTGATGTGTCCGAACCAACCTTCAAGCTCTCACCACTGCTTTCTCAAGACTTCAGAATCAGCCTCCACGTCTTTAACAGCTTGGTGCTCACAAGTCAGCTAGAGTTTCAGCCATTGAACCTCGGCCTTCTCCATCCCGACCGCTTCAGAGAGCTCGCTAATAGTCCTCTTTAAAGAGGCAATCTTCTTTGACTCACCACTCAAACTAGCATGTCGACTACTGTATAACCGCCTTTGAAAGTAAGACGCTTCATCTTTAGCAGCCTGAAGCTCACGTTTGAGTCGGAACATCTTCTCTACCTAGGTTACTCTATAACTATTATGCCAGTTCTTGGTATCTTGCAACTGTTTCCAAAGTGCAGAGAACTTCTTCGACCAATCCCACTCATATCATGCCTTATTAGAAGACCATGGCAAACTTTCCTTCAATAATTGAATCTTCTCCCTTGCTGCCTAAAGTTCAACTTCGAGGGAGCCAATCTTCACTGTTAATACTTAAGACTTATCGCTAGCACTTTTTTTGAGCTCCGCTAACTCCCTCTCAAAGTTGCCTTTCTTGATGGCAAAGGTCGTGGAATCTTTCATATGCAGCTTACGATGGTAGGTAACCTCAATTATCGCCTCTGACGCATTTTTTCTAGATTTTTGAAGTTCATCTTTAGTCTTTTTTAATTTCTATTTCAAGTGATGAACTTTGTTCTTCAAATTCCTGACTATCGATTTTAAAGGAATTCCCTGAGATAGCGGCTCGGTATCAATGGGGGACTGCATCCAATGCATGAAAAAGTAATCTAAGCTATTGATTAAAAGTTTTACTTTCATTGATTAAAATTTTTTGAGTATAGGATAAAGTGAAAAAGAAAATATAATGACTAAAGGCCCTCGACCTCCGAAGGGGAAGCAACAGAGGAGCTCAACACTCAAAGGGTAGCCACGGGCTCGAGAATAGGTTCAATCAGTGCTTCAAAGACAACCTTAGGCTCCTGCACGGGCTCGGGCACCTCAGTAGAAAGCTTGGAGGATTTGAAGACCACTTCAATGGGGAGAGAGTCAACTGCAGTATCGAATGGCCCTGCTTCTTCATCGGGCTCCTCTTCTAGGAAGCTAAGATCAAGCTAAAAAAACTTTCAGGCCACCTTGCCTTCATAGAGCTCGAAGCCCTTTATGGACACCTCCTAGCTGAATGTGATATTTAAGTTCTTCATTTTGGAGGAAGCCTTGAACTCCTCCATGGCTCGGGCTGCCGCCTCCAAAACGAACCTCGACATTCTAATTTTTAGCTTGGCAACTTTGATCTCAGCCTCCTTCTTTTTCTCCTCCTCCAAGGCCAATGCAGCCTTGAGCCCGGTCGAGATGAACTCGTCCTTTCAAAGTGCTATCTAGAGATTCCAGTTCTTCACTACCTTCTCCTCCATGAGTCTCTCGACTTTGGTGACCTTCCCTTGAAGGCAATGGATCTTGGCTCGAAGGTCTCCCTGGACCTTCAGCACTTTCACCTCCTGGTGATTTGTCCTCTTGAGGTGGGCTAGTATGTGGTGGCCCGACTACCATGGATGTCACGGTAAGAAAAAAAATTTTAAAAAAATGTAGCAAGATGATTACCTTGAGGAAAGTTTCGAGGAATTTTTAGATGAACTATGTCCGATCAAGGTCGGCTAGGTAGTCCACCTCTCTGGACATGGCAAACTTATCGATCATATCTCGGATGATGTCTGGGTTATCGAAGGGGTCCGCCCCTAGATCGTCACCGTTGCTATTGCTTGAACCGCCTGGACGAGCCTTTCAGACCACCTTTACGACAGCGGCCTTTTTCCTCTTCTTGTCGTCTCCATCCCCTCCTTCCCTCTTAGTGGGGGGCTCCGACACCGGCCCTCCTACGGGGAGGCTCGAGGATGCAGGAGGCTAAGAGTCCTCTCCTCTGATGCTGTCCCTGGTGATTGAAAGGATCTCGACGCCCGAAATGAATTTGGAAATGGCCGTAGGGACATTCGAAACCTCAAAACTTGGGCCGTCGACCCTCATCCTTTTCGAGCTTCCACTTGGGACCATCCCCTTCCTCTTTTGCACATAAAGATCCTTGGTGAGACTCTTCACAGCATCAGTATCTATCTCTACAATAAAGAAAAAATTATAGTCAGTCAAGGTACATATGAAACTTCATAAGAGTTCATATGTATATTTATGTACATGCATATAAATGCATTTAATACTAGCGGGATTAAGAGGACTCAGGCCAAGATTGAATAACATCTACTCCTTTAGAAGGTCGAGAAGGAGAGGAGCTCGGTATGCCTTGAGTTTGTTAGAAGACTCGAGGTCGGCTCCATCTAAACTACGGGCTTGGTGGACTAATTTTCTAAGAAAGTCCCAAGGAGGAAGGTCAAGCATTAAGATCGGATATCGAACGAAGAAGTACTTCTCCTTCTAATTATGAATGAAAGAAGGGACACCTTTCAGTAACCCCTTCTTACCAAACTAGGAAGAAAAGTATCACTAGTTCTTTATAGAAGGATGGCGTTTGAAGGTGTAAAAATTCTAAAATAGTGAAATAGTTGGTCGGACTTTGGCCAGATGATAAAGAGAAAGAAAGCCAATTAGAAACTAAAAGGAGTTCGGTATGATGGAAGCAAAAGAAATGTTTAAAAAATGAAAGAGCACGATAATGAATGGAGGAAGCGGAAGTCGAAGCCCGACGCATAAGGCACAAACAAAATCGATCGACTAGAGGCGAATTAACATGGTTGCCTAACCTGGTGAGTTTAACATTGTACTCTGGTGGGATGCCATACTACATCCTAATCAGGGAGAGGTTGTTCAGAGTGAGGATAGAAGAAATGATATTTGGGACGAAAGACTGATGGGACATACTCTTTGGATTAACCTCGGCTAGAAGAGCGGGGTCTAAGAAGGTCGGCTCGGATGAGCTCCACGAACCAACAGATTGGGAGATTTTGGAAGACATACAGATCAAAATAAATTCTAGAAAAATCCCTAAAAGTCAAGAAAAATGGAATGCAGGGACTCCCTAGAGAAAATCAAAAGAGCAAGAAATCTAAGAAGCATAAATGCTCAAAGAGAAGGTTGAAAAGCTAACCTAAGTCGGTTGAGAAAGGTGAGAAGATGGTAAGCATGATGAAAATCAAGCAGAAGAATGCCTGGGAGCAGAGAGGATGCGAGAAGGAACCAGGACTCTCGGGCAGAAGAAAGGCGAGGACTTGGGAAGGAAGGAAGAAGACTCAGACAAAATGGATTTTGGAGGAGGAAGGAGGCCTTTAATAGCCAAAGAAAGTCTGAAATGGTTATGATTGTAGATCTCATTCCGTCGACTTATGTGCGCCACATGTCCCACTCATCATGGTAGAGAAGTGGCAATGGCCAAATCCTTAATTATGCCATATCTTAGGTAGAGTTTCGGTAGGAGGCTCAAAAAATATCTTTTTGGGTCACCTTGTATTTATGAAGTTTCGATGTCGGTATGGTAGATGTCAAAATATCCCACCCTAATAGGCACGGGAGGCTAAAAGAAACTTCGATAGTTGCATCTATACTTTCTTCCTTTGAGTTTCGAACTTGGGAGTAGAGGGGCTATTGTTTGGGATAGATCCGCTCCCATCGAAGTTCGGCTAAATGTCTAGTCTTAGAGTGTTCTCGGCCACCCTCCTATCATTGGATCCCCTCCAGATGAACTTGAACGGTGAGAGTGGCCCCCTGGATAGTCTAGCCTGGCCAGCTTGGGAGCCGAACCTCTCCGCTAGTTGAACTCCTTTCAGACTTCTCCTCCAGTCAGATCTCTTTGCTAGTCAAATTTCTTTCAGACTTCTTCTTCAGTCGAACTTCTCCTATGGTCGAACTTCTTCTGGACTTCTTCTCCAACTGGACTTCTCCTATGGTCAAACTCTTTCTAAATTTCTCCTCTAGCCGGACCTCCCCGTTAGTTGAATTCCTTCGATCTGGACTTCTTCCTCCAATTGCCTGAAGAGCTCTTCTCGATCGAGCTTCTCTTAGATACTCCCAGTAGAATTTCGTCCAGACCCCTTTCAGCAGCCCAAAAGGATCTTGACGCATGCCCCTGATATAGCAAGCAACAGCCCACGCACAAGTCAACCTCAATAACCTCTGAGCCCCTCTAGAATAACAATAACCAGATACTCTTCATCGCCTATAGCTATCCTATCCGAACTTCAGCTATCAGGTCCCAACAAGCTGGCACGTCGTGACAACAGATACTACCCTCCATAACAAACTTCACGTGGCCCCGAACGGTCCACTATCAGATGGTTGCAGCTGTCACTATCAATTTATTATAAGCTTCACCTATTTAAGAGACCCTCCAGATATGCTTTTTTTTCTAAGCTCTCTTCTCCTTCTTGACACTCTACCACTTTCTTTCCTGAGCATTTTATTTCTATTGATCGAAAGAGTTGACTTGATAGTCGGAAGGTCTTGTTGGAGCCACCACCCCCGACTCCGAGCGAGACTTATTTTGCAATTCACCAACGATGACCTCATCCTCTCCGACTCTAGCATCAATTCCAGCATCAACTAGATTTTGCATCAACACTGGTTAATGTTGAGCAAACTTTGAAAGGTTCAAAGGGCTCGATTCTAGCTACAAAGTGGACTTCTTCCAAGAAAAAAATTTTTAGAAAGAAAAAGAAGTCTGCAAAGAAGCAGAAAACTGAGAAAAAGAAGAAAAAGAGAGAGCCGAAGAAGAAGATCACAAAAAAAGAAAAATATTTTCACTGCAATACTGACAGCCATTAGAAATGGAACTATCCTATGTACCTGGCCACCTGGAAGAATAAGAAGGAAGGAGGATCTTTTGCAGGTATGTTCGTCATTTAGACTAACCTAATAGTTCCTTCTGCATCAAGTTGGGTGCTTGACTTTTATTCTAGTACTCATTTGTATACTTCTATACAGGATCTTGAGCATCAAAAATAGAGCAAGAGTTGCTGCTATAGCCATGAAAACCTATCCTCTTTGACTACCATCTAGATATATCTTAGTTCTTAAAGATTGTTATTATGTGCCTACTGTGAGTAGGAATTTGATTTCTGTTTCGTGTTTAGCACAAAAATATTATGTAATTAGTTTCTTTAAGGACTACTATACCATTCTTTATGAAAGAAATAAAATTATAAATGATTACGTAATTAATGATCTCTATCAGTTACATATAGATGTTTCTATTTACAATGTCAAGCAAAATGTGAATGCCATAGGATCAAAATGATCTAGAGATAGTATTAATAAAAGATAACTATGGCACCTTAGGCTAGGTCATATAGCTGAAGATAGAATTAATAAATTAGAAAAATATGGACTAGTAGGTTCATTGACTTTTGAGTCATATCCAATTTATGAGTCATGCCTTCAAGGTAAAATGACCAAGTTGCCTTTTGTAGGACATGGGAAAAGGGCCACAGACCTGCTTACTCTAGTATATATAGATGTGCAGCCCATTTGATGTATTGGCTAGAGGCAATTTTGTCTACTTCATTATCTTTATCGATAATTTATCTCGGTATAGGTATGTGTACCTAATGCATCACAAGTTTAAAGCCTTTGAAAAGTTCAAGAAACTTAGATAAGAAGTAAAAAAGCAAACAAGAAAGCCTATTAAGATTCTTTGATCAGATCAAGAAGATAAATACCTTAATCAAAAATTTTTAGACTATTTTAAGGACTTGACATAATCTTATAATGGACTCCACCTGGAATGTATCAACTCAACAAAATTTCAGAACAGAGAAATCAGATCCTATTGAATATGGTTTGATCCATGATAAGCTTCGTAGACCTTCCTAAATTTCTTTGAAAATATAGTTTAATGATTTTTATTTATTTACTGAATAGGGTTCCATTAAAAACTATTCCTACCACACCGTATAAGATATGGTATAGTAAGAAACAAAGTCTAAGTCATCTTAGAATTTGGGGTTATCCGACCCATGTCAAGAGATAGCAGGTGGATAAATTAGAATCTAGGTTCCTTAGAGCTTGGTTCATTAGATATCCTAAAAAGTCATTAGGATATTATTTCTATCTTCCAGAAGATCATAATATGATTGTGAGTTGATATGCCATTTTTTTTGAAAATAGTTTGTTCAAGATGGTGGCATCGAAAGGCAGATTAGGCTCAAGGAGAAGATCTCCAATGAGCTGAAGGAAAATCCTGATTTCTCGATCCAGGTTCGTCCAGATCTGATCAGATCAAGAGATATATTTCAAAAATTTTTCTCTTGATCCCAATTAGATCTTGATATATTTCAGATCTGATTCTTATTATTTTAATAAATAAAATAAAATAAGATAAATTAAATCAAATTTAATTTACCTGATTTGGGTAATCCTATTACCCTGTAGATGATCCTGATTGCAGCGGAAGGTTCTGGATCTAGCCACGCAAGCGCCTGGCCTCTACCGGTATCCACTCGAGTTGAATCTGGAGATCCTCTTCTTCTCTATTACACCTCCAAAAATCAGATCTGGAGGATCTTCAAAACTCTTTTGAAGATCTGCAGTCATCCTTTTGCAGCAGCGCAGCCTTCTTACTTTTGATCGCCTTTCCTTGATCTGAATCGCACCAACCTAAATCCAAAACCCTTTTGGATGTGGAGAGGAGAAGGAGGAGAAGTTTAGGCGTGGAGGAGGAGGGGAGAGGCAGCCTTGGGGCGTGGGGTTTCTCAATTGAATTGCATTCACATTAGGGTTGGGCGCAGGGTCTTATTTATAGACCTCTTGTGATCCAACTCCTCTTCCTCTCAACCAATCACAACCCTTTGTGAAATCAGATCTAAATCTGATTGGTTGGAATAGAGACCCCTGGATTCCTCCTTAGAGGGTGCCTAAGACCAGTCAAACTGGATTCTTAGTAGAACTCTGATTGGAATCCAAAAGGGAGATGGAGTCCTTGTCCAACAAGGACTCCTAGGCGCCTCCTACTTGGGCTCACGCCACCCTTGGCGTGCACCCTTCTCCTTGCCAGGTTCTGGCAGGGGGACAGGCCCCCACCAGCTCTCCAATAGGTGCATGACATGTGGTCAAAAGTCAAAGGTCAATGGTCAACATTTGACCAGTCAAAGGTAGACTTTTGACCAAAGTCAAAGAACAAGAAATGGCAGGTGACCAAAAATGGCAGGTAATGTCTTACAAATAAGACAACCTATTCTGACTTGGACAACCTCCAGTCAGACCATATGAAGGCCTCTGATTGAGCACAAACTTCCTTTGGCTCAGATAGGACAACTTATTTATGATAGTAAAAGAAGAACGTTAGGTTCAATCGAGTGCTAGCACGATTTTCTTGAACCTAATTGAATCTCATTCAGATCAATTGAACTAGATCAGTTCAATTGATGATCACCAGATTCAAACCCTTGTTTGTGTGACCCAGTTAGGTTCAGTTCTGTATGGTAATGGGATATGTCATGATCTCTATCATAGACATCATCGAAACTCCTTTCGATGGATCAGAACTCTTCTGATTCGAACAGCTAGAATGATCGATCATCTAAATCATTCTAATTGCTCCCAAAATCCACCAGTGACACCTAGCAGTATATGGTGGCAACCCATCAGAGCTGAATGTGAACCTCTTGGTGCAGCTACCTGTGTGATTAAGTTCTTCTATCTTGAGCCCCGATCAGATTAGGGTTAAGGTAAACTCGTCAAACCCTAGTCTCTGTCATATGATGTAATCATTCGATTCGAGTCCAATGTGAAAACCTAAATAGAAACTCTTTCTATTATTTCACTCTGCCATGGCCATGGGCTTCTGGACTTGATTCTCATGATCATCATAGGGCTGCTCCTCTACCACCGAGGTAGATAGATTCCCATCTTGATGCAATCCAGTTCCTACAATGAACATGCTATAGCCAACATACACCTCAGGGTTCCATATGGCTAGGAGACCGAGTAATGGTGTAGTCAAACTATAACACCCTCAAGGTGAACTGCCGATGCATCCTCAGGTCAAAGAACCAGACACACTACTGCAGCATCGAGTCAGTCATTGACGAGAAGGTAGACTTCCTAATGACTACTCGAGGTGGTCACGCTCAGTGCCCTCGTTCTCTAACGAGTACCTGTACTCTCGCTCCGGTGTCTCCACACCGTAGACTCAAGACTCATCTACTAAAGAGAAGCGATTGTACACCAACCTTCCGGATCAATCACCATCCTCGTGATGATCCTATGGTCGGGAGCATGTTTTATGAGTTAATAATGATTATTCATGTCTTAAATTTTCAACTCTTGAAAATATGAATTATCATTACCATTAACTCAAAGGATGTATCACAGACACTAAATACACATGTGTGATAGAAAATAACCCATTTTATTAATTATAGTCAAAATTATAATTTTGCCCCTAGAAGTGTATTACAAGTGTCAGCCAATTCTGGCTTCTAGGGCACATATATCTAACAATCTCCCACTTGTCCTAAAGCCAATTGGCTACAAGTCTAAGTCCCATCTTCTCAAGGTGGGCTTCGATCTTCTGCTGGCCCAACGGCTTTGTAAGTGGGTCTGCCACATTATCTGCGGAGTTGACTCTCTTGACCTCAACGTAACCTTTCTCAAGGTAATCGCGGATGAGGTGGTATCACCGTTTGCTAGGAACTCTTCCAGCACAAACAGTCTGCCAGATGTCGACTTTCGATCATCTATATCGGACATGAAGTCCGAGTCTGTGTATCCTTGAACTTGGAGTTCTCCGTTACCAAAGACCAACATCATATCCTTAGTTCTTCTCAAGTACTTAAGGATACATTTCACAGAAGTCCAGTATTCTTCACCTGGATTTGACTGATATCTGCTTGTGACACTCACAGCATGGGCTATATCAGGTCGTGTACATAGCATGGCATACATGAGGCTCCCTATTGCAGAAGCATAAGGGATCTTGCTCATGCGTTCTATTTCCTCAGGTGTGCTGGGGCACATCTTCTTGGAAAGATGAATACCATGTCTGAAGGGTATTAATCCCCTCTTAGAGTTTTCCATACTAAACCTCTTTAGTACTTCCTCTATGTACATCTTCTGTGAAAGTCCTAGCATCCTATTCGGTCTATCCCTATAGACCTTAATTCCTAGAATAAAGGATGCTTCACCTAGGTCTTTCATGGAGAATTCCTTGGACAACCACATCTTGACTGATGTCAACATGGGAATATCATTCCCAATAAGGAGGATGTCATCCACGTACAATACGAGGAAGACAACAGCGCTCCCACTGACCCTTTTGAAAACACATGGTTCCTCTTCATTTTTGATGAAACCAAACTTTTTGATCACATCATTGAAATGAGTGTTCCAGCTCCGAGATGCTTGCTTAAGTCCATATATGGACCTTTGCAGCTTGCAAATCTTGTGATCAGTATCACTGGATGTGAAACCTAGCGGCTGTTCCATATAGATATCTTCCTCAAGATATCCATTTAGGAATGCCGTTTTCACGTCCATTTGCCATATTTCATAATCGAAATAGGCTGCAATGGCAAGCAATGTGCGGATGGATTTTAGCATAGCTACCGAGGAAAAGGTATCCTGATAGTCAATGCCTTCACGTTGACTATAACCTTTTGCCACCAGTCTAGCCTTGAATGTCTCCACATTCCCATCTGCACCAATCTTTCTCTTGAAGATCCATTTACACCCAATAGGTACTATACCTTCTGGTGGATCTACCAAGGTCCAGACTTGGTTTGAGTGCATCGAGTCGATCTCTGACTTCATTGCCTCAAGCCATTTCTCGGAGTCGATATCTGATATCGCCTCGTTGTAGGTTTTGGGATCATCACCATGAGCACCATTACCTATGAGGAACATTTTCTCTACGTCCTCTGAAATAATACCTAAGTATCTTTCAGGGGGACGGAAAACTCTTTCCGATCTACGAGGTGGAGGAGGTAGTGTTCTTATTGGCTCAACCTGATTTGGTTCCAATTGGTCCTTAGCTCTTTCCACTTGTGAGACTTTCTCATCAAGCTTAATCTGCTTTCCAATGCCACTATCTTGAATAAACTATTTTTCAAGAAAGATGGCATGTCGACTCACAATCACATTGTGGTCTTCTGGAATGTAGAAATAGTATCCTAATGACTCTTTAGGATATCCTATGAATCGAGCTCTGAAGGACCTAAACTCTAACTTGTCCGCTTGTTGTCTTTTGACATAAGCCGGACAACCCCAAATTCTGAGATGACTCAGACTTGGTTTCTTACCGTGCCATATCTCATACGGTGTGGTAGGAACGATTTTAGAGAGAACCCTATTCAGTAAATAGATTGAAGTTAACAATGAATGTCCCCAAAGAAAATCAGGGAGGTCTGTGAAGCTCATCATGGATCGAACCATATCCAATAGAGTCCGATTTCTCCATTCTGAAACCCCGTTGAGTTGAGGTGTTCCTGGTGGAGTCCATTGAGAGACTATGCCATTATCCTTGAGATAGTCTAGGAATTTTCGGCTAAGGTATTCACCTCCTCGATCTGATCGAAGAACCTTAATGGGTTTTTCAGTTTGTTTTTCTACTTCATGTCTGAATTCTTTGAACTTTTCAAAAGCTTCAGACTTGTGTCTCATAAGATACACATACCCATACCTAGATAGATCATCGGTAAAGATAATGAAGTAGACAAAATTGCCTCTAGCCGGCACATCGAAATGGGCCGCACACATCAGTATGTACTAGGGCAAGGAGATCTGTGGCCCTCTCCCCATGTCCAACAAAAGGGAGTTTAGTCATTTTGCCTTGAAGACAAGATTCACAAGTTGGATATGACTCAAAAGTCAATGGACTCAATAGCCCATTTTTCTCCAATTTGTTAATCCTATCTTCTGCTATATGACCTAATCTCAGGTGCCATAGATATCTATCGTTTGGACTATCCCTAGGTCGTTTGGCATTCACGTTTTGCTCGATAGTTAAAACAGGTACATCAATATGTAACTGATAAAGATCATTAATAAGGAAACCATTTGCAATTTTATTTCTTTCATAAAGAATGTTACAATGGTCCTTAAAGAAGGTGATCACATAACCTTCTTGTGCTAAGCATGAAACAGAAATCAAATTCCTGCTAGCTGCAGGCACATAATAACAGTCTTTTAAAACTAAGTCTAAACCAGATGGTAATCGAAGAGGGTATGTTCCCACGGCTACTGCAGCAACTCTTGCTCCATTACCGACGCGTAGGATCATGTCTCCATCCCTCAGCCTCCTGCTATCCTCAAGACCCTGCATAGAAGTGCATAGATGAGCACTAGAACCAGAGTCAAGCACCCAACTGGATGCAGAAGAAACCGTAAGGTTAGACTCAATAACGAGCATACCTCCAGAAGGACCTTCCTTCTTGTTCTTTAGGGTGGCCAAGTAAATAGGGCAGTTCCGCTTCCAATGGCCGTCGCTGTTGCAATGGAAACACTTTCCTTTGCCATCGGCCTTTTTCTTCGATTCTGCCTTCTTCTTCTTTGGTCCTTCCACCTTTTGCTTTTTCACAGACTTCTTTTTCTTTCCATAAGACTTTCTTTTGGAAGAAGTCCGTTCCATAGCAAGAACTGAGCCTTTAGAACCTTTCATAGAAAGCTCAGCGGTAACCAGCATATTCATCAACTCGGCCAAGAAATTTTGAAGTTTATGCATGTGGTAATTCATGATGAATTGCCCATATGCATCAGTCAAGGATTGCAGAATAATATCGTTCTGCAGATCCAAGTCCAACTTCACACCGAGCTTCTCAAGCTCTTCCATGTCCTTGATCATTGTCAGACAGTGATCTTGGACTGACTGCCCATCACGCATCTTAGCCTTAAAAAATTCATTTTGTGACTTGATATTTGGCTGCGCGACTCTGTTCACCAAACATCTCCTGTAGGTGAGCCAACATTTGGCGAGCAGTCCCGATATCTTCATGTTGGTGCTGGAGCTCATCAGACATCGAGCCCAACATGTAGTATCTGGCCTTATTGTCTTCGTCAATCCATTTTTCCAGAGACGCTCTCTGTTCAACAGATGGACGGGCTGGTAATGTGGGAGGGTCCTGGTCCAAAACATGTGTTAACTTCTCTAAACCCAAAATAATTTTGTAGTTCCTGAGCCAATCTTTATAATTGGGTCCAGTCAGTCTATGTGTGTCTAGGATACGTGCCAATGGGTTTGACGCAGACATATTTCCTGTAGAGAGTCAAAGATTCTAGTTAGATACTGTAATTTTGACTTGACCAATTTGTTTAGGGATTTTATTTTTAAACAAATTAGCTTCCACTATTTTCTCGGATCCCTACACTCCCTCTGTAGAGATGCGAAAATCTCCATGCGATTGATGATTTCTAGTGGGTGGTGCGGTCTCACCAACTGACTCATCACCTCACCTAACAGTTATTGGTGATGGGTTAGCCAATGAGTGAACAACTCTTGTTCAATGATTCTCTAATCATGGTGCACCCAAACTTGGTCTCTAATTCATGAATCTCACCGTATCCGAAATATTGATCCACTCCTTAGTTAAGTCAGACCCACCATTTGCATAGACTGGGTTTCCTAATTGAGTCTCTCACCGTATCCGGAATATTGAGCCCAACTCATCCTCCAGCCCATAGCATCCAATGCCTAATAGACATGGTTGCATCTTTTCGGTGCAACTGAGCCACTGTATCCAGCCGAGAACAATCAACCCCGGGAAGGGCCCGCACATCTACAATGGTGGAAGACCTCGGACTTAATCTTTTCTTAGGAAGAATTGATTCAGGTCTCATTAAACTAGACTTGGCTTAGTCATAACAATTATGACTAACCTAGTGGCATGGGTTAGCTCGGATTATTGACCACCTCAGATCAGAACTGTGTCAACAGATATGGCCAGGTAAGTGAGATCGATGGAAGGAATATGCCGTTAACTCGCACAAGAACGCATTCAGGTCGAGTAGCTTCCAATTAAAAACCAGTCGGTCGTCTATGCCAAACTTACCTTAGACACCAAATTATTGAGTCAGAACCAATTGGGTTAGCCTACAATCCAGACTCTAACCTCTGAGCCTAATTAGGTCTTGCTTGATCGTGACTCGATCTTGACCCAGACTTAATCCTATTAGGCTGGTCAATTTAAGCATTGTTGATCCCCTCTAACCAACTCTTGATTCGGTTTGATCAACCGCTTAGACCTAATTGAGCTACCCAAGTCCGAACCCAGTATTATGAATATGTCTTAGATCTGAAATTCTCAATTTTAGACCTAATTGATATTCCATAAACTTAATTCTTAATTAAGTTGGGTTCATAAACAAAATATGCACAATAAATCCTAGGGTTTCAGGATCTAGGGTTTTGCAGAAAGTAAGTTTTGGGTTTCTGATTAAGGACGAACACGCAGCACCCCTACACGTCATAAGAACACCCCATCGAATGGGAAGAGAGGGCCTTTAAACCCTTCTTCGTTCTTATGACCGGACGGCCAAGAGGAACGCCTTAATCAGGAACATTCAATACTACAAAACAATATCAGATCTATATCATATATCTCATATATAAAGTAGATCTAATCATGGCATATTTTGCATACATCTCATGTATCAAATCATGCATATTTTCAGATCTAAATTATCACATAATAATCTAAAAAATTAGATTTAAATTGATCTAATCAAAATAAATTCTAATCTAGACAATTATGTAGAACTATTCTACAACTAGTCTAGTCATGCATCTATCATATCTCATATGATATTTAAAATTAAATAATTTTTATTTGCTATTTATCAGATGTTATTATAACACTTATAATATCAAAAAATAGTAAATAAGAAGATCTAAAATATGATTTAATCAGATTAAATCAAAGACATGCAAAACTATTCTATAGAACTATTCTATTCTAGAACTAGTCATGCATATCTTCTTAATCTTAGATCCAAATTATTTAATTTTAATTTTTTTGATTTTAGATCTGATCACATCTCATGTGACATCTAAAATCACATTATTTTCTAATTAAAATAAAATTAAAATTCAGATCTAAATAATTTAGAACCATGGCTCTGATACCAGTTGAAGGGAAATCCTGATTTTCCGGTCCAGGTTCGTCCAGATCTGATCAGATCAAGAGATATATTTCAAAAATTTTTCTCTTGATCCCAATCAGATCTTGATATGTTTCAGATCTGATTCTTATTATTTTAATAAATAAAATAAAATAAGATAAATTAAATCAAATTTAATTTACCTGATTTGGGTAATCCTATTACCCTGTAGATGATCCTGATTGCAGCGGAAGGTTCTGGATCTAGCCACGCAAGCGCCTGGCCTCTACCGGTATCCACTCGGGTTGGATCTGGAGATCCTCTTCTTCTCTATCACACCTCCAAAAATCAGATCTGGATCTGATCTGGAGGATCTTCAAAACTCTTTTGAAGATCTGCAGTCGTCCTTTTGCAGCAGCGCAGCCTTCTTACTTTTGATCGCCTTTCCTTGATCTGAATCGCACCAACCTAAATCCAAAACCCTTTTGGACGTGGAGAGGAGAAGGAGGAGAAGTTTAGGCATGGAGGAGGAGGGGAGAGGCAGCCTTGGGGCGTGGGGTTTCTCAATTGAATTGCATTCACATTAGGGTTGGGCGCAGGGTCTTATTTATAGACCTCTTATGATCCAACTCCTCTTCCTCTCAACCAATCACAACCCTTTGTGAAATCAGATCTAAATCTGATTGGTTGGAATAGAGACCCCTGGATTCCTCCTTAGAGGGCGCCTAAGACCAGTCAAACTGGATTCTTAGTAGAACTCTGATTGGAATCCAAAAGGGAGATGGAGTCCTTGTCCAACAAGGACTCCTAGGCGCCTCCTACTTGGGCTCACGCCACCCTTGGCGTGCGCCCTTCTCCTTGCCAGGTTCTGGCAGGGGGACAGGCCCCCACCAGCTCTCCAATAGGTGCATGACATGTGGTCAAAAGTCAAAGGTCAATGGTCAACGTTTGACCAGTCAAAGGTAGACTTTTGACCAAAGTCAAAGAACAAGAAATGGCAGGTGACCAAAAATGGCAGGTAATGTCTTACAAATAAGACAACCTATTCTGACTTGGACAACCTCCAGTCAGACCATATGAAGGCCTCTGATTGAGCACAAACTCCTTTGGCTCAGACAGGACAACTTATTTATGATAGTAAAAGAAGAACGTTAGGTTCAATCGAGTGCTAGCACGATTTTCTTGAACCTAATTGAATCTCATTCAGATCAATTGAACTAGATCAGTTCAATTGATGATCACCAGATTCAAACCCTTGTTTGTGTGACCCAGTTAGGTTCAGTTCTGTATGGTAATGGGATATGTCATGATCTCTATCATAGACATCATCGAAACTCCTTTCGATGGATCAGAACTCTTCTGATTCGAACAGCTAGAATGATCGATCATCTAAATCATTCTAATTGCTCCCAAAATCCACCAGTGACACCTAGCAGTATATGGTGGCAACCCATCAGAGCTGAATGTGAACCTCTTGGTGCAGCTACCTGTGTGATTAAGTTCTTCTATCTTGAGCCCCGATCAGATTAGGGTTAAGGTAAACTCGTCAAACCCTAGTCTCTGTCATATGATATAATCATTCGATTCGAGTCCAATGTGAAAACCTAAATAGAAACTCTTTCTATTATTTCACTCTGCCATGGCCATGGGCTTTAGGACTTGATTCTCATGATTATCATAGGGCTGCTCCTCTACCACCGAGGTAGATAGATCCCATCTTGATGCAATCCAGTTCCTACAATGAACATGCTATAGCCAACATACACCTCAGGGTTCCATATGGCTAGGAGACCGAGTAATGGTGTAGTCAAACTATAACACCCTCAAGGTGAACTGCCGATGCATCTCAGGTCAAAGAACCAGACACACTACTGCAGCATCGAGTCAGTCATTGACGAGAAGGTAGACTTCCTAATGACTACTCGAGGTGGTCATGCTCAGTGCCCTCGTTCTCTAACGAGTACCTGTACTCTCACTCCGGTGT
Organism: Cocos nucifera; assembly: GCA_006176705.1. NCBI lineage: Eukaryota > Viridiplantae > Streptophyta > Magnoliopsida > Arecales > Arecaceae > Cocos > Cocos nucifera. Next base: position 141,335 of record QRFJ01002793.1, on the reverse strand, counting down.
CTCCACACCGTAGACTCAAGACTCATCTACTAAAGAGAAGCGATCGTACACCAACCTTCTGGATCAATCACCATCCTCATGATGATCCTATGGTCGGGAGCTGTTTATGAGTTAATAATGATTATTCATGTCTTAAATTTTCAACTCTTGAAAATATGAATTATCATTACCATTAACTCAAAGGATGTATCACAGACACTAAATACACAGGTGTGATAGAAAATAACCCATTTTATTAATTATAGTCAAAATTATAATTTTGCCCCTAGAAGTGTATTACAAGTGTCAGCCAATTCTGGCTTCTAGGGCACATATATCTAACATGAGCAATGAGCCAAGAAACCTGTGGAACCCAGTCAGTCTGGGCCAATCCACACACTACGTCCTCCACCTCATAGGTCAAGTAGAGTTTTTCATCCTCTTGAGAGATACTTAGGTACTATTTCAGAGGATGTAGAAAAAATATTCCTTACAAAAAATAGGATTTATAGAGATGATCCCAAAACCTATGATGAGTTGATATCAGATATCAACTCTGAGAAATGGTTAGAGATAATGAAGTCAGAAATTGACTCAATATGCTCTAACCAAGTTTGGACCTTGGTAAATCCATCTGAAGGTATTGTACCTATTAGGTGTAAATAGATCTTTAAGAGAAAGATAGGTGCTGATGGGAATGTAAAGATATTCAAGACTAGGTTAGTGGCAAAAGGGTATAATCAACGTGAAGGCATTGATTATTAGGATACTTTTTCGTCAGTAGTCATACTAGAATCTATCCACACGTTGCTTGCCATTGCAGCATATTTTGACTAAGAAATATGATAGATAGACATGAAAACAACATTCTTAAATGGATATCTTGAGGAAGATATCTATATGGAACAGTCATTTGGTTTTACTTTCAGTGATGGTGATCACAAGGTCTGTAAGCTGCAAAGATCCATTTATAGACTCAAGCAAGCATCTCGGAGCTGTAATGCTCATTTTAATGATGTAATCAAATTATTTTATTTCATTAAGAATAAAGAGGAACCTTGTGTATTCAAGAAGGTCAGTGGGAGCGCTGTTGTCTTCCTCGCATTATACATGGATGACATCCTCTTGATTGGAAATGATATTCCTATGTTGACCTTGGTCAAAATATGGTTATCGAAAGAGTTTTCTATGAAAGATCTAGGAGAGGCATCATTTATTTTAGGGATCAAAATCTATAAAGATAGATCGAAGAGGATGCTGGGTCTCTCACAGAAAATGTACATAAAGGAGGTGCTGAAAAGGTTCGGCATGGAGAACCCCAAGAGGGGACTTGTATCCTTCAGATAAGATATTCATCTCTCCAAAAAGATGTGTCCTAGCATACCTAAAAAGATTGAATGCATGAGTAAGATCCCTTATGCTTTAGCAACAGGAAGCTTTATGTATGTTATGCTATGTACACGACTTGATATCATCCAAGCTATGAGTGTCACTAGCAGGTATCAGTCGAATCCAGACGAAGAGCATTGGACTTCTATGAAATGTATCCTTAAATACTTGAAAAGAGCTAAGGATATGTTTCTGATCTTTAATAATGGAAAACTATAGGTTCAGGGGTATACAAATTCATATTTTATGTCTAACATGGATGATCGAAAGTCGACATCTGAAAGTCAATTCTTGTACAATGGTGGTACTGTAAGCTAAAAAAGTTCCAAATAGATGGTGACAGCAGACTCCATGGAAGCATAATACATAGCTATCTTAGAAGCTGTGAAGGAAGCATTTTAGTTCAAGAAGTTTGTTGCAGAGTTTGGAGTGATGCCATCAGATACCATCCCTTTATACTACAACAACAATAGTACCATGGCTCTTGCTAAGGAGCCAAGGTCTCACCAAAAGTTGAAGCATATCGAGCGGTAGTTTCACCTCATCCACAATTACCTCAAGAAGGGATACATCAAGGTTAAGAGAGTCAGCTCCGCAGATAATGTGGCAGACCTACTAACAAAATCTTTGGAACAATAGAAGATCAAAGCACATCTTGAGAAGATGGAACTTAGATTTGAAGTCAATTGGCTTTAGATCAAGTGGGAGTTTATTAGATGTGTGCCCTAAAAGCCAAATTGGCCAACACTTATATTTACTTTCTAGGGGCAATTTTTATAATTTGACTTAAAATTAATGAAATAATTAATTTCATCTATCACATTGTGTATTAAAGTGTCTATGATACATCCATTGAGTTAACGGACATGATAACATGTATTTTCAAGAGTTGATAATTTAAGGCACGTATTATCATAATTAACTCATAAACTACTTTTGATTGTAGGATCAACATGAGCATGGTGATCGATCCAAAAGATCAGTGTATGATCGCTTCCTTAAGATAGATGAGTCTTGAGTCTATGGTGTAGAGACACCACAGTGAAAGTATAGGTATTTGTTGAGAATAAGGGCACTAAGCATGACCACCTCGAGCAGTCATAAAGAAGTCTACCTTCTTATTGATGACTAGCTCAATGCTGCAGTCGTGTACCTAATTTTTTAACCTAAGATACATCGACAGTTCACCTTGGGTGTGTTATAGTTTGACTATACTATAACTCGGTCTCTTAGCTATTCAGAATCTTGAGGTGTATGTTGGCTATAGCATGTTTATTATAGAAATTGGATTATACCAAGATCGGATCTATCAACCTTGGTAGATGAGGAGTATTCCTATAATGATCATAAGATCAAGTTGTTAAGCTCATGGCCATGGCGGTGTGAATATAATAGAAAGAGTTTTCTATTAGGATTTCACATTGGACCCAAATCGAATGATTTATTTATTTGATAGGTGTAGGATCTGATGAGTTCACCTTGATTTAGATCCTATAAGGGCTCATAATAGAAGAATCCAATCACATAGGTAGCTACATCGAGAGGTTCATCTTCGGTTCTAATGGGTTGCCACCATATTGAAGAAAAATCTTATTTTCCACCGTAGGATCGTCCAGATCTGATCAGATCTGAGGTAAATTTTTCTATAAAAAATTTTATAATCTGATCAGATCTAAGAGTTTTCAAATCTTATTAAGATGATCTAATATTAAAAATTAAATTAAATTAGATTTAATTTTAAGTACTTGATTGGGTAATCTAATTATCCTTCGATGATCCTGATCATTCCCGAGGTTCTGGAATAAGCCACGTATGCACCTGGCCTCTATCAATATCCACTCAGGTAGGATCTGAATATCTTCTCCTTAAGAATCTTTCTTCAAAAGATTAGATTTGAATCTGATATGTAGATCCTTCAAAAGGATCTTGAATGCTGCATGCTCGTCTTACGAACACTGTCACGTAGATACTGAATCTTGTGCTAAAATTCTTAGACCTTCTTCCCTGATTTGTGCCCAATCTTTAATGTGTAGAAGAGGGAGAGAGAGAGGATTAGAGGGGGTGTGGGATATGATATGGGCGACAACAACTTGGTCATGGAAAAATATTTCATGCGATACTAGCTTTTTGACGTGAGAAAGGATTTTAAACCCAATGCCACATAGAGTCCCATTTGACCAAAATAACTAATTTATTTTATTGTTAGGACTGAAGGACTTATTCTCCATGTAGAGCACCAGATCTCTTCTAGTTTTTACACAAAAAATCAATCAAAAAGGGGGCAACATGAGTAGATAAGGAAGAGTCCATTACACCTAGGACTCTTCCCTCAAGAGTTTAATCCAAATCAAACTCCATCAAAACCTAGTCAACGCACTACGAAAAATTATAAAATTTGGAACACCTAAAGTATGACTTGAGTCCTATCACATAGCCAAAAATTAGATCAAAATAACTTTCATAGAATTTTCTAGAAGTATCTGATCAGGTAACCCTCAATTCTCTCAAATAGGTCAACTTTTGATCCTAGTCCAATTACACTAGGAATGGATTTAATTTCTATAATTAATCTAATCTTGATTGATTCTAGTCAGATAAAAATAAATTTATTCAAGATATAGAAATGAGTCAAATCAAATTTAACTCAATTGCGATGAATCAGAAAGATTATAGAAGGAGAAAGCCAGGCTTAATTATGTGCTAGCATGATTATCTTGAATCTGATTGGATCTAATCCAAATCAATCAAACTGGATTAGCTCAATTGATGACATCCAGATCTAAACTCTTATTTGTGTGATCTAGTTATGTTCAGTTTCATATGGTAATAAGACATGTTGTAATCTCCATCATCGACATCTTCGAAATACTTTTTGATGGACCAAAATTTTTTTGATTCATACAATTAGAATGATCGATCATCAAAATTATTCTAATTACTTTCAAAATCTATCAGTGACATCTAGCAGCATATAGTGGCAATCCATTAGAACTAAAAATGAATCTCTTTGTGTAGCTACCTGTGTGATTGGGTTCTTCAATTTTGAGTCCCGACAGGATTAGGATTAAAATGAACTCGTCAAACCTAACATCCATCATATGAATTAATCATTTGATTTGAGTTTGATATGAAATCCTAATAGAAACTCTTTCTATCATCTTCACACTACCATGGCCATGGGCTTAAGGACTCAATATTATGATTATCATAGGGCTACTCATCTATCAAGGTAGATAGATTTCTTATTGGTGCAATCCAATTCCTACAATGAACATCCTATAACCAGTATACACCTCAGAATTCCAAATGACTAGAAGATCGAGTTATGGTGTAGTCAAATTATAACACCCTCAAGATGAACTACTAATGCACCTTAGGTCAAAGAATCAGACACATCACTATAGCATCGAGCCAGTCATCGATGAGAAGGTAGACTTTCTTATGATTGCTTGAGGTGGTCACGCTCAATACTCTCATTCTCTAATGAGTACTTATACTCTTGCTCTAATATCTTCACATCGTAGACTTAAGACTCATCTATCCTAAGAAAGTGATTATACACCAACTTTCTAGATCGATCACCCTCCTCGTGATGATCCTACGGTCGGAAGCAGTTTATGAGTTAATTATAAAAATTCATGTCTTAAATTTTTAACTCTTAAAAATATGAATTATCATTACCATTAATTCAAAGGATATATCACAGACACTTTAAATACATACTATGATAGAAAATAATTTTTTTATTAATTTATAGTCAAAATTAAAAAATTATCCTTAGAAGTGCATTACAAGTGTCAGCCAATCTAGCTTCTAGGCTACACATCTAACACATATACTACTAGATGTCACTGGTAGATTTTAGGATCAATTAGAATTATCATGATAATCGATAATTCTAATTGGATGAATCAGAAGAGTTCTGATCCATCGAAAGATATTTCGATAATGTCGATGATGGAGATCGAACATATCCCATTACCATATAGAACTAAACCTAAATGGGTCACACAAATAAGAATTTAGGTATGGATGTCATCAATTGGGCTAACCTAGTTTGATTGATTTGGATTAGATCCAATTAGGTTCAAGAAAATTATGCTAGCACAAATTGGACCTAACTTTCTTCTTCTATGAATTTTTTGGTTGATTTGGACTCAGTTAAATTTGATTTGACTTATTCAGGAACCTTATCTAATTTTGTCCTGGTCTGACTGGAGCTTATTCTAGTCAGATTGGACCTTATCCTGATGAGATCAGGACTTGTCCTAACCAGATTAGGATTTATCCTAAAACCATGTGATGGAATTTGGACAAGGGTTGTTTGACCCATTCTTTGCAGGAAAGAAGGGAGGAGACGTGTGCCCATTAGATTTTATCTAAGGGCACGTCCCAGAAGGATTTGTATGGAAATTGAGGCCGCACGCCCCCTTATGTCATGCACCCTTAGTGGATAAGGTGATAGAGTTTTGACGAGATCAAACTCTAGGAGATAAGTGCCTTGTGCTAACCCAATGCCATCCTCTCTTCTCCATGCCATTTTCCTCTATTTTGTGTGACAAATTCAAAGGATTTTTTGGTGTGGGGCATGGAGATCAGATGAGAGTCCTTCTACTTTAAGCAAACTAGTTGCTTAAAGCCCTAGGACTCTAGGATGGCGCCTTGGTCTATAAAAGAGACCCTTCTCCATGTGTTTTGTATTCTACTGAAACCCATGCCTAGGTGCTGCCCCTTTCTCCACCTCCATGACACCTCTCCTTCATCTTCTCCCTCTTCTCCATTCCCAAGGTGTTGGGTAAAATAGCAAGAAAATGTCAAAGTCCTGCAGGCACAAAGATTAGGTGAAGTAGTTCTAGTTCGTGAGATGGACGTGCTGCTGCTAGAGATCTGATCAAAGTTAAATCAGGAAGACATCAAATCTGATTTTCTAAGATTAGATCTAGAAGAAGAAAACCTTCAGATCTGATCTAAGTGGATACTGGTAAAGGCCGGACATATGCGCAGCTCAAGTCAGAACCTCGAAAGCTTCAGATCATCGCTACAGGATGAATAGTTCATCCGATCAGTTGATAAAACCTCAAAAGCTTCAAATCATCGCTATAGGATGAATAGTTCTCGATCAGATGATAAGTATTATCACTGACTTAATTTTTATTTAATTTTTATTTTAGATCAATCTAATCAAATTTGAGAACTGTCTGATCTGATTGGATCTAGGATAAAAAAGTTTTAAAATATTTCACGACGTATCTAATCTAATTAGGTCAAACCTACGGTCTAGAAAATAGGTTTTTCCTTCACATATAACCCATGCAATGCATGGAATGTTGTGATTTTAAAATAATATTTAATTTTATTTATTTATTTTATTATATCTTTTCTAAAAATTTTAAAAATATCTATGATTCATGCATATTATCTATTTAAAATATCTATGATTTCGAGCATAACCCCTATCTAAGTTTTCAAAACACTACCTTCTATCTCAAAAAACTAATGTTGAGAAAGTAAGGAAAAAGACATATTACATCATAAGCTTTGAGCCTCCATCCCTTTTATTTTATGGTGCTTGGTGCAAGCTAACATGATGCACATTTGGCCCTTGAGTTGAATAGCATGAGAAAGGTTTGTTCATGCATCCACATTACAATTCAGAAAGGTGGAACTTAGCTTAATGCAAGTCTCACACTATGGATTTTGTATCATATTCATGTTACCATGAGAATCACTACTATAGAAAAGGGCTATGGTACTGATTAAGAACCACTGTCATAGCCAAAAATATCATTTCCCTAACTTACGATAGCGATTATTCAATCGCTACTACTGAAGCCATCACTATAGGTTTATGACAATAGTTTTTGCAGCAATTAGGGTAACCACTTCCATATGACAAGAATGGTAGCGATTGAGTAACCGCTGTGATGAGAGTCTTTGGCAGCGGTTCAGCAATCATTGCCATAGGGATCTATGGTAGCAATTGAATAACTGCTGCCATAGGTTTCCATGGAAGCAGTTGAGTAACCGCTGCCATAGATCTGCTGCCATAGGATCTATAGTAGCGGTTATATAATCGCTACCATAGGATCTATAGCAATGGTTGTATAATCGCTACCATAGTTTATAGCAGCGGTTGGCATGCAATCTATGACAGTAGTTGGCATACCTACAGCAACGGTTGACAATCGCTACCATAGATTTTGAATAATAAAAAAATATAGATTTTTTAATTTTTAATTTTTTTATCTGATAAATGTAGTTCAATATATAATACAAGAATATATCTAAAATAACAAAAGAATATATCTAAAATACTTAAATTTTATTATTGAATAAAATTTATTATAATATTTTTTTAAAAAAATACATCAAAAGTCTGCTAAATCTACATCTAAGTCATCACCATCGGAAGAAGATGGAGCACGAGCTGGAGGAGTAGGAGCTGGAGCTGGAGCTGGAGAGGCTAGAGCTGAAATGCTGCCAACATGTACTCAAGGCCCATGAAGTCAGCTCCAAAACATATATTGAGCTCGTCACCATAGCTATCATGATGCCCTATAGCTGAGATGTCCACCCTTAGCCTGAGTAGCCTGCTCCCTAGCCTAATTTGCCTACGTCAATGCCTCCTCAAGCTGCTCTCAACTGACGACATCAGAAGCATATGAAGAGATGCTTGCCTCAAATTAGTAGCTCATTGGCGTATGTCCGAGTCTACATTGGATCCTTCCAAAATGCTCAGGCCCCAAGATCTGATATAGATGGTCATAGGGTCCAGAGGTATTCGGGCCCTCGCTCATGAGCGTGTATAACTCTCCTATAATTACAAATTCAAATAAAATATCTTAAAAAATATTATAATACTAATCATACTAATATTTTATTTATTACTTACAAAAATCTTTTCGATTATGGTGTTCATCGGCCTGCCCTTCTTGTCCATACGATTGGATCGAAAGATGGCACTATGGGTGGGCATCATCTCCTCTCTCGTCAGCTATAATAATGGATCAGCTTATTAAAAATATATTAAAAAAATATTAATTTAATTTATAATCTAAGATTCAGAATTCATTACCTCTCTGTGCACACAATCAGCCATAGACTCATAGCCAAGAGTGTGCATGTACTCTTGAGCTGCCCGATTCTCCTAGTTCTAATGAGAGATAGCCTAAAAAGTATTTAAATCATAAATATTTAAAAAATATTTAAATATAATTATTAGTGTATTAAAAATTTTAAAAATTAAAAAATAAATCTGAAACTTTTAGCTCCTCTAATGCAAAATCATCCACTTCCACTGACTCAGGAGACAGTCCTGAATCCAAGGAACAAGCTCCTCCTCAGTATCTCGTTAGTGCTTGAGCCATTCTCTATGGAGCTTGACCTTATAGTCTGGTGCAACTCTCTAATCTTCTTCAGTCAGGTATCTCAAGCCTTCTCATGATCTAAGAAGTCCTACATCCTCTACACAAAGTTATTAAAAATCAGTTATGAAATTATTCTAATCAAATATAGTGTAAACATATCAAATGCATAAATATAATCAAAATACACTTATTCATAACTTCTTCCACACTCGATCTCTGACACCAGTATCCATCAATCATCAATCTACAAGCAATATTAAAATGATGTTGGACCGCCTCACAAGCACTCAAAAAAATAAAATGCATCTCCCCCAACTGGCCTTCCCTCCCGATCATAGTCCACCATGATCTGATGCTAACAGTTTCACACATGCGGCATGCATGGGGGACCGCAAAATGTCCTACTTAATGATGCACCTACAATGAAAATATATTGTACAAATATATAAGAGTGTACAATAACTATATAAAAAAATAAATAAATAATTAACATAATAAAAGTGTACTCTCACTAGCCATGAGATTGTGCGATGTGGATGCTAGTGGAGACTCATCGGTAGATGGAGCATGTGTCGGAGATATGGTTGATGGTGGAGGCTCAAATATCAATAGAGGAGTAGATGTCAGTGGTACCTAGACAGTCGATGCAGAGGTGGATGGAGTATCTACCAACAGCGGCTTAGAAGCTAAGCTCTATATAGCCCACCAAGAGATGGGGATGAAAGCTAGATGGCATTTTGATGCCATCGTGATTTGCAACGTTAATGAAATTATATATAACAAGTTAAACAATAATTAATATTAGTAGAGCATCAATAAATAGACTCTAACATTTCTACCAGCATGTTGAACTCATCATCTAGTGGCATATACAATATGGACATCACCATTGCTCCTAACAAACATTTTTGAGATCTTAACAGCACCAGATAAGTTTTATCCTATAGGAGCACCTTATATGCACGATCCAACATCATCATCAACCTTGGTATCATTAAAGATATGCCTAGGCACCATCCTCACAATAACATTCTATTGAGGCTCCAAGGGATCACTAACATAGAAACTTGACTAACTTAGGAGGTAAGTATATATGGTTCTTCAGTGCGAAGATGACATTGCAAGTTGACGAGAATAAAACTGCACTCATCAATCTTCATCCCTGATGAGACAAAGTGTCAAACCAATTGCATTTCATCAATGCAATCTTTTCTTTAGAATAGTAGTCCAAGATGACTATTTTCTCTACCATCCCACAACAGTTCAGATCCTCCGTATGAGGTTGTGAATCCCTCGAGCAAGCATAACACCTAGTGGTGGTGCTTAATATCATGCCACTATTTTATATTCCATGTTTACGAACTAGCTTTAAATATTAAACCTGTAGTCATTAATGATGAGCTATTTGTACTCACATATGGTATGAATAGGTCCCATTGAAAAAGCATATATTTCAAAGCTCACATCACTGAGCGATAATCTCCACACCTAAGGAGATGACACTTAATTAGTAAACATGTTTAAATAAGACGCACAAGACAAGAATATATACTCACTTACATGATCTTTGAACCATTTAGAAAATTTTTTATTATGTATTTTCTCTTTCTTTCGCATACTTAGAGCACCATATTTTACTCTTATGATCTTCTTGTATTTGCTATATACAAAAAAAATAAATTTAGATGTAATTGGATATTTTCTTCTAAGTATTATGAAATAAATAAGACTGAGTGACTCATCTTATGTATGGCTCAATGACATCATAATTGAAGAGCACGTAGCGGTGTGCCTTATTTCTTTCCTCAATGCTCAAATTAGTAAGACATGGAAAGTCCATCTGATTATGGAATGGACTCAAATACAGGCTTAATTGGCTCATACTAATCATCCTGATTCCTCATTGACTGGGTGCAACGTGTCTCGAGCTTGTTTAAGTATATATCACAAAATGATCTAAATAACCTTCTACTATGGATCCCTCTAGGTGGTTCATATTTCTTATGTAAGATTTTAGCATTTGAATATTCCTATCGGTGGGGTACGTCCATCAACAGAACACTGGGCCTCTAAGTGAAACTTTTTCTATAAGGTGCATGGTGAGATGCATCATAACTATGAAAAATAATGACAAAAATATCTTCTCTAAATCACATAATATAGTCATCATCCTTGCTTTCATTTTCTTCATGTCTTTCTTAAGCAACTTCTTTGCATAAATATCTCTATAGAAGTTGCAAAGATGAATAACAAGCATTCTGATTTTTTTGGTAACATACAGTGAATAGCTATTGGGATCAACTCCTGCATCAACACATGATAATCATGAGTCTTCAATCCTTCAAGTTTAATATCCTTACTATTTACATACTTTGATATATTGCTTGAGTATTCATTTGAGATCTTTACATTCTTCAATATATGATAAAATATGGACCATTCAGAGGCATTCATAACATAGCATGCATGAGGGAGCTTCCACTATTCTCTCCCTACCGGCTTCGAGTGAAGTGATCTCTTAATATCCCATTTTTTCAAATCAAATTGAGAATTCAAGTCATCCAGGGTCTTATCCTTGATGTTCAATATTGTTACCAATAGAAGCTCACACACATTCTTTTCAATGTGCATTATATCTAAGCAGAGGCATAATAAGTTTATCTCTCAATATGACAAGTCAAAGAAGATGTTTTTTTCTCTCCAATTAAAGTGCGTGTCATCTACCTTTGATCGATGTTTTCTTTTCATACCATCAATTGAATCATCTTTTTCAAATTCAGCATTGAGACCATCCAACTCTCTTAACACCTCACTTCCAGACATCCGACTAAGCATCTCACCTTCTTCAATAGTGCTATCGAAGGAGTGTACATCCCTTCTATATGGATGATTTTGATGGAAAAAATGTCGATGCCCTGTAAAGCTAAAGCTCCTCTAATATGTCAACCTTTTAGATCAGATATTTTTTTCACAAATCAGACATACTAACTCACCTTTCATTCTCCAACTCGATATAAGAGCATAAATTGAAAAGTCATTTATTATCTATAGAAGCGCTGCGCGCATCGAGAATGACTCATTCATCAAAGCATCAAAAGTTGAAATACTTTGAATGCTCCACAACTATTTCAGCTCGACAATAAGAGGCTGCAAATAAACATCAATGTCATTACCTACCTCCATTAGTCTAGAGATGAGCACTATCACGAAAGCAAAAGGTTTTTTCGCATAAATCCATGGTGGGAGGTTGTAAACATGAATAAACTCTGGCATACATTGTGGACGATATTCATATGTTTGAATGGATTGAAACCGTCGCATGATAAGTCCAACCTCACATTGGGTATCTCTTGTACGAAGTTGGAATGTATTTTATTAAACTTTTGCCATGCCTCTCCATCGACTAGATGTCTCAATGCATCATCTTTTATTTGATTTGCTTTATACCATCTCATGTCCTTCGATGTCCTTACTGATATAAACAACTTTTATAGTCTTGAAATCAAAAAAAAATGCCACATCAACTTTTGAGGTACAAGGATCAATATACCGCATTTATTCTATTTCCATCTTGATACACCGTACTTTGTGCACTCATTTCGGCTGGCATCCTCCTTCAAATAGAGCATGCAATCATTGGGATATGCATGTATCTTGGTGTAAGTAAAGTCTAACTATTCAATAATCTTCGATGCCTCATAATTATTCTTTGGAATTTATGCATTGTTCGAAAGAATGTCTCTCAAAAGTTCTAGAATGCACTTCACTCCATTATTATTAAATCCATTGGAGCATTTTGCATGATACAATCAGATTAAGAATTCAAGCTTTGCCATCTTTTCACACTCAAGATACAACAGAATATTAGCATTTTTCATCAACTTATGGACCTTCTTCATATCCTCATTATTTATCATTCCACCAATCACAGGATCAAGCTTGGACGTAGATACACCATCATTATGGCTAACAAATAAAAAATATCATGAACCATTTATTCCACTCTCCCATCATATTGATTGTCTCATTACAGCCTGCCTTTACCATGTTGATCCCAATAAATTTCATAATCAGGTTTAAAGCCATAAATAGTGAGATGATCATTTACATCTTGACGAGGTAGCCACGATCCATCCATATACTGCTTACAAGGATATTGGATAAATCCATGGTTCCTAAATTTTTTTTATAGCAAAATCAAGAAATTTTTGAAGTCTAGCTTTATATTCTAGCGAGATCCTACTAAACTTCATCCACATCTTATCCATTATAAAAATGATGATACTGTAACTAAATCATGCATAGAACTTATATTATATACCAATGTATTGCAAACAAATATGTATTATAAACAAAAAATGCATTATAAATAGGGATAGAAATAAATATCATGTATGGAACTGATATTAAATATCATTTTTAGATATGCAATAAATGCATTCTATCACTAACTAATCGGTAAAGATAAATCCTATCTCATTCAGGATTTATATTAATTCTATTGGTTTATTATAGTAATCAAACGATATGCAACAGGGATCGAAAGAATTTTAATAGTATTTTTTCTTAGTTCTCCCATATAGGAAGAATAAAAAAAAAATGCTATCCAAAATTTTTTCGAAACCCTCAGCATACTGTTTGATTACTATAATTATCTATAAAATTATTTATAATTTTTAAATTATCTAAATTAGATAATCAATTGATTATAATGTATAATTCTTCCATCTGTACAAAAATATATAATTATATGGATGTTGGTGATTATGTACACTAATCAATTGATGGGTCTATCATTATGTAATATTATAAATAAAAGCAACAAGATATAAATATGAATTACATCCATAAATAAACTCTAACATGCAATGCAAGCCAGCGCCATGCCTCATTCTCTAGCTACCAAGCTATAGAATAGAATCCGACGATCAAAAATCCATTAGCATGGCCCTAAACCCGTCAGCAGGAGTTCTCTTACCAGTTGGCATGGTATGGCATAAGATCATCGATAGGGCTCAAAACCCATCGGCATGGTTCAAAACTACTAGCGGGTGTTTATAACTTACCAGTCGGCATAGTCCATGGCATAGCCCAAAACCTGCTAGCATGATCCAGAACCTGATGGTAGGGTTTCTCTTACCCACTGGCATGGCATGGCCAAGGCTGCCAGCATGGCACAAAACTTATTGGCATGGCCCAGAACCCACTAGTGGGGGTTCTCTTATCGATCGGCATAGCCCAGGGCTATCTACAGTTGTCGACATAATACGGCCTAGCCCAGAATCTATCGATACGGATCAAAATCAACCAGCAGGAGTTCTCTTATCCGTCGGCATGGCCCATAGTTGCTAGCACATCCCAAAACCCATGGTGGAGGTCTCTTTAAATATTATTATAAAATATTATAAATATTATTATAAATATTATAAATATTATAAATATTATAAATGATAATTAATAAATATTATTATGAAATAAAATTTAAAAAAATCATACTTGTGGATACGAAGAGGGGTTCACATAGAGCTTCGACGGTCACTGGCGATGGCAATGGTGCTAGAGGTAGACTGCAAGAGAGATAGATAGAGATAGTGAGATACAGAAAAAGAGAAGAGAGATAGAGAGGAAGAGGAAAGAGAGAGAGAAAGAGGGAAAAGGGAGAGAGTGATAGACAAAGAGAAAGAGGGAAGAGAGAGAGCAGGAAGGTCGAGGGGATGACAGTGGTGCAAGAGGGAGGGGGTAGCGGTGGTAGGTCGGGCCGAGGGAAGAGAGGAGAGAAAGAGAGAGAGAGTAGGGAGGCTAAGCGGATAGTGGCTATGCGGGAGGGAGGGGGCGGCAATAGTGGGTTGGACTGAGGAAAGAGAGGAGAGAAAGAGAGAGAGAGAGAGAGAGAGAGAGAGAGAGAGAGGTGGCGGGGACGGTCGGAAAAGAGGAAGGCAGAGCTAACCAAGGAAGGAGGTGGGGGAGGTGGCAGGGCTGGTTGAGAAAGGAGGTGAGAAAGGTGGTGGGGTCGGTCGAGAAAGAAGGAGGTGGTAGGGCCGATCGGGGAAGAGGGAAGTGGGGCCGGCAATGAGACTGGCCAAGGCAAAAGGAGGAGGTGAGGCAGGCTAGGAAAGGAGGAAGCAGGAGAGGAGGCAGCATTGGCCAAGGAACAAAAAGGAGGAGGGACTCGCCGATGGATGTTGGGGATGAGTGCACCTACGACGGTGGCTGGCAGAGGAGAGGAGGGACCTATGGTAGTGATTCAAAAACCATTGCCACAGGCCTACAAAACTACTGCCATAGGCTTATTGCAGCGGTTGCATAACCACTGCCATAGTTTGATATTAATTTTTTTCTTTGAATATGATGTAATTCTAAAATTTAATATCCATCTTCATCGTTCATTATCTAAATAATTATCATTAGAGTATCATCATAAAAGATCGTCTCAATCCGATAGACCTAGCTCACTATAAGAAATCTAGTCTTTTGCGATAGATTTATTTATGATGAAAAAAATTTTATTGCAAATAAGCTTATTAGCGATAGAAATAAAATTTCATCACTAATAAAATTATTGATGATGGAAAAATTTTTTATCATAAATAATCAATTATTTAAGATGGAATAAAAATTTTCATCGCTAATAAATCATTGTTAATAAATTATTTTAAAAAATTAAAAAGATAGATTATTATAGATGGAAGTTTTTTGTCATAAATAATCAATTATTTATGATAGAATAAAATTTTTTATCATAAATAATTGATTATTTATGATGCAAAACTTTTATTATTAATAAACTATCATTAATAAATTATTTTAAAAAATAAAAAAGATGAATTATTATCGATGAAAGTTTTTCATCATAAATAATTGATTATTTATGATATAAAACTTTCATTGCTAATAAACTATTATTAATAAATTATTTTAAAAAATTAAAAAGATGGATTATTAGCGATGAAAATTTTTCATCCTAAATAATCAATTATTTATGATGGAACAAAAATTTTTAACATAAATAATCAATTATTTATGATGAAAAACTTTCATCACTAATAAACTACCATTAATAAATTATTTTAAAAAATTAAAAAGGTGGATTATTAGTGATGGAAATTTTTCATTGCAAGTAATCAATTATTTATGATGAAAAATTTCATCACTAACAAACTACTATAAATAAATTATTTTTAAAAATAAAAAAGATGGATTATTAGTGATGGATAATTTCCATCATAAACAATCAATTATTTATGATGGAATTCTAATTTCCATCATAAATAATCTATTATTTATGATAAAAAAATTTCATCACTAATAAACTATCATAAATAAATAATTTTAAAAAATTAATAAAGTTGAAATATTAGTGATGAAATATTTTCATCATAAATAATAAATTATTTATGATGAAAATCTATTTTTCATCATAAATAATCTTTTATTTATGATGAAAATCTAGTTTTCATCATAAATAATCTTTTATTTGCGACGGAAATGATCCATCACTAAAATTCCATCATAAATACCTCAATCAAAATTTTAAATTAAAAAAAAGAAAATATGGACTACTTTAAAAATAAAAAAAAGAAAAAAAAATTATGCCATGCATCGTCGATGCGATAGGATTGAGGGGTACGAGCACGTCCACTATTAGCTAGCTCATAAGTAAACTAATAGTTTTTTATAATTTTAAAAAAATTTGTATTCTTTTAAAAAACTATTTTTCTCTAAATATTATATAATTTTATAATTTAAAGTCTATCTTTACTATTTATTATTTAAGTAATTATTAAGCAAGCATCGTCACAAAATATTGCCTCGGTCTGGTAGCTCTAGCTATGCAGATCGATAAAATTTAATTTTTACGGTCATGAATAATCGCATGATGATCTGATAGATAAAATCCATCGATGGATCTGAGATTTTGTAACGATGATCTCTATGGTATTTATAGCATACTATCAAAATTTTCTTTCAATCGAATATCATTATCATGATCAATTTAGCATAGGATGATTTGGACCATCAAATGAAAAATAAGTGATCAAAAGGCCAAACAACGTCTGATTAAGATGATTTTTTAGTTAAATGATCTTTGTTACTACTTTCATTATTTATACAGTGGTGATCATAAAATTTAAATCGTATCCTTTGTGAACTATCCACGTTAAGCAAATCTTATAAAAATACAAGTATAATTCCTTAAGGATCTTAAGAATAAGTATCAAAAGACATATAATTTTAGATCGTTCATATATGTATGATTTAAATTTAATGATCATCATCATATAAATAATCAAAATAGTAGCAAAGATCATTTATCTAAAAAATTATCTTAATCGGATGTTGTTTGGCCTTTTGATCATTTATTTTTTATTTAATAATCTAAATTATTTCATACTAAATTGATCACGATAATGATATCTAATTGAAGTAAAATTTTTATATTATACTATAAATATCATAAAAATTATCGTTATAAAATTTTGGATCCATTGATGGTATCTATCTATCAGATTATCATGCAGTCGTTCATGACCATCAAAATCAAATTTTATTGATCTGCAAAGCTAGAGCTACCAGATCGAAGCAATCTTTTATGACAATATTTACATCATAATTACTTAAATAATGAATAGTGAAGATGAACTTTAAATTTTAAAATTATCTTATTTTTAGAAAATAATAATTTTTTAAAAGAATACTAATTTTTGAAAAAAATTAAAAAAATTTTAATTTGATTATGGGCTAGCTAATAGTGGACATGCTTGCACCGCTCAACCCCGTCATATCGACCATGCACAGCATAATTTTGCCCTTTTTCTAAAAAATTTTCATCACAAAAAATCTGACCTTTCTTAATTATTTATATTTTTTATATACCAAAGATTATTGATGATGGAAAGCAACTTTACGTCGTAATTAATTTTTTTTTGATAAAACATTTCCATCACAAATATTCTCATCTTTTTTTTAATTTTTAAAATTATTTATTTACTAAAAATTATTTATGATGAAAATATTTCATCATAAATAAAAATTATTTGCAACATAAAATAATTTTCTATTGCAAATAGTTCTTTATTTATGATGGATATTTCCATCATAAATATTCTAATTTTCTTTTAATTTTTATAAATTATTTATTTATGAAAATTTATTTGAGATGAAATTTTTTTCTTTTTCATCGTAAATAATTTTATCAAATATTTTAATATTTTTGGAGAGAAATTTTTTTTTGAAAAAATAATTGGCTTGAATTATTAGCGATGAATCTACTATTTTCCTTGCTAATAATGGTTTTAGCGATGAAATTTGCATAGCTAAAAATTCATCATTAAAGGTCTTTAAATATCTCCATCCGCTACGTTCACACAAAACCCACTCTCGCTCCTCTGAAATCCACTCTTGCCCCCCCATCCTATCTCTCTCCCTCCTCCTTAGCTTTCACCGGCCTAAGATTGGGTCTCCCGCTGCCACCGCTGTTGTCACCATCGTTGCTGCCGCCATTTACCGCTGCCATTGTCGAGTCTGTGAATCGATGGTAAGGTTTTTTTATTATAGTCTTTCGATCATTTGGGAGGCCACGAGTGTTTTCGTGTGGTGGTTGGTGGCAAGTGGTGGGGTGCGAAGGGTGAATACCGACTGCAGAGGGTGGGGGGCTGCAGAGCAATGGTGACGAGATGAGTTGTGGGTAGTAGGTGTTTCCGTGCGATGGCTGGTGGCGGGTGGTGGGGCATGGAGGGTGGGTGCCGGTTGCAAGGGGTGGAGGCCACGGGCGGTAGTAGTGACGAGATAGGTTGGAGGCCATGGGTGTTTCCGTGCAGTGGTCGGTGGCGAGCGGTGGGATGCGGATGATGGTTGCTGGCTATAGGGTGGGTGGCCGTGGGGGTGGGGTGTCGCATGGGGTAGGGGGCCGTGAGGTGGTGGTGACGGGGTGGGTGGGGGCCGCGGGCACTGGTGGTGGGCAACGGAGGGGCGCTGTAGAGAGGGTGGGGGGCCGTGATAGGTTTTGGAGGAGTGGCACCCACACGAGGTGGGGGTCTGCAGGGGATGGGACGTAGAGGGGCAGCAGTGATGGGTCGGGTGGGGGGCCGCAGGTAGTGGGCGGCGGAGGGGCACCATTGGGGATCGGGGGCGGAGGGGCCATAGGGTGTTAGGCTAGTACTTAATCAATTTTTAAATTTTAATAAATAATAATAATAATAGTAATATTATTATTACTAATAATAATAATAATAGCAATAGTAGTAATAAGAATAATAATAATAATAATAATAGTAAAAATAGTAATAATATTGAAAATAATAAAAATAGTAATAATAATAATAATAGTAATAGAAATAGTAGTAATAATAATAATAATAGTAGTAGTAATAATAATAATAAAATAATAATAAATAATAATAGTAAATATAATAATAATACTAATAATAATAGTAAAAATAGTAATAATAATAAAATAATAATAATAATAATAATAATAATAATAATACTTATAAAAGTAATAATAATAATAGTAATAATAGTAGTAGTAGTTATAATAATAATAATAATAATAGTAATAATAATAATAGTGATAGTAGTAGTAAGAATAATAATAAAAATAATAATAGTAAATATTATAATAATAATACTAATAATAATAGTAAATATAATAATAATAATAAGTTATTTTTTTATAATTAACATAGTTAGGTTTCTAATTATATTTTTATGCTTTTACTTGTTAAAATTTAATCTTTTTATTTGTTTAGCCCATGTATTTCATTATGTTTATTATTTAATATTTTAATTTGCATTAGCTGAATGTTTTAATTTTTAATGCATATAAACTATCCGGTCCAGGATCTGGATTGGGTTTCGATCAGGGTTCTAAGTCGGGATTCTATCTGAGATCTGGTCTGGGATCCAGTTTGGGATCATGTCTGGGATCCAATTCGGGATTCAGGTCATGATCCAAGTTGGATCTCGATCAGGATTTGGATCGAGACCTAGGTCGGCATTCGATTCAAGATCCGATCTGGGATCCTATCTGGGATCTAGTTTGGTAATGATTTAATGCATGCATTGATGTAACCTTAGACTTCTATTCAAGAGTTGATCTCAGGGTCCTCAAAATAGACTCTATGAATGGCTTTTGGATGCCCTAATTTGGGCAATTTAAAAAATACATCAATATTTTATTATTGTCATGGTGTTCTATATTCTATTGTGAAAAATTTCACTGTAGTTATCTCATTTATTCTTCGGGTACATATTAGATATGGTTAAAAAATGATCTATCTATATCATGTACTTGAAGAACTGTAGGAAGATGTTATTGGATTTTTTCTGAATATGGAACAAAGAACAAAGTTGTGGCAACAATAAAAATGATGCATTTTTGAAAGAGATAGGACCACACCTATTAGAAAGGAGTTGGAGTTAGAATTCATGAATCATTATTTTTTATTGTCAGATGGATATCGACAAAAGTTTAATGAATGCCAAGATATTTTCTTTCCTGAATATTGAAAAGATGTTCGAGATTTTATTGAATTTGCATGGTATAAGGCTGATAGTGCCAGTTGGATAAAGTGTCCATACAAAAGATGTGTCAATTTGGTATATCATCACATATCACTTATTGAGGAGCATCTGCTATGTTTTGGTATGGACAAGAAGTATACTCACTGGATATGGCATGGGGGTGATCCGATTGAAATTATGTATGATGATGACGATATCGAAAATGATATTGATGCTATTGAACCTATCGAACATGGTGGTATATGTTCATATTGGATGATTTACATCAAGATGTTACCTCAAATGTACCCATAAGTACTAGTACATCTCATAGCAGTTCTGATCATGAATATAATATTGATGAGGTAGAAGGAACTTTTGAATTATTTGCAAAGCTTGTTTGGGATGCACGAGAGCCACTCTACCCAAATTGTGCGAAGTTCTCTAAGTTAGAGTTTTTGATCAAGTTGCTTCATATTAAAACTATGAATTGATGAAGTCAGAAGTTATTTGATTAAAATTTAGCATTGATTAAAGCAGCTCTTCCCGATAGATCAATACTTTTGAAATCATATACTGAAGCAAAAACGTATATGCGGGATTTGAAACTTGGCTATATTTCTATACATGCCTGCAAAAATGATTGTATATTATTTTACAAGGAGAACGAATAAGTAAGTAAATGTTCGCAATGTGATGAGCCTAGGTACAAAATCGATAATAGAAAAGGAAAGACGATACCTCATAAGATTTTAAGGTATTTTTTATTGACTCTAAGACTTCAAAGATTGTATATGTCCACAAAGATAGCTAAAGAAATGAGATGGCATCATGAATAGCGGGTTTCGGAGGAGAACATACTTAGCCACCCGGTTGACTCTATAGTATGGAAAGACTTTGATGCAAAGCATCCGCTATTTGTGAGTGACCTACGCAATATTCGGCTTGGTCTAGCAATAGATGGATTTAATTCTTTTGATAATTTGAGTACTTCCTATAGTATGTAGCCTATGATGCTAGTTGTATATAATGTGTCATCTTGGAAATGCATGAAAGAGCCATTTATTTTTTATGTCACAGTTGATTTAGGATCCAAAAGTATCAGATAATGAAATTGATGTATATCTACGACCCCTAATCGATGATCTAAAGAAGCTATAGGAATATGGAGTAAAGACATACGATTTTGTTAGTCGAAGAAATTTTAAGTTGCATGCATCAATTTTATGGACTATAAATGATTTTCCTGCATACAAAAACTTATTTAGTTGGAGTACTAAAGGATATCTGGCATGTCAAATATGCAATAATGATATGTCCTCCTTACATTTAATGCATAAAAGAAAAATCTGCTTCATGGGTCATCGACGGTTTCTACCTGCTAATTACTCTTGGAGGATCCATTATAACCAATATTTTGATGGTAAGTCTGATCGGCATCTGCCACCTAAGGAGTTAAGTGAAGCAAAAGTATTAGAACAACTTGAATCCATTGAAAATATGAAATTTGGAAAAACATAGAGGACTCGCAAGCAGAAGCGTACTAAAGCTGAGCTGAATTGGATGAAGCGAAACCTATTTTCTAAACTACCATACTGGAAGCAGCTATTACTTTGTCATAACTTGAATGTAATGCACATTGAGAAGAATATTTGTAATAATATCATCGGTACAGTATTGAACATTGTAGAAAAAATAAAAAATAATTCAAAATTTTGCCTTGATTTGCAAGAAATAGGAATCCGATTGGAGTTGCATTCAGTTCATCGAGGTGATAAATTTTTAATGCCACCTGCATATTATTCACTATTTGGTGATGAGAAAAATAGTTTCTGTGGATGGTTCAAAATCATGAAATTTTCTAATGCTTATGTTTCAAATGTATCGCAATGTGTTGGCAACAATGATGGTAATATCTCTAGTATGAAAAGTTATGATTCTCATATGATGATGCAGTGCTTGCTTCCTATGGTGATGCATGGCTATCTGAGCGATGATGTTCAAGCTGCATTGATTGAGTTGGAAGTATTTTTTTGAGAACTGTATTGCTGAAAGTTGAAGATTAACTTAATTGAAAAGTTTGAGAAGAATATTATGCTCATTCTTAGTAAGTTAGAAAAAAATCTTTCCACCATTATTTTTGATGTTATGGTGCACCTGACTGTTCATCTTCCAAAGAAAGCTCTTCTAGCCGGCCCAGTACATTATTGGTGGATGTATCCTATTGAAAGGTAAAGAAATCATAATCTCTTTGACATATCAATTGTAAGATGTAAATGTATTACAACTCTTTAAATTATTTTTTATTTGCAGATTCTTGTGTATCCTAAAAAAGTATGTGTGTAATAAGACACGGCCTGAAGGATCCATAGCGGAAGCATATGTAGCTATGGAGTATCTCATATTCTGCTTGATGTATCTTGATGATATCGAAATAAAATTCAATCATGCAGACCGTGAATGGAATGATGATGAACCAACACTATCCATATTCAAATAAAAGGTTTGACCTATGAATGGAAGAAGATATGAGTTTATGAATGTGAATGATCTATCAAAGGCACACTTCTATATTCTAAATAATTATGAAGAAATTAAAAATTTAATTGAGTAAGTATTATATTAGCATAATTTTAGTGTTTTAACTATTTTTTTATGTCGACGTAAAATTAAAATTCATGACTTATTGTAGTGAGCACATGAATATACTATCCAAGGAGAGTAATATAATTATAGATGATCGACATAGGATAGAAGTTGCAAAATAGTTTGGGGACCATATAAGTTTCACTAGTGTGGACATAGGATGGAATTATGCAATTAATTACTTATACTGACATAATTTTTTATACTATATTGTAGATGAAATCTAAGTATTTCAATAAAGAAGAGGGTGCGCAGATGAGTTGTACAATTTAGCATGTGGCCCCGATCAAAATGTTAACTTCTACACATTCTGTATCATTGGAGGAATGAGATTTCATACAAGAAAGCTTGAGATGCAAAGACAGACCCGGAATAGTGGGATTGCTATGACAGGATATGAAGGAGAAGAGGAGATTGAATATCTTGATGTATTGATAGATATCATAGAATTGAAGTATGGATCCAAAAATTTGATATTCTTGTTTCAGTGTGAATGGTGGGATATTAGCAATAAGAAGATTGGTATTCATATCGATCTATACTTTACTAGTATAAATTTTGCATGAACATGGTACCAAAAAAAGCCGTATATATTAGCAACTTAATCAAAATAAGTAATATATTTAAAGGATCTGAAATATCGAGATGATTAGCATGTTATACAAAAAATAATACCTAGAGACGTATATGACATACTAACCCAACTAGAGATGGACGATAATTCAAATCTACATGAAGAGAAAGCTTTTCAAGAGAAAGAACAAATATTGACCGAGCACCTTCTTGAAGAAGAACTAATGCCAGCTTCTTTAAATAGGGCTGATCTGTCATTCAATGAAGTTGAAGCTGATTTTATATTTAATCTTGATGATTTGAAGGGTGACGATCATTTTGTAAATGACAATGAGATAGAAGATGATGCATTAATCAATTATTGTGATTCGAAGGAGGATTTAGAAATTGAGGAGGATATAGATATTGATAAGTAGATTTGTATCCTTTGTTGAATCTTCTCTTACAATAATAGTATACAATACAATTCTATTTATTAGCATTTATGTATTTTTTGCTATTATTATTTATTATTATATTTATTTATATGTCAAGTTAATTATATGCATAGTTTAAACATTGCAGGTATGGCATAGGAAGGGGGGCAACGACGTTCGAGTTTCCAGCCTACCCCTGAGCCTTTCTTCATTTCCACTACTACACCATCGGAGTCGCTAGAGGAACCTATATAGGTAGGTCTGAGTGAGGTGGGTTTGAGTGAGCTGGTCCCGACTGGTATTTTCATATTTTTTATATAATAAAATTTGATTTTAATCTACCTATTAGGTTCATAGATGGCTATCATACTAATATTTTATTCATTATTTTTTTAGGCCATTCTCTGTTGATGGTGAGGTGAGGGCAAGATTCGTCGAAGAATTCTGTCCTTGAGCATTGGAGATGCGAGCATGAGGGATAGCATTTCTGCTTCAAGATTCTGCCAAGCTACACCAGACCTATTAGAGGATTGTGCGAGCCATGACAGACTAAGCTGGGCATCATTTTTCGTAGCTATGTTCTGACGATGCTCTTTGATTGGCGTTAGATTACACAACCTCAGAGGAAGATCTTCTATAGTCACTTATAGGTACAATATAATTTATTTAAATATTTAACCAATATTGTATTCTTATAATATTTGTTATTGACAGGCTATATTTGAGATCATTGATTTTGAGCACGATCGCATGCGGCGAGCTGTATATGATCATTTATGCTCATGTTTCAAGGAGTATCAGCATCGCATTCATCGCCACTAGTATGCTGTAGTGCATGACCATTGGGTGGAGGTAGCGTGGCAGCGGCCATATGACAGTATCAGTATCGAGGATTGGGTTGTCATATGTCGCACGTACGAAGATCTGACATATCAGATAATTTTTTTTATTTAGAATTTAATAATAAAATTATTTATTTTTAAATTTAGTTACTTACTAACTAATTTGACTGTCAACTATGTAGGATCGATGTGCCAAAAATATCGCGAATCGAGCAAGATAGATAGTCTTGCATTATGGAGGTTCGAGGCCATTTGCTCGCCATATGGAGTAGATGATAAGTAATTTTTATTTATCATATTTTAATTTTTTTAATTATTTAAAAAATATATATTAATTATTCTTAAATTATAGAGAGATGTAGAGAGTGGCAAGCTTCCTGGTAGGATCGAGATCTACCAGCGGACCCATCAGCGATAGTCAGGAGACTAGACAATTGAGAGCCAGGAGCTTTACATAAGTTTTTTCAATTATTTTTTTCATTAGTATTTTGATTTTCAGTATAAATTTAAAATAGCTATAACTTTAATTTTCAGAATCGTATGATAGATATTAGATCCTAGTCTACCCCAGAGAGCTTGACTGCATCCATAAATGATGAGATCTGTGATTAGATGCTTGGTGCGAGATCTTGTTATGTTAGGAGGCTAGGACATGGAATCAAAGCTCCTACATCCTCATGCTCATCCAGGGCTGGCATTCATGTTGCCTGCGATGCCTGATTGGCAGAGATATAGAGATAGGCTACTAACGATTGATAGTGAGCTGCTGAGTTGACTGCACATGTCGACGAGTACCAGCTGTTCCAGACATAGATGATGGAGCAGATGGCATAGATAGAGTAGATGATGTAGCTAATGAGGCAGCAGCAGGTCGGTCCAAGCTTCTCTGAGCACTCCCGTTCTTCGACCTATTTTCTTTCACTAGATATTGCTGATGCTTGATGGCCGGCAGCCTATTTTCTTCTATTTTTATTTTTATTTTGGATCTTTTATATTTATTTACCAAAAAAAAATTTATAATAAAATACTTTTTATATAATGAAATGATGAAATTTATTATGGATGAAATGGTAAAATTTATTTATGAATTTTTATTTTTATTTTATAAATTATAAATATAAATATTTAAAATATAAAATATATTTAATTTATAATTTTTTTAGAAAAATAATTTTAGAATAAATTATTTTCCATAAAATTTTTTCATCATAAATAATAATTATTTGCAATGGAATATTTTCATCATAAATAAAAAATTATTTGCAATGGAAAATTTTTGTCACAAATAAATAACCATTTGGGATGAAAAATTTTTATCATAAATAAATACTATTTGCGATGAAAATTTTTGTCATAAATAAATAACTATTTGTAATGAAAAATTTTCATCATAAATAATCAACTATTTGTGATGAAAAATATCCATCATAAAAAATGATTATTTATGATGGATATTTTTCATCGCAAATAGTTTTTTATTTGCAACAAAAGTTTTCTATTGGAAAAAACTATTATTTATGATGAAAAGTTTGGATTTCTATCACAAAAATTTGCATCATAAATAATTTAATGAATAAAATAAAAATTTTTGATAAAATTTTTCATCATAAAAAAATTTATTAGCAACAAAAATGAGTTTTTCATCGCTAATTATTATTTACGATCCTATTTTTTGCAATGATCAATTAACAATAAAATTTTTATCGCTAATAATTATTAGTGATAAAAATTAATTATTTATAATAAATTTATTACATTATAAAAAAATAAGTTTTATTGTAGTGGCTTCATCGATTAGTAAAATTTGATTTCAATGATCATGAATGACGGTATGATGATCTGATAGATGAAGATCACCGATGGATCCAAAAATCTGTAACAATGATCTCAGTGATGTTTGTAGCAACTATTAAAGTTTCACATCAATCGAATATTTTTATCATGGTTAATTTAGTACGAAATGATTTTGACCGTTAAATAAAAAATGAGTGATCAAGGGGCCAAACAATATCCAATTATGAGATAATTTTTAAATAAATGATCTTGGCTAATACTTTAATCATTTTTATGGTGGTGATTATAAAATTCAAACCGCACATCTAAGAACGATCCAAAACTATACGTTGCTCGATACCATTCTTAATGCCCATAAGTAATTATGCTTGTACTTTTGTAAGATTTGCTTAATATGAATAATTTATATAGAAATAATTTAGATTTTACGATCATCATTATATAAAATGATTAAAATTATAGTAAAAATTATTTATCTAAAAAATTATTTTATAATTGGATGCCTTTTGACCTTTTGATAACTTGTTTCTCATTTAATGATCGAAACCATTTCGTACTAAATTGATCATGATAACAAAATATGATTGAAGTGAAACTTTGATAGTATGCTACAAACATCATCAAAATTATTGTTGTAGATTTTCAAATCCATCGATGATCTCCATCTATCAAATCATCATGTCATCGTTCGTAGTCGTCGAAATCAAATTTTACTGATCAATGAAGCTAGAGCTATTAGATCGAGATGATAATTTTTTATAACAATACTTTAATGATAATTATTTAGATAATAAACGATGAAGATAAATATTAAATTTTAAAATTATATCATATTTAAAAAAATATATAAAAAAAATATACCAACGGTTACGTATAATCGCTACCATAGGTCAATCTATAGTAGCAGTTACAAACAACCATCGCAACAGTCCGGATCTATAAGAGTGGTTAGAATAAACCACTATCATAGATTATCTATAGTAGTAGTTATATATAACCGCTGTCGTAGGTCGGACCAATGGCAGCAATCATGCTTAACCGCTGCTATAAATCAAAACTATGAAAGTGGTTAAGTAACCGCCACCATATATCCAATCTATTACAGCGGTTATCTATAATCGCTGCTATAGATCAAAACTATGAAAGCGGTTAAGTAACCGCTACCATATATCCAATCTATTAAAGCGGTTATCTATAATCGTTGCTATATGTCGAACTTATAGCAGCAGTTATATGCAATTACTGCTATAGACAACCTATGGCAGCGGTTTGTTTTAACCGCTGCTATAGTATGGACATATGGCAGCGGTTCGTTATAATTACTGTCGTACATCCTATGATAACAGTTTTCAAACTGCTGCATAGTAAGTACTGTCGTAGTTCCATTCTATAGCAGTGAATGCTTTCTCTTCTTCCTCCACCATCGCCATTGTTGATCTCATAGAGTCCGCCGCCAACTCCTCTACTACGGGAAGAATGGGAGGTGGAAGGTTTAAAGCAAAAAAAAAAAGGCGCTGCCCATGGCTCCCTTCCTTTTTTTCAAAACCCAACGTGTCAAATGAGGGCAGAAGCCTCCATTTTAATATATATATATATATATATATATATATATAGACTGAAATTTCGATCGATCGGAGCTTAGCCTATATCCGATCAGATCTCTGACCATTCGATCAGTGCACATCTTCGAGCGCGTGCCTGAAAAGATGCGCCGATTGAAAAAAAAATAGGTACGCATCTGCACCTGAAAGAAATTTAAAAAATAGACCTGTCTGAAAAAATTCAAAAAAAAAACTGAACCTAAATATATATATATATATATATATATATATATATATATATATATATATATATATATAATATATATATATATATATATATATACTGTGCTCCAATCGATCAGAGCCTAGCCTATATCCGATCAGATCTCTGACCATTCGATCAAAAAAAAAATAGGCACGCATCTGCACCTGAAAAAAATAAAAAAAAAATAGACCTGCCTGAAAAAAAAATTCAGAAAAAAAAAAATTGAACCTGAAAAAAAAAATGCCTGAAAAAAAAAAAAAACTAAAAAAAGGTGCCTAAATGTTGGCGCCTTCAAGCGCCCTTCCTTTTTTTTAGTTTTTTTAAAATTTGAAAAAAAAAATCCCTATTACACTAGGAAAAAAAAAGAAAAAAAAAAAGAAAGGAAGGCACCTATGGGTGCGGAAAGTTACCTTCTTCTTTTTCTTCTTTTTCTTTTTTTTTTTTGATTTTTTTTTCAGGCGCCTTGAAGGTGCCTAAAAAATATTAAATTTTTTTTTCAAGTGCCTGTTTCTTTTCAGGCCCTGCGCCTATTTTTTTTTTCAGGCTTGTGTTCATTGTGTTCACCACCAACTACAAGGATCGGCTTGACCCGGCACTGCACCGGCCAGGTCGGATGGACATGCACATCCACATGGGCTATTGCGGTCCCCATGCTTTCAGGGTCTTGGCTTCCAACTACCATGCCATTGATGACCATCCACTGTTCCCTGAGATTGAAGGGTTACTAAGGGAGGTGGAGGTGACCCGGCGGAGGTCTCGGAGGAGCTGATGAGGAGTGATGATACTGATGTTGCACTCCAAGGGATTGTCGAATTCCTCCAAGAGAAGAAAAAGCAAACTAGTGGAGCCAAGGTCAAGGAAGAACTCGTCGAACATGTCGCAAGAATGGATCTAGAGACTGGGGAGCAGGTGTCGGAAGCATAATGATGACGACGAAAATAGTGGCCGAAGGAGCTTTCAGTAACTGAAGCATATTCTGAATTCAAGAAAAATGAGACTTGGCCACTGTCAGCATCTGTACCAGATCATGCAGACCATCTAAAGTTCCAACAAATCTTGAGATCACTCAATTAACTAATACAATATCTAATTATAGACTTGAATAAATCTACTCCACAATATTTTATTCTAAGAAACCTACAGAGAAACAAAATATATAAGAGGAATTTGAAAAAAATAGGTAAAAGCCCAAAAGAATAAAACTTGTTGAAGCGCAACTGGAAGTCAATAATGCTCTTCAAAGTTCAGCCTTCTTCTCTTGAATACTTGAATAAATATTCTCTAGCTAGTTGTTGCTTATCTCTTGAAAGCATACTCAATAATTTCTTATTCACTATTTTTGGATGCTCATTAATAGTTTCTTCCTTTTTTTTTCATTCTATTCCTCAATCCCCTCTTCCCTTTTTAATCCACACTTCATTAATTAAATTTAGAAGCATTTATAGCTTGAAAAGATATTGAAAAATCATTTCTAATTATTGGAGATAAAAAAATAACCATTAACGTTCTTGTATCTAGTAAAATGGCTTTTCTAATCAATGAGAGCCAACTGACGTACTGGATTATGGCAAAGAAGGGTCTCAAGCAAGGAGACCCTCTATCACTTTTCATTTTAGTTGCGGACATCCTAAGTAGAATGCTGAAATTGGGTAGAAGGAATAACATGCTGAGGACTCCTCCCGATTGAAGTAATCAAAAAGATCGACCGAAAACAAAGAAGCCTCCTCTGGAGAGGAAACAGACCATGCATGCTCCAATGGATTTTGTCTGGTCAACCGGCAGCAAGTATATCGACCAAAGTCACAAGAAGGGCTAGGTATTATCAACGTTCGGCTGTTCAATAAAGCTTTGATTCAAGAAAGACGGTGGCATCTTTACATTGGAAAGCACAAGCAGTGGAAGAGTAGTAGTATAATACTAAACAACCGCTGTAGAAGATGCCTACCGATCGAGTCTTTCAACAGAACAACACTCAGGAAGACATCCTCAATCACGAAAGTTATCCACGCAACCCTCTCAACTTTTCTTTTTGCTCCTTGTTTGTTCTGGGCAATGGGATGTCCACAGCGTTCTAGCACGACCGATGGATTGACAATGAGCCTATGAAACTTCCTTACCTAGCCAGCTCTCTTATAACTAGCCATTAATTTAAACTGTGTCGATCGGTCGAAGACTTCATGCAAGAATAAAGCATCCAGCAGCAATTCTACATGCCATAGAAGAGCTTCATAGACTCAGCCTCTCAATTCAACAAATCTCATTGACACAAGAGCTAGCCGGATAGAGCGGTATGGAGGCGGTGCAACACTGGGAAGTTCATAGTGAAAAATTAAATGCTACTATTTCTTTTCCCAGGTGGTGTTAGCGTTACATTCCCAATTCATAAGGTTAAACTGGAAGATACCTTTGCCCGAACAAATCCAAAATCTTCAACTGGCTAGTGTAATGGAATAAAATACTAATAGCAGATAACATGAAGAAAAGAAAATGGAAACACGCAGCAAAATACTATCTCTGTGTACCAGAAAAAAGAGACGGGCAAGCCATGTCTTCATCATTTGCATGTACACCAAACAGATTTGGCAACCAATCCTTGGAAGTCTATCGATTCCTTCTCCTCCCAGCGTAGAAGACATGTGGTCTTACCGGACCGCACAAGGAAAAAAAAAGAACTTGTAAGAGACTGCCTTCTGATCAGGATGCTGTGTTTGGTGCGCATCTGGCAAGAGAGAAACAATAGCTAGGACGTTCAAATTTGAAGCAGTTTCAGCCCCCAGGCTCTTGCAAAACATCCTACTACTACTGAAAGAGTGGATCTCATGCCACAACGGAAGATATTTCAAACTACATCTTCATACCCAGTGGTTTTCCCTGTAAAAGGGCACAAGGCGTATTCCAGCATCTTCTCACTTGTTCTCCTTTCAACCCATCTTGGCTCAGGGATGTGCAAATCACGCCCAATGCAAACCTCAGCTTTGTACCATAATCCTCCAATATCATGGCAATTAATAAAGTTGGGTGGTTAAACCTCCTTTTACATTAGAAAAAAAAAAAGCACAAGAAATATCCCAGGAAGACTCCCTGGTTGGACCTCGTCTGCATGACAAATTGATACTACACTTCTAACCACTCACGATCTCATTAAGATTCCAAGTCGGACACAGTCTCGCATCCTACCCCGAGTCAAGCATGGAACCATGTTGACACTACACTTCCAACTCGCATTCTTATTACGATTCCGAGTCAGATAAGGTTTCACTCTTGTCCTACTCTGAGTCAAATGGAAAATCGTGGATTTATATCTTATATTTGTAATTTGGCTCGCTCAAGTTTCTCCCCATCCTCCTCCTCCATGATTTTGCGCCCTCGCATCTTCCAATCTTTATAGTCCTAGACGCGATCCAAGGCCCAGATCAAGTTCACATTTTATGAGATTTTGGTTGCCTATCTTTTATTTTATTTTTTTATTTAGTCTTTAGTTTGATTATTTACTGCTTAAATTTGCTTATATCTTATTTGTTTTCTCCTTGTCGGAATTTACCACGGTTTTGCTTCTCCCCTGCATTTTTCTAACTCGTATTTGTAGGATGTCCTCTCTGGCAAATCATATGAATTAATGTTAAACACCATATCTCTTCTCATCGATTTCGAGCCTCTTAGCTTCTACTTAAATGAAACATTACTTCTAATCCTCTAGATTCTGATAAGAACTTTATAGTTTTCATAACTAGGAATGCTTATGTTCAATGTAAAAGGAGGAGAACCACTGACAACTGTAGAGAAATCTTGTCTCATTATTGCCAGCTACGTAACTCTCCTCCTCCTCCTCCTCCTCCTCTCTCTCTCTCTCTCTCTCTCTCTTCTCCTTATACTTCTTCTTACTCTTCACTTTTGAATCACATCCTTCCCAAAAAGAAAATTTCTCTCACTGCTGTGGTTTAGTCTGCATTTGGTATTGCTGCCATTTATATATATATAGAGAGAGAGAGAGAGCTAGACTAGAATCAGGTCGATCAGATTTGGACTCAGATTCAATTAGGTTAAAACTTTATAATGGAGGTTCTACATCAATGATCCAAGCCGTTAAATGTGATCTACTACACTAAAACTACTTGCACAAAAAAAAAATCATATGATTTGAAAACCCCTAGCCTATGCATCAAGTAGTCAAAAATTGGACAGTCTATATAAAATTAAATTAGATATATTTTTGGATCACTTGATGCATAGACTAGGAGTCTTCAAATCATATGATTTTCGGTATATAAGTAGTTTTGAGATAGTAGATCATATCCAACAGCATGGATAATTGATGTAGAACATTCATTATAGAGTTTTGACCTGATTGAAATTGAGTCCAAATCTGATCGACCTTATCCAAATCTACCCCTATATATATATAATGAGAAAATCTATTTCTCTTTTGCCTAAATTCTTAATATGAAAAACCTGTTTGATGGTTAAAAATAGAAAAACAACTCTGATGAGTCAAAAATAAGAAATCCATTTACAATACTTTCTCCACATTAGATTTAGGCATGGAGCTACTAGTGATTATTTGGTGGAAGATACATGAGATACACTACTAGTTGCAATTTTGATTCCTCAAGTCAGGTGGAGGTGACAAGTTAGTAGTTGTCGATGGCTAAAGAGAGCAATAAACCATGAGAGTTGGAACTTGATTTGATTTCATGGCTCGAAAGTTATTTCTAAAGTAGGAGAAGTAAAACTTTTTTATTTCATTTTTTTTCATAAATTATAAAAATTATTTTTGAAAACAAAAGAAAGGAAATCAAATATCTTTCTTTCATCGGATTTCATATTTTTACTTTCTAATTTTTTTCTAAAAAGGAAGAAGAAGAAAAGTGATACCAAACAAGGCCTTAATATTTATTTTCAAAAGCACAGTAGGAAGACACGCTTTTGGTCTTGCAAGATATACTTGGATTTTGCTTGATTTCTAGCTTGTCTGAAGCATTTTGTAGTCTCTATGAAGTTCCGATATCAAATAGTTTGGTTGGAATTGTTATTGCACTCTTTCCAGGAAGGATCTCAATTTCCAATCCAACTCATTTACATGTTTGGTAACTTTTCTAGACATGGGAGTGCTGATTGCCATGGGTATTGAATTCCATAAACAGGGATAAAACTATATCCAACTAATTGAGTGCCATTTTCTCCAATCTAGATATGCATTCAAGTAATAACAAAAAAAATCTTGTAAACTAATTGGATTACTATTAACTATACTTAATATTATACATCACATTGAATTTTAATTATAATATTATATTATTAATCATAATGTTATACTATAATATAATAAATTATATAGCATATTATGATTATATGATTCAATTATTATAATAATATATGATAATATTATTATATTATTATATATATTAATATGGATATAATTATTATAACATTATAAGTAATTTGTTCTACTACAGTATATTATATTTTATTTTTTATAATTGTATACTAATGTTAGAAATAGTATAGATTATAGTATCATATTATATCAATATATTAATATTAATATAAAATATTATAATGGAAGATCATTATATTGTTATATTAAATCTAGCACCATCAATATTAATATTGTTAGTATAATATTATTGAGATAATATCAATATATGATTAAAATATTCACATTATATATTAAATTAGTATAACAATGTTAAAATAATATTCCTAAATAGTTATATAATATTAGCATTGTCATTATTATAATGTTTTACATGACAAACATAATATTATTGATAACATTATTGATAATATTTTTGTTGATTTTATAATATTTATCTAATATTTTTTTGGTTCTCCATTCAATTCTATTAATAGTTTTCAATTTTATAATTGCTTTGGTTAACGTGCATTGCTCGGTGCTTATTTGCTAATATATTGCATAATCATATATTATTATATATTTTAATATGGATATAATTATTCTAACATTATAAGTAATTTGTTCTGCTACAATATATTATATTTATTTTTTATAATTGTATACTAATGTTAGAAATAGTATAGGTTATAGTATCATATTATATCAATATATTAATATTAATATATAATATTATAATGGAAGATCATTATATTGTTATATTAAATCTAGCACCATCAATATTAATATTATTGATATTCATATTGTTAGTATAATATTATTGAGATAATATCAATATATGATTAAAATATTCACATTATATATTAAATTAGTATAACAATGTTAAAATAATATTCCTAAATAGTTATATAATATTAGCATTGTCATTATTATAATGTTTTACATGACCAACATAATATTATTGATAACATTATTGATAATATTTTTGTTGATTTTATAATATTTATCTAATATATTTTTGCTTCTCCATTCAATGCTATTAATAGTTTTCATTTTTATAATTGTTTGTTTAACATGCATTGCTCAGTGCTCATTTGTTAATATATTGCATAATAAACCTTTAAATCATAATTGATATAATACTATGATATATAAAATAATATTACTTGATATGTTTATAATTTTTAATAATATAATTTTTATTTGAATCTTTATAATATTTTTATTTTCTATATTGTACCATAATTATCGATAATTCTCATCTCAAATAAACTATTTTTTGCTATTTTATATTATAGATATTGCTAGTTGGTCCATTTAATAATATTATTTATCCCCATCCTCCATGGAACAACCACTTCTTTATGTAAAAATGGAATCACTATTATTTTAATATGAAGTGATTGTGATTCAGAAAGAAATGTGATTCTTAAGGGTACTATCATACCAATTACTTGAATGGGGTTAAGGCTAGAATTTTGATTTCATTTCAATGCTCATTCTCACACCTCATTTCTATAGCCTTTCTCTTGATGATCCGGTCTTCTTCCAATGATTTTTCTTGCTTCATCCATGGTCAACCATAATTGGCAGCACTGGTTCTTAGCCTTGGTCTTCATCTAATATAGAAGGCTCAAATAGCTTCAATTTTTCAGCACTAACTATTGAGTACATGTCCTTGTATGGTGGCAAGTCAAGCTAGAAGGCATTCTCCCCTATCTTCTTCAGACTTTTGAAGGGACCATATTGAATTACATTTAGTTTCTTTCTTTCACCCTTCAATCTATCTTTCTTCATGGGCTAGCTCCCACTCTTGGAAGTTACACTTTATATAATGCTTATTGTGCCGATCCTTGTAATGTTACTGTGATTTATGTAGCTATACCTCAGCCTCCTGATATACTTTTCTAATATTCTCAAGAAACTTTTTGTACTTGTGCTTGGTCTTCATCCTCCTTACTATTATTTAGTGCAGAACCAACTATAAACTCTAGGTCAAAAGAGACTCTGTAATAAATAATCCAAGCAAACCTCTAATGGTGATTTTTGTTTTGAACCTTGGATAACTCCATTGTAGATGAATTGGGGGTATGGCGAGCTATCATCCCAAATCTTTAGATAATTGGAATTATAGCCTCGAAAGAAATACACCATGGTACGAGTGATGACCTCCATTTATCTATATATCTATGGGTGGAAAGTAGTACTCCATTTTAACTGTTAGATGTATGCCCTAGAAGCTAATCAGACTAATACATATATTTATTCTAGGACATAATTTTGTATTTAATATTTTTCATTATTTATGTTATTGGATAAGTGATTCCATTTATGTTGTTTATATATCCATGAATCATCCAAAAAATTAATAAGATGATGACACATATTCTCAAGAGTTAAGAATTTGAGACATGTGTCATTGGTAATTAATTTCTAAATACTTCTAATTGATAGATCATCATGGGGATAGTGATTGATCCGGATAGATTAGTACATGAATTCCTTCTTTTCTAAGATAGATAAATCTTGAGTCTATCATGTAGGGATACTGAAGTGAGAGTGCAGATGGTTATTAGAGAATAAGGATATCGAGCATGATCAATACAAGAAGTCACTTAGATATCTATCCACTCATCAGTAACTTACTCAAAACTATGGTAGTATGACTAGTCCTTTAACTTGCGATACTTTTTCTATTCACAATGGGGTTATTATAGTTTGATTGTACATATGCTTGGTCCCTAGCCATATGGATCTATGCGATGCATATTAGTTATAGTAGGTTCATTGTAGGAATAAGATGTACATCTATATAAAATCTATCATCCTTGGTAGATAAAAAAAATGGTCTTGTATGATTTATGAGACTGAGTTCAGAAGATCTTAGCTAAGACATTGTGAATAGTGGAAAAGGATTTCTATAATTTTTACATCAGCAACTCGAGTTAGATAAATTTGACATATGATAAATGATAGGATTTGATGAGTAATTTTATAATCTTCGTCTAATCGAGATTTACAATAGAAAGACTGTATCACATGATAAGTATACTTAGATGTTCATCCATTTCATTCTGCTGAAATACTACTACATACTGCTAGACATCATTGGTGGATTGTGAGACTCATGAAAATTATTTTGATGGTCAATAATTCTTAATTGGATAAGTTAAAAATTATTCTAATCTATTGAAAAAAGTTTCAATGATATTATTGATGGAGATCATAATATATTTCACTGTCAGATAAAATAGAATCTATGGGATCACACAAAAAAAAATGATCAAGGACTTAAGATTAGACTTTAGAAGTCCTAATTAAATTAAGATTATAAAAAAATCCTAAAAATTTTGGATATATATGCTAGTACATGTTTAAATCCTAGAATCCCCAATCTTCTTAGACTCCTTATGTGATAAGGAGTTGACTGCTAGTGTCCCAAAATAGAAAATATGATTGATTGAATGAAGTGGTTGGCTTAGTGAGAAAAAGAAGTGTTGGTCCCATGCACCATGCCTGCTGCCTGCTCTTGTCATGTAGGCTCCCCCATGTTGAATAACATGGGGGTTGTTTGTCTTTGGTAAAGATGGGGAACACCTACTCACTAACCTCTCTCTTCCTTCCTATAGATGACCAAAAGTAAGGTACTCTTTATTACTAATCTATAGGGCAAGTCAAAGAGTTTATCTAAGAAGACTCCATTCCTAACTCTTATTTCAAGCCACTTTTATGTTCACATGAAAATAAAAAGGAGGTGGCCCCTAATCTTTCACACCTAAAAGAGAGTCCTTCTCTCTTGGGTTGCTTCATGCCCTAGGGATTTTGACTAAGGGTTTTAGATGCCCAAGAGTTGGGCATCACATGGAGTCTAAGGTTTTTAAAAAGGCTAATGCCTCACATCTCTTAAGAGTCTTTTTCACATCTCCTATCCCAACAAAAAAATGGAGTTCACGTGAGATGGTCTCATGCTCCAAAGTTTTCATGCCAAGAGAGAGCGCCCCCTAGAGTCATTCTGCCTAAAGGATCTATCATGCTCTCTCTCATCCCTCATGCCTCCTCTCTCTCTTTTGGATGCCCAAGGTAGTTGGATGCCCCATCTCTTTCTTGTCTAGTTTTTTGAAAGCATCCAAGTTGTTGGATGCAGATTCAAGGGATGGACATCAAAGAAAGAAGCCTTGAGAAGGCTCACACCTAAGAAGAGTTGTTGAGAGAAGCAAAGAGAGAAAGGTGGTGCTTGATTTTCTTGAGAAGAAAATCAAGAAAGGATGAGGAAAAATTCATGGTCTATTCTTGTATGAAGCATGGTCAGCAAAAAAGAAAAGCTAAAATCCTTGAGAAGGATTTTCAATAAGGAGGAAAAAAGAGGTTGTATGTTGATTTCCTTATGAAGAGAATCAAAAAAATTTAGGAAGAGTCTTTGATCATTCCTATGTGGATCCTGTAGAGGTCTTTCACTTGTGTGGCTTTAAGGAACTAAGAAGACATCCATGATTATTAGATTATGATGAATAGCTACCTACACAAAAGTGAAGATCTGATCTTTTTTCTTTTAAATCTTAATATTAATAGCTATAAGGGATTCAGGGTTGATACAAGATGAGATCTCATGTAATAAAATCTAAAATTTTTATTTTTCCACTGCATCAAGTTTTATATGTTTTCTTTTGCTACATAGATCAACTCATAGTTTCTAACATTACTTGGTATCTATCATCTGCCCATAAAGAACTCCAAAAATTACTCAAAAAATGGATATCCTGATCTAAAATTATGGAAGAAGTTAGCCCAAAATTTTCTATAAAGAACAACGAGCTGCTTCTTCTCCAATCATCATATTCTTGCAAGGAATTACGCATACCATCTTACTAAATTAAACAACCATCACAAACAAGAAGTCATGGTTGCATCTTGTCCTTGGTAAACCACTAGAAATCCACCAAGATGCTCTTCCAAGGTCAATAGTACACATTCCTTTTATTGGGAATGGTGTATAAATTCCTAGCTTTCTATTGAAAAACCTTGATGTACTACATAATAAACATCTCTTAATAAATTGAGTCATATCTAGCACATCTTCGACCAATAGCCATACCTTTTTAAATTCAATAGTCTTTTCTACCCTAAACTACTCGACAACTTTTGAAGTGTTAGCCTTTCAAATCCATTATACTCTATCAGCAGCTAGAGGAACACATAAACATGTTCCCCTATATAGCAATCTATCTTCTAAAGTAAATTATGTTGGCATGCCTTTTATCAATTTCCCCATCTCTTCTTGAATGTTTTGATCTATTGCATAGAGATCCTTGTACTCCTTATGGCAAATTGGTTGAATCTGCATTGCAACCAATATACTAGAGAGACCATTGTTGATGGTGGCCGGGACAATAGATCAACTAAGTTGTTTGTAGCCCCTTTCTTATATTTGATCATCAGGCTGAATTATTGAAAATAAGACATCCACTTCATGTATCAAGCCTACTACAAGTTGGACTAGGTATGGAGGAACTACAATAGCTTGTGATTTGTATGCATGATTATCTCTTTTCCTAGCAAATATGATTGCCAATGCTTCATGACCTAATGTAGGGCATATAGGTGTTTGTTATATGTCAGATTATCTAACTACAATCCTTGGAACATCTCTGAGGGGTATGCTACTAGTTTTTCATCTTGCATGAGAACTGCTCTCAATGCATACTTTGATTGCTTGGCCTTAATCTCAAAGGGTTTTTGTAGATTGGGCAATGCTAAGATGGTGCTTCACAAATCTTCTTCTTTACAAGTTGAAAGGTATCTTCATGTTTCTTCGACCATTCAAATTTTGGTTGCCTCTAATCAAACTATGTAAGGGGGCTGCGATCATTAAGAAGTGCCTGATCAATTTTTTGACATACTAGCATGCATACCTGAAGCTCCTAACCTTAGTCATCATCTTAGGTCTAGGCCAATTTTTGATGACTCTCACCTTTTGGATCAATTTTCAGCTCACCTCCACCAACCATAAAACCTAAGTACACTAAAGACTACCTCTCAATCTCATATTTCTTGAGGTTCAACTTCATCTGATTTTCTTGTACCACCTTCATGGCCTTCATGATATGCTTGACATACTCTTCCCATGTATTGCTATAGATTATAATATTATCAAGGTACACAAT
The DNA here is from genome assembly GCA_006176705.1 of Cocos nucifera. Classification (NCBI taxonomy): domain Eukaryota; kingdom Viridiplantae; phylum Streptophyta; class Magnoliopsida; order Arecales; family Arecaceae; genus Cocos; species Cocos nucifera. The sequence goes on along the minus strand of QRFJ01002793.1, from coordinate 101,507 downwards.
CATGAAGTCTTTAATGAAGGGTTGTAGCACCTCGTCCATCAGCCTTATGAAGGTAGCAAGGGCATTGCATAAACCAAATGATATTACCAACCATTCAAACAAATCCTGTCTTGTCTTTAAGGCCATCTTCCAAGTGTCTTCCCTATGACACAGACTTGATGGTACCAGAATTTCAAATCCAACTTGGTGATGTATTGTGCATGCTTGAGTTGGTCAAATAGATCATCAATTCAGGGCAAAGGGTACCTATTCTTGATGATAATCTAGTTTAAGGCATGGCTATCAATGCGCATCCTCCATCCACCATCCTTCTTTAGCACTAGAGCCATAGGAGATCCACAGGGAGAAGTGCTAGGCTTGATCATGTCTTGGTCGAGTAGCTCTACGACTTGCATCTTGATCTCTTCATCTTCTATCACCATTTTACTAGAGCCCCAAGTTGGCCAAAGGTGAATCATTAAGCAGTTGAATCCTATGTTCAATTGCTCTTTTGGATGGCAGCCCCTTTCCATCCTCAAATAGGTTTGGAAACTTCTTTATTATCTCAGCTTTCTAACTTGGATTCAAATCTTCTATCAAATGGCTCAAGCTCTCTTGTGTGGCATTGGCTTTTTGTATCATAAATAGTACAATTTTTTTGTAGGCCTTAATAAGTCACTTTGCTTGAGAAGTGATAATAAGGTCTATGCTTCCATGGTTCTAAACGCATTGATCACAAACTTCTTCCTATCTTTCACGAATAGATTTTTTTTTTTTTTTTGCTATATGTAGAAGATAGCATCTTGATTCTAAAGGTACAAGCACCCAATGATGGTCTGGCAGATGTCTAAAGAAACTATCTCACATGTCACCTTGTTAATGTATCTCTTAGTTATGGCAAATTTGAAGGCACACTACTTGGTGATCGTCAACTCAACGTCCTTCTAAGTCCACTGAGAGGATATAGGCTATTGGGATATTAGCTACTCTGATACCGCTTGTTAAGGATCTAGTACCAAATTATTATGACAGAAAGAAAAAAATAAAATAAAAAATAATCAAGTACGTGGATCAGCCTAAAGGCTCACCTCTACGGGACATGTAAAGCTTTACTATGAAAGAAAAAAATAGGTAAAGAGGAGAATACCCACTCTTAGCTCACTGTACACAAATCTCTCTCAACTAGAAGCTACCCTCACAAAAGCTCTCTAAGAATCCCAAGGAGATCCTTAGAAGCTATAAGATGCTCTACCCTCATAGCCTCCTTGTCGGATGCTATACACCTATTACTTCTTTCTCTCATGGGCTGCACGTACTCAGTGCTCTGCCAAGCTCCTCTCGGTGGTTGCCTGAGCCTCTCTACATACCTTTCATGCCATACATGCCATCTTTCTGCTTCATAGTACCTCAGCCCTTTAAATAGGATGAGAATCCTTTTCTCAATAGTTCACATGAGTCCTAATAGGGCTCGTTCTTCTAATATGAGTTGAACATATTCTTGATAGAGTTTTGAAATATTTTTCAACCTTCAAATCATGACCGCAATCCTCTATAGCCACTAGATCCTATGATCCATGTGCAAATCCTATAGATCCCTTGGATTAATTACAATCCAAGTCTAAATAAAAAATTTTTTCCTATTCTGTTCGCCTCCATTGAGCTGGCTCGATCAGAGATCGAGCGGGCTCGACTATATCTCACTCGGACTCCTACTGTCTATCTGCCTGAGAGAGCCTGCTTAACTATGGTTCGAGCGGGCTCGATCTCAGCCCAAGCCGGCTCGACCCTATATTCAAGCCAGCTTGACTGTCTGTTGATACTGATTCTTCTTTGTTGTGGATCGAATTCAAGATATTAAATTCTAACAATCTCCACCTCGACTCTACATTCAACCTCCACCTGACTTTAAAAGCTTGTGATCCATCTCACCCCCATGCCCTGAGGCACGCCTGCAGATAATGGATGGGCAAACATGGGAGTCAAGCCAGACTACTCGATCCCACCTCCATCATGGGCTATATCCACTCTGACTAAAGACCTGCTCGAAAAATTTTTCTGTGGCAATAGAAACTTCACTCTATGATGTCGCCTCTCATCTTCATCTCGTGCCCGATCCATCTCCACCTGAAGCTCCACCTTGCACTGGGCTTCCTCTAGCTTCTGAAGCTCCACCTCTCATTGGGCTTCCTATCAAATAGTAATATCCTCTTGTCTTCTTCTTCTCCTCTAATATCATCATATCATCATGTATGACCTTCAGGATTCTATCACCAGCTGCCCATCTGTAGCTATTTAAATCCAGTCTGCTCAGTGAGATAAGATTCTACCTGAAATCAGGTATATATCGAACTTTTTCCAATCTTCTTACTGCACCATCATGTGTCTTTCAGCTGACCATCTCGATGCCTTTGATCGCACAGCTCAATCCATCTGATAGTTAAATAATGCCATCACTGCTCTTCAGAAAGTCAAACTACTCCTTTTTACAACAAACATGATATGTATATGCAGAATTCACTACTAAAAAGAATTAGATACCTCATCAGATATCTCCAGAACATCATCCTCTAACTCGCTACTGGCCGTCGCTGTAGTAACCCTCATTCGATCTTCAAGTTATGGGCAATCCTTGACTCGATGCCCCAACTTATCACACTTGTAGCATCTAATTTTGTTAGGATCCCTCATCTTGGACTTAGATCATCCTTCTCGTGATCCTCTGTCGCTTCCTCTACTGCCTCCTGCTCCTTCAGAAGCTGCCAAAGCTGAGCTATCGCCATCTAAGCTCGAAGCTAGGTTCTTCCTTCTAAGAATGTCATTCAGGAGTATCGCTGTAGTGACCTCATCCATCTTGATGGTGCTCTTTCCTACTAGAAGAGCAGTCACAAAGAACTTATATGAAGGAGAGAGCAATGCTAGCAAGACCAACGTCTTGATCTTCTTCTCAAATTTTTCATCAACGTTGAGAAGGTCGGTGAGGATCTTCTGAAAATTGGATAGATGCTCCTACATGCTCTGGCCTTCGTCCATCCACAGCTAATAGAACTACCTCCAAAAAAATAGTATGTTGGTGAGCGACTTCACCATGTACAACTTTTCGAGCTTCGACTATAGCATTATCGAAAAAGTCTCGCCAAGTACATGGATCACCACATCATCTACTAGGTATAAGCGGATCGTGCTCACTGCCTATATCTGGATCTACTTCCAATCTTTCACCTCTATGGTGGTTGGCTTCTCGTTGTACAAGAGAGCATCGATCAACCCATGTTGGATGAGGATATCCTTTACCCTTGCTTGCCATAAGAAAAAATTATTCTCTCCATCGAACCTATTGATCTCCATCTTGATTGTGCTTATCTTCTTCATATTCTTCAATCTCTATCCACTGCTACAATCTATGGTCCAGTACTATCTAGCTTTAATACCAATCTGTTGGGATATCATTTACTCTGATAGTGCTTGTTAAGGATCTAGTACCAAAATATTATGGTAGAGAGAAGAAAGAAATAAAATAAAAAAATAATTAAGTACGTGGATCAGCCTAAAAGCTCATCTTCACAGGGCATGCAAAGCTTTACTATGAAAAAAAGAAATAGGTACAAGAGGAGAACACCCACTCTTAACTCACCGTACATAAATCCTCCAAATATTATGGCAATTAATAAAGTTGGGTGGCCAATTACATTAAAAAAAAAAAGCACTAGAAATATGCCAGGAAGACTCCCTGGTTAGACCTCGTCTGCATGACAAATTGATACTACACTTCTAACTACTACCCCGAGTCGGACACTGTCTCGCATCCTACCCCGAGTCAAGCATGGAACCATGTTGATACAACACTTCCAACTCATGTTCTTATTAAGATTCTGTAAGGGTTCAAGGTGTCTCCCTTGGATTTTTCTAACTCATATTTGTAGGATGTCCTCTCTGGCAAATCATATGAATTAATGTTAAACACCATATATCTTTTCATCGATTCTGAGCCTTATAGCTTCTACTTAAATGAAACATTACTTCTAATCTTATAGATTTTGATAAGAACTCCATAGTTTTCATAGCTAGGAGTGCTTATGCTCGATGTAAAAGGAGAAGAACCACTAACAACTATGGAGGAATCTTGATTCATTATTGCCAGCTACGTAACTCTCCTCCTTTTTCTCTCTCTCTCTCTCTCTCTCTCTCTCTCTCTCTCTCTCTCTCTCTCTTTCTCCTTATACTTCTTCTTACTCTTCACTTTTGAATCACATCCTTTCCAAAAAGAAAATTTCTCTCACTATTGTGGTTTAGTCTGTATTTGGTATTGTTGCCACTTTTCTTTATATATATATATATAGGAAGAGAAAAACTAGAATCAGGTTGATCGGATTTGGAATCATATCTAGTTAGGTCAAAATTCTATAATAGAGGTTCTACATCAATGATCCAAGCCGTTGAATATGATCTACTATCTTAAAACTACTTGTACACAAAAAAATCATATAATCTGAAGATCCCTAGCCTATACATCAAGTAGTCAAAAATTGGATAGCCTAAATAAAATTAAATTAGATATATTTTTGGATCACTTGATATATAGGCTAGAGGTCTTCAAATCATATGATTTTTTATATACAAGCAGTTTTAAGATAGTAGATCACATCCAATGACTTAGATTATTGATGTAGAACCTCCATTATAGAGTTTTGACCTAACCAAATTTGAGCCCAAATATGGTCGATCTTATCCAAGTCTGTTCCTATATATATATATATATATATATATATATATATATATATATATATATATATATATATATATATATATAACGAGAAAATCTATTTCTTTTTTTCCTAAATTCTTAATAGGAAAAACCTATTTGATGGTTAAAAATAGAAAAACAACTCTGATGAGTCAAAAATAAGAAATCCATTTACAATACTTTCTCCACATTACATTTAGGCATGCAGCTACTAGTGATTATTGGATGGAAGATACATGAGATACACTACTAGTTGCAATTTTGGTTCCTCAAGTGAGGTGGAGGTGACAAGTTAGTAGTTGTCGATGGCTGAAGAGAGCAATAAACCATGAGAGTTGGAATTTGATTTGATTTCATGGCTCAAAAGTTATATGTAAAATAGGAGAAGTAAAACCTTTTTATTCCATTTTTTCCTTAAATTATAAAAGTTATTTTTGAAAATAAAAGAAAGGAAATCAAATATCTTTCTTACATTGGATTTCATATTTATACTTTCTAAATTTTTTTTAAAAAAATAAGATGAAAAAAGTGATACCAAACAAGGCCTTACTATTTATTTTCAAAAGCATAGTAGGAAGACATGCTTCCGGTCTTGCAAGATATACTTGGAATTTACTTGATTTCTAGCTTGTCTGAAGCATTTTGTAGTCTCTATGAAGTTCTGATATCAAATAGTTTGGATGGCACCGTTATTGCACTCTTTCCAAGAAGGGTCTCAATTCCCAATCCAACTCATTTACATGTTTGGTAACTTTTCTAGACATGGGAGTGCTGATTACCATGGGTATTGAATTCTATAAACAAGGATAAAACTATATCCAACTAATTGAGTGCCATTTTCCCCAATCTAGATATGCATTCAAGTAATAACAAAAAAAATCTTGTAAACTAATTGGAATATTATTAACTATACTTAATATTATGCATCACATTGAATTTTCATTATAATATTATATTATTAATCATAATGTTATACTATAATATAATAAATTATATAGCATATTATGATTATATGATTCAATTATTATAATAATATATGATAATATTATTATGTTATTATATATATTTTAATATGGATATAATTATTATTACATTATAAGTAATTTGTTTTACTGCATAATATTATATTTTATTTTTTTTAATTGTATACTAATGTTAGAAATAGTATAGATTATAGTATCATATTATATCCATATATTAATATTAATATATAATATTATAATGGAAGATCATTATATTATTATATTAAATCTAGCACCATCAATATTAATATTGTTAGTATAATATTATTGAGATAATATCAATATATAATTAAAATATTCACATTATATATTAAATTAGTATAACAATGTTAAAATAATATTCCTATATAATTATATAATATTAGCATTGCCATTATTATAATGTTTTACAGGACCAACATAATATTATTGATAATATTTTTGTTGATTTGAGGGAAATTGTCTTCTTCGTCTTCTTGACATCTTTTTTTGGATATTTTTTCATGCTTAGCTTGTATGTCATAAGTGATCCTAGAAGCTCCTCTAAAGGCAAGACGTTCAAATTCTTGACTTCTTGAATCATGGTGATCTTAGCTTTCCATATTCTTGGTAAAGATCTAAGTATCTTTTTTACAAGATTGCTGTTAGAATAAGACTTACCAAGTCTCTTTAGATCATTTATAATATCTGTAAAGTAAGTAAATATTTTAGTTATTGATTCATCATGCTCCATTTTAAAGAGTTCATATTTGTGTACAAGAATGTTAATTTTTAACTTTTTGACTTAATTGGTGCCTTCATGTGTTACTTCTAACCTATCCCATATTTTCTTAGCTGATATGTATATTGAAATATGATTAAATTCATTAGCATCTAAAGTATAATATAAATTATTCATGATTTTAGTATTGAGCTGAGCCATTTTCTTATCAACCTCATCTCATTCTCTTTCGAATTTGATTGATTCCACACCATCAATCAACTAGTAGATGTATATGATCCATTAACTATGATACTCCATATATCATAGTTAAGTACTTGAATAAAAATTTTCATCCGAGCTTTTCAATAGGTGTAGCTTGACCCATTGAAAAGTGAAGGTCAGTTTATGGGCTACCCCTCAGCTAATGAAGCACTGACTTGAGTTGCTATAGATTTTTGACTCTTGATGGTTAAATCAAGAAAGAGGACTAAAGCACCGGGCTCCAATACCACTTGTTGTCCATCTATGCAATCTAAGAGGATGGGAGAGGGATGAATTGAGTTTTTAAAATTTTAAAGCTAATTTAGAACCATAAAGATTATATAATGATAAGCTAGTAATATGTAGTAAGTGATTTAAGTGAAATGAAGAAACAAATAGCAAGTAAGCAAGGAAATAAGGAAATGATGATAGAAGGCAAATGAGCACATCACAAACAACCAAGATTTATAGTGGTTCAGTGCTAACCTTACACCTACATCCACTCTCCAAGCTCCTACTTGAGAATTTCAATCAACTATCCATATTCAAACTAAATACAATGTTGGAACCCTATGATCCTCGCTATTATAAGCTAGAATACTTATTTTTTGGGTACAAGCCAATCCTATACAATCCGATTCAAGATTTAGATCAACCTTCCTAAGTTTTGGAACCCCAAAAACTCAAATCAAAATAAAAAGCAGAGTAAGAGTTTTAACAACAAAGAAATATAAGGTTAGCCCTTTTAATGCGTAAATGAAATTTTAAAAATACTTTATACAATTAAGAAAAAAGCTTTTTTGATTTTTCTCAAAGCTGTTGAAGACTTGAATGAGCATTTGAGGAGTTGGTGAACTTGAAATGAATGCTTCTTTTGTTTGAAGAGAGCTTTTTGCTAGGGTCGAGTAAAATACTTGATTTTTCTTATATTTTTTCTCCTTTTGAGAGTCTTTATATCTTCAAAGAGTGCTGGAGAGTAAACTGGGCAAGTTTAGAGCCATTGAAGTCTCTTAAATGTGCAATAAATGTGGCCAAAATAGACTAAAAAATTAGTCATCATAGAGTTTTTCCATTGTAGGCGTCAACCTAAGGGTCATCCCCTGGCGTAGGGGTCGACCTTGGGGTTGCCAGGGGTGAACCCTGGGGTCGACCTTTATGGCATAGAACAAAAAAACCAATGTTCTATATCTCTGACCTGCAGAACAATAGAGGTCGACCTTGGGATCATCTCCTTTGAGTGTGCCGGTCAAAAGTCAACGTGCCAATTAGTCCTTTTTGCTCTTTTGTTCAAACATGTTTTTCTTTCAATTTTGAACTCCAAAATTCATGAAATTATCTCCAAATGATCAAAAATCTTCTATACTTGCTCTTGAGACTTTCGAAATAGATTTTCTTGATCTTCAACTTTATAAAATTATGATTTTATCTTTTTTTATCTTTTTTTAATAAATTTAAATTTTTTTGTTGAACCTAAAATACATAATTGATCTTTTTTCAAGCTAAAATCATTAATACTCTCCTCAAATATTTTATAATCATCAAAATTAATTCTTAGAGCAATAAGGTCTAATTTAATAGTTATAGGTAGAATTTTTTATGGACTTAGATATTCATACTTTAGGTATTCAAGGAGTGTCTTCCGATCCAGTGGTGGTGTTTTCTTAATAATTAGTTTCATTGATGATTCTAGTTCTGATCGAATATTCCTATGATTAATAATTGTCCAAATTTTATTTCCAAATTCTTGGTTCAACATGGGATTAATTTTGATGTCCTCATGGCTTAGATCATTGGATTCATAGACATCTTCTTGGATCAAGTTTTCTTTATTGGGTTGGTCCAATTCCTATTCTAGATTAAAAACATTCAGTTCAATGGTCATATTTCCAAACAAGAGCTTCATGAGTTCATTTTGACAATTAATTATGGCATTGATAGTTGCTAAAAATGGTCTTCCTAAAATAACCAAGATATGATCCTTTGGGTTTGGAATGGGTTTAATCTCTGAAATGACAAAATCTATAGAAAAAATAAAATTATCAACCTTAATCAACATGTCCTCTACCACTCCTTTAGGGATCCTAGAAGATTGATCTGCTGATAGCAAGATAATCCTTATAGGTTTCAGTTCTTTCAATCCTAATTGCTTATATATAAAGTATAGCAAAATATTTATGCTGGTTCCTAAGTCTAATAAAGTCTTGTTAATATTGGTCTCTCTGATAGTGCAAGAAATTGTAAGAGACCTTGGATCTTTATACTTAATCGACACTTGACTTGATAAATAGGAACTCACAATTATTGCTAGGAAGGATTTCTTGGATAAATTGATTGTCCTTTTCCTTGTGCAGAGATCCTTTAAAACTTTAGCGTAGGTCGGTACTTGCTGAATCATGCCTAGTAGAGAGATATTCACTTGGACTTGTTTAAACACCTCTAGCATTTTATTCAAGTATTCTGATTGTTTATTGGACCTTAGTCAGATTAGAAAAGAAGCTATAATCTTGGTGGATCCTGTGAGTGGATTTGATGAATCATCGAGTACTGATAACCTAGGCTTGGTATATTAGTTTTGATGGATGGGTTGTTCAGTAGATGGCTCAGATGATGAGTCTTCTTGACTCTCAGGCATACCCACCTTATTGTCCACTTATTTTCTCGATCTTAGGGTGTAAATTGCATTCATTTGGTTAACTTAGTTTCCATATTGAGGTCATGGACCATTTTGGGCTCTTGAATTGGGTTCAGATTGTCTAGGCAACCTACCTCTCTCTCTTACACACTAACGATAGAGGCTAGCTAACCTACTTGCATTTTCAATCGGGCAATGGCTTGAGTATTGGCATTTAAAAGTTGGCCCATGGTCTTCATAAAGTTATTCAGTGTAGTATTGGTATCAACAGTTACTTCGCCAAGACTTCTAGACTCTTTTCTAGTGCACTAAGCTTTTTATCATCATTATTAAATCCTGGTGCATTATTCAATATTGGGTTTAGCCTTAGGTTAGACAAGTTAAAGCTAGGACCGCCTGAGTTTGAGCCTTGTGACCATGAAAAGTTTGGATGATTCCTCCATCCTGAGTTATATATGGATGCATAGAAGTTGTTCATGGGTTTTTGGTATGCAGCATTCACTAGTGCACATGTGGTTCCAGTTGGATTCATTAGGAGAGAACATTCTTCAAGGATATGGTCTAGTGCATTACACCTGTTGCATATGGATGCAGATATATGGTTTACACTAGCTGGTTTCTGTAGTTCTAGGGCCTCCAATCCATGTGTTAGAATTACAATTTTAGCCTTCATGGCTAGAAATATCGGGATTTGATGCATTTCACCTCTTGAGGGTTTTGATCTTTCTAGTTTTCTAATCATTTTCCATTGCAAACTCTTCTTAGCTAGGTCTTTTAGAAATTACTAGGCCTCATTAGGTTTTTTATACATAAATTGACTTTGATACATGAACTCTAGCATGGTTCTAAAATTTGAGTCTAGTTTCTCATAAACTATTTGACATAGCCTCTATATCTCTATTCCATGGTGTGGGCATTGGATCAAGAGGTTCTTAAAATGATCAAAATACTTTAGAATGATTCACCAACTAGTTGATAGAATTGGTTAATCTCATTTCTAATTCTAGTTATCTTATGATGGGAAATTTTTTTTAAAAAAAACACTCATATAAAATCCTCCCAGGTCATGATAGATTGGTATGGAAGGCTGTATAACCACATTTTGGTGTTATCCTTAAGGATAAAACTGATTAATCTTAATTTGATCTCATCATTAGAAAGTTGTTATAGCCTCATGGTTGCATAAACCTCTTTAAATTTCTTAATTAATATATATGCATCATCTATTTCAGTGAACTTTGTAAGCATATTAATTAATCATTTGAGATTTAATTTCGAAGTTATTTATAGTAGAATTGGGCAACCTGATGCAAGAAGGTTGGATGGACCCAACTAGGTAACATAAATTCTTAAGGGTTCGGGGTTGATTGGTTTCTTCTATTTTAATGACTTTCAAGCTTGACACAGGAATCAAATCAGTTCTAACTAGTTGACCCAATATCCTTCTCCACAAGAAAAGTAAAGAATTTACTTTATTTTCTATTTTTTATTTTATTTTTTTTGGATTTTAATAAAAGGTTAGGATTTTAATAAAAGGTTAGAATTAAATGTATTTTTTTAATTTAAAAAGAATTAAAGAAGAGAGAAGAGAAAGAAGAATTAGTTAAGATTTTTTAAATTTTTTTAAACACTTATCAAGTAAATATCTATCCTAGATTATTCTAATCCTAGACAACTCTTAACAGCCAAGACTGTCTTGAAGCCCTCCAAGTCAAAAACCAACTAACCAACTAGCTAGGTAAGGATAAGATCAGTGGGAGTCCCTCCATTACTTTTCTTAGACACTAATTAGATTAGCTAGGTAAGCGAACAGAACCAATTAAAGAACCATCTTTCTTTGGGCTCTTATCCCTAAATCCATTTTTTAGACACCAGTCAACTAGCCAATCATGATTCGATCCAACTCTTTCAAGTGCCTTATCTTAATGTGCTCGTATGTCCCTAAGATTGACGTCTAATTGATTTTATTTAAGGGTTAGGGTTAATGCAAATGAGAAAACTTATTTGTAGGCTATGAAAGGATAATAAAATCTCCACCTTATCTTATTTAGATTTATGCCCTTAAAGTAGTTTAAAAATATGTTTATGCATAACCAATAAGAACAAATAAGTTTTAATTAAAAACTAATAATGAACTAAGATTAAATTAGTATGCCAAAAAAATAAAATTAGATTATGTACCTAGTTTCCAGCATTCACTAATTTTCTGTAAAGCAAGATAAGAAAGTTAGAAAAGTTAGACTAAAACTAAACTAAAAGCATGAAGAATAAGAATTTAGAATATAATTTAAAATATGCCAATTCTCTAGCAATGGCGCCAAAAACTTGATGTATCTTAAAATTAATCGTAAGCATACGATATGCAAAGTAGCACATCCGATGAGTACAGATCGATCCCACGAGGATTTATATTTGAATTATGTTCAAACCCTTGCTTAGGCGAGTTTTAACAAAGAGTTTGAAAGATTGTTTGTTACTTACCACTAAATAATAAGTTAATTGCAGAGAATAATAATCTAAAGATGTAGAGCTTTTGAATCCACTAGACCAATGACTTAGAGAGCCTTTCTAAGATTTTTCTTATGATGTTTCTTGATTTAGGTGTAATGCATGAACAAGCATTCACCATAATTAAAGAATTCTCCTTTCAATTGCTTGTCTTGTATTACCCAAGTATGGACTATAAAGAAACTTTGATCCAACAATCATCCATCAAAGTTTTTTATAAGAAATAAGAGAAAAAGATTAAAAAAGATTATAGGTCTTCTACCTATTATTCATCTTGCATCGAATCAAGCATGAATTATAAAAAAATTAAAATCCAATGATAGTCCATCAAGTCTCTTGGTAAGAAGCTTGAAAGAAGAAGAACTCTAAAAAAATAAAAGTCAAAAAGAAATCCTAAGAAAGAGCTTTTAATCATGGTTTAGCTTCATTGCAAATTCTAAAGGGATTGCTTAGCTAGACATGATTTAAATTGAAGCTTTAAATTTATTTAAAATTAAACTCTATACTACTTGTTGAAGTTTAAATTATAAAAATTAAAGAATTATAGAATTAAACTATTTTAGAGCTTAGCAAGGAAAATAAACTATGCTAGTGCTAAAATTAGAAATTGTAAGAATTAAATGCAAAAATCTAAACTATCCTATTTACTAAAAATAAAAATTAAATTAATGAAAAAAGAATTAATTTTTATTATTGATAAAAATTTTTAATACAAAGAGAAGATTTTTAACTCCTAAGTCATTAACAGAACTTGAAGTTAAAATAAGAAAATAAAAACATAAAATCTCTCCTGATTGATCTTTTCCTAGCTGATGCTCATTATTATAGCACCAAATAAAAATTAAACCCGATCTTACTAATGATTAGAATAGTGGTGAGTCGGATATTGATTTTCTCAAAAATTGAAGGCTGAGTTGTATTTAATTTAATGATAAAAAATTTAAATTAATCTTTTTAAGCAAGAATTTAAAGAAGTAAAGTAAAGATAATTAATTTAAATTTAGTAAATTAAAATAAAAGAATGCAAATAATTAATTAAGTGTGGTTTTGGAATTAATAAAAAAAGGAATTTTTAGGGTTTCAATTTCATCTTTCATCAATCAAATTTATAATTGATTCTCGCAATCTTTTCATTGTCAACATACAATCTTATAAGATGGATGTTCTTTTGATCTGATTCTAACATAACCTATTCTATCGAGCATGGACCATATCAAACACGATCATGATCCATCTCACAGACATCGATTATTTAGATCATGCAATCAAAGAACATAAACATAAATCATATTAGTACTTACAATTTATCCTAATTTGAGCACAGACCATATTTTTCTATGATCATGATCTATCTTCTTAGTATAAATTGCTAGAAAAAATAAATATTAAAGCATAAATAAGAAAAGCATTTCAAAAATAAATAATCAAACTTTATTTTTTAATAAAAAGATAAATATGGTTCAAATTATAAACTCTCATAATTAGAAGACTTTTCTTACTCCTCTAGACATAAGATCTCTAGCCGTACATGGTATTGATCTTGTGAGCTTTTAACATATTTAGATCATTCAAAAAATTAAAAAGAAAAGAAAAAAAGAAATAAAGAAAAAAGAAGAAAAGAGAAGAGAAGGGAGGAAGAGAGGACCTGGACAAGGCTCTCTATTTGATTTCCCCCACAGGGGAGGTCTGTTTTGCTTCTAGCATAATAGGAGGCTTTTTATAGAGTGAAAATAGGATGTTTTGAGTCCTATTCGGAGTCTAGTTTGAGTCTGGATCGAATTATGCATGCTATAGAAATCTTGACCATTAATCTATGATCAAACGACCTCAAAATCCCTCAAAAATCCATCAAAATCACCTATCAATAGTCTGGATTGGTTCTAAACTGTTGGATCTATCCATCAGTTGTATTTTGGTTGTAGGATCATGCTTCAAGGGCCTAGAAAGTCCAAATCAACTTGGGATTTAGTCCTTGCCATCAGATCTCTACCTGGCACGATGAGAACCGTTGGATGGTGCATAAAAAATGCCTAATAGAGTCCTAGATCGAGTTGGGATCTCGCCCAGCCATCGGATCTCTACCAGATTAAACCTCAGTCGTTCAATGGTGCAACTATCCCCTGCCTCCTATGAGCTGCGTGAAGACTTGGCTCATGTCTACAGTTATAATCCCCTGTATGCTGCATGAAAACTGACGTCTGCCTGATGTCAATAGTCAGTCGAGTGCTAGGTTCGCAAGGGCCAAAGGCACTGCAGTTTGGGTTGGTCAGTTTTCTAAGCCGGTTCAGACCGAATCGATTGACCTTTTTAAATATATATTTTTTTCTTCATTTAAACTTCCAACATTCATTTAAATGGCAATTTAGCTTTAATTTTTATCAAATTTGATCCGTTTGAACCCATAAATCAAGCTCTTCGCATTGGTAAGGCTATTTTCTGCAACACATCAATAAGAGCATCAACTTTTTAAAATAAATATTAATTATTATATATTTTAATATTTTTATTTAGTAATTTATGATAATTATCACACTCTTCAACTTGAGTTTTACTCATCCTCGAGTTAAAAAAAAAAAATAAAAGTATGTACTAACTTGTTAAAATATGAAAATTTCTTCAAGTCATCGTAAAGTCAATTGATACCTGGTTAGAGATTTAGGAGATACATCATCGGATTATTAAGTTCATCTCAAATAGTGGTTAAGTAAAATATATAAAATTTTAGAGCTTTTCTTTGATCAATTTTTCATCTTTAATCTTTAAATCCTCTATCTTTAGTATAGACTAGAGTTTTTTTTTTTTTTTAATTTATAGCTAGTGTAATATTTTAATCTCTTAAGCTTTCTATATGATCCTTGTAGCGAGCTTTGGACCAATGACTCTCAAATTAGTTGATTTTAGGATAGTAGATGTAAAACATCCTTCGGACTTACTGACTCGAGTCAAATAGACTATAGGTTAAAACTATATAATAAGCTTCTTCATATTGTTCACTTTTTGACACGACTAATATTACTTAGGCAATAAAATCTGGTTACTCGATGAAAGATCAATGTTTAGAACTTGCTCTTTATTTTTTTTATTTTTTATTTTTTAAATTTTTTTTTTACTTATGCCCATATAAAGTAGATTCTTTTTGAACATAGACTGGAAGAAGAATTTAGAATTACTCAAAAATTTATTCTATTCTAGACCTGACTATTTATTGAGTTTTTTTAATAATTTGGTCATTAGTATTTCAAAAATTCTCTAAATCATTAATCAATTATCGATTAAAATGCCTAAAAAACTTCAAATCGATATGAAATTAGGCACATAAGACTAATTATTATCATACTCTGAGGACTTAAAAATTTTATTTATCCTTTCCCTCCAACTTATTTTTTATCGTCCTCAATGAAGAAAAGAAATAGAGTATGATAAATGATAAAAAAATAACAAGAAATGATTTCACCTAGTTTAATTTATTTTTGGTCTCGACTTAGGTTTATTTGTTCTCTGTTTAGCATGAGTCTATAATTCTCCCCCCAAACTTAGTCCTGAAAGAAAGAAAAACTAAAAACAAAAAAAAATTCAAATGGAAAAGGTAAAGCTGGGTTGCCTCCCAATAAGTGCTAAGTTTAACGTCTTCAGCTGGATCCTATGAAGAAATTTTATATATAATCAATTTTAATACATCCTTCAAGTTTATAAAAAGATAAGAGTCAATCAGAAAATCTTATCATCATGGCAGTAAAATATTCATGAAATACTTTACGATAATTAGATTTAGCCATGATCAGTAGAATGTATAGAGCAAGCATGTTATACCAAAATTTAAAATTATTATAGTTTTTATGATAATCAAGAAATAATTATGTTTGATGGGCCAAAATCAAGGGTGATTTAGAAATTTCTTCAATTATAACCTGATCTACCACAATCCCTTTCTCGGGTTTGATATATCATGACATCAACTCTTCCTGATCTAAATCATGGCACTTTTTTAAAATTAATTTTAAATCTACCTTCATATATTATTTTAATATTATAGATAAATTTTAGAAACCATCCTCAAAAGTAGTGCCAAATATAAAAAAAATTATTCATAAAATTATTATTTCTTATATCAGCAATATCCCATCCTATAACTTCTTTATATGCTTTTAGAACATCCATAAGTTGGTCTTCCTAGGTAGGCATCACTGGTAGGATGTTAGTAGGTTCATCAAGAATTGGTTTCAATTCTAAATCAATTGGTGGTTCTAACAAGGGGATTATTGGTGGGCTAAGTGGTGGCTCAAATTTTGCAATCCAAAGCGGGATGGTTTTTGGGTAGTATATATCTACTTGATCACTTACTTCTATATTATACCCATCATCACCAAAATTATCTACTCCATAATGAGCCAAATAGAAATTTATCAATTCCTGGGAAAGAATTATAGGTGTAGCTTCCTCTAAGATGTTGTTTATCTATGGTTCTTAGGAAGTCTCAACTAAATCTATCATCTCATTAGTTTGTCCATCCCCGTTAAAAGGATTGGATGATTCTAAGGCACTTGGGAACGAGTCCATAGGTAAGTAGGGTGATGGCATGGAATTGGTTCAGCCCATCGTTGTTGTGCTTTTCGTTATGTTCTTGCCTCAATTATATGGTCTAAGAGGATCTTTTCAGTTTTGCTAGATTGTTCAATGACCATAGATAAAGAAGATGATGATAAAATTGGTTCATCCCACCATGCTAGTTCTGTCCTATATTTTGCTGCATCAGTAATATGATCTAAGAGGATCTTTTTGGTTGTGCAAGATTGTTCTATGATCATTTCTTTCTTGAGAGCTTTATGTGATTGTTTAGGAAAAGTTATAGGAACATCAAAATTTTCAGTTAGGTATGGTCTCTTAGGTTCACTCTTGATTTGATCAGGCAGCTTTCTTTTACTAATAGCTATGACTAATTGACCTATCTGCATTTCTAGATGGACAATAGCTTAAAAATTTAAATTTATAATTTAAAAATTTAAATTTATAGTTTGGTTCGTGGTCTACATCATGACTTCTAGGCTTTTTTCTAATGAGTTAAGCCTTTGGTCATCTGGATTGTTCAATGGTTGATTGGCAAGTCCTAATGCTTGCTGAATCCTCTCTTTACAAGTTAGGTCATTATTAATTGGAGAGGATTGATATTATGGATAGGGCATATCATAATGTGCATCCATGAATGTGGATTTGTGGCACCAGAGTAACCACTACTTGTGATTGCCATGAAAATTTGATTTAGCCTCCCAATCTGAATTATAAGAGTTGAAGTATGAGTTATTTTCTGGTCTGTAGGCCATTTGGGTTTGATCTTGATAATTATGCTCATACATATACTCAAAAAATCAGTGTGGACATTTACTTGAATAGTTAGTGGGGCTCGAACATGTTGCTATTGTGTAGAAGAAAACGATGGATTGGAAGAGTTTCTATTGGCTATTAGATGGACAGCTCATCCACTTTACTTTTGAGATCCATCTTGAATTGTTCGAATTATTCAAATATGTAATGAACGATTCAGATCAGAGCAATCTTTTATTATTATTATCTAATCTATTTTATTTTAAAAAAATAAGAAAAGAGATAATGAGAGAGAATTCTAAAGATGAGAGTCCTAAAAAGTCCTAGATCTAGAGATGATAGATGAGAGTATTTAAATTAGGATTTGAATTGTAATAGCAAATAAATTAAGCAAGCATGAACTCTCTATCTTAGGGTTAACCTAAATCTAGATAGCTCCTAACTATTCCAAGATCATCTTCGAGCACTCCAAGTTCAAAACTGACTAACTAACTCGGCCAGGTAAGTGTAAGATGTGAAAAATTTTCTGCTTATTACTTTTCTTAGACACCAACTGAGTTAACCAGATCAGACAATGAAACTAATTAAAAATACCTTCTTAAACCACTTACCTTAGATACTAAGCAATTAATCAATCCAAACCTGATCCAACTCTCAAGTTTACTTATCCTATTAAGCTTAAATATCCTAGGACCAACGTCTAATTGATTTTAAGCTAAAGACTTAGGTCAATGTAATATAAAGGGTGATGGTTTATGGGCTAAGAAAGGATGATCAAATTTTCATCTTATCTTATTAATGGGTTGTGCTCTTAAATTTAATTATGAAGATGCAATGCAACCAAAATAAGATATCTAAATATGTTAAAAATTAATTTTATTTTATATTTTTAGTTTTACTAAATTAATTAAGTATTATAAGATGTCGGTGAATTTTAGGATTTATGGTTTTATCTTTTGATAGATATTTTTTAGTTTTTGATTTATTTGGTTTTACAAAAAAAAGTAAATTTAAGTGATTAAGTCTTGAAAAGCAGTAAATTAATACTAAAGTAAAATAATTAGTTATAAAAAATAGTAATTTAATTATGCAAAATAAGAAAATTATATAACTATGCAATTAAAATAATCTAGCTAGAAAGTAATTAATAAATCATATAAGAAAAGTAATATAAGACTAAAATTTAAAGAAAGTATAAATAATAGATAATTAAATAATTAAATTAAATTAATTAATAATAAAAGATAAATTATTGATTAGCAAAATAAAGTATGAAAAGTAAAAATAGAAAAGTAGTAAATAATAAACTAAAAATTAAAGTAGTAAAATAAATAAGGCAATAAAATAAAGTGTACAATAAAATATAGTGATAAATAAATAAAGCAATAAATAAAAAATTAAAAAATATATATTTTTTATATTTTTATTTAAAGCAACCATGCTACAATCTCCGACAATGATGTCAAAAATTTGATGCTCATCATTATAGCACCAAATAAAAGTTAAACCCAATCTTACTAATGATTAGAATAGTGGTGAGTTAGATGTCAATTTTTTTCAAGGATTGAAGGCTGAGTTGCATTCAATTTAATAATAAAAAAATTTAAATTAATCTTTTTAGGCAAAAATTTAAAGAAGTAAAGTAAAAAAAATTAATTTAAATTTAGTAAATTAAAATAAAAAAAGTAAATAATTAATTAAGTGGGTTTTGAAATTAATAAAAAAAATTATCTAGGATTTTAGTTCCATCTTTCATCAATCAAGTTTATAATTGATTTCTATAACATTTTCATTGTCAACATGCAATCTTATAAGATATATGTTTTATTGATCTGATTCTAACATAACTTATTCTACCGAGTATGGACCATATCTAATACAATCATGATCCATCTCATAAATATAGATTATTTAGACCATACAATTAAAAAATATAAATATAAATCATATTAGTTCTTATAATTCATCCTAATCTGAGCACAGATCGTATCTTTCTACGATCACGAGCTATCTTCTTAGTATAAATTATCAGAAAAAATAAATATTAAAGCATAAATAAGAAAAGCATGTCAAGAATAAATAATCAAATTTTATTTCTCAATAAAAAGATAAATAGGATTCAAATTATAAACTCTCATGTTTAGAAGACTTTCCTTACTCTCCTGGAGATGAGATCTCTAGCCGTACATGGTATTGATCTTGCTAGTTTTCGGCATTTTCAGATCTTTCAAAAAAAAAGAAAAAAAAAAAAAAAGAAATAAAGAAAGAAGAAGAAAAGAGAAGAGGAGGGAGGAAGAGAGGACTTGGACACGATTCTTTGTTTGATTTCCCCCACAAGGGGGGTCTGTTTTGCTTTTGGCATAATAGGAGGATTTTTGTAGAGTGAAAATAGGGTGTTTTGAGTCCTATCTGGAGTCTAGTTTGAGTCTGGATCGAATTATTCATGCTATAGAAATCTTGACCATTAATCTATGATCAAACAGCCTCAAAATCTCTCAAACATCCATCAAAATCAGTCGTCAATAGTTTGGATTGGTTCTAAATTGTTGGATCTATCCATCTGTTATTTTCTGGCCATAGGATCATGCTTCAGGAACCTAGAAAGTCTAGATCAACTTGGGATTTAGTCCCTGCCATCAGATCTAGATTGGGCATGACAAGAATCGTTGGATGGTGTATAAAAAATGCCTGATAGAGTCCTGGATCGAGTTGGAATCTCGCCCAGCCGTCGGATCTCTATCAGATCGAACATCAGTCATTCGATGGCGCAATTGATCCCCAACCTCCCATGAGCCATGTGAAGGCCCGGCTCATGTCTACAGTATACTTTTATCAAATTTGATCCATTTGAACCCATAAATCAAGCTCTTCGCATTGGTAGGGCTCTTTCCTACAACATATCAATAAAAGTATCAATTCTTTAGAATAAATATTAATTATTATATATTTTAATACTTTTATTTAGTAATTTATGATAATTATCATAGGCTAACTCTCCTTCTCATTTGTTGGAAAGGTAGAAGAAAGTAAAAAAAAGATGGATAAAAATTTTAAAGATATATATTCCCATTTATCACACAGGCCCCTACAAGAGTTGTGGTGTGGAAAGAGATCTCTTGGTAGAGATATTGGATTTTAATTATAAGTGTAGGAGGAAGGAAGATTTTATATTTTTTCCATGTGGGACTAACTAAAAGAAAAAGCAACAAGAAAGGGGCTATTGGATTAGGGAGCTTGCTTCTCATCCATTGATCTTTAAGTCATGTTCATACTTGGATCCATGTGAATGGTTATCTTTTAATCTTGGCCCTTGACCTTTAAATCGTATTCACACTTGGATCCATGTAAAAGATCTTCTTTAATTCTGGACTCTTGATCAAGAGCAGGTTGCTTCTTATCCCTTCATGAGTAAGTCATGTTCACACTTGAATGGGAGTTGGTTACTTGGTTCACTTGAATTTGAGCTAATTTATGTCCAATTTGAATTGTATGAGTCCAAACTCTTCATTACCTATAAAATAGATTAGAGAGCATCAAATTCTTAATAAATAAGGAGTAATGAAATTAAATTTATGCCTCTAGCAATTTAATTTAAGTGTTTATCATTGATTCTGGATCATCTAGTCAAAGTCAACATGGATTCCTAGAAGAAAAGGAAAAGTTTGATACTAACTCCTATATCTTCTTAGAGAGAGAAAGTTGATGAACAAAGAGAAAGTGAGAGGGAACTGAAGGAAAAAAATCTTATTTTTTGGGTCAAATTCGTTCAGATTTGATTGAATCAAGAGAAATATTTTAAAAAAAAAATTCTAAGATCCTAATCAAATCTAAGACTCTTCAAATCTGATCTTATTTATCTAATAAAATAAAATAAAAATTAAATTAAATTTAATTTAATTGTATCTTTATTTTGGGTAATCCAATTATCCTGTGATGATCCTGATGTTTGCCTAAGGTTCTGGATGTAGCCATGCAAGTACCTAACCTCTATCGGTATCCATTTGGACAGAATCTGAAGATCTTCTTCTTCTCAATTAATCCTTCAAAAATCAGATCTAGATCTGATCTTGAAGGTCTTCAAAAATTCTTTTGAAGAACAGTCGTTGTCTCTTGCAGCAGTGCTGCCTTCTTCCTTTCCTGTCCCTTTCACTTGCTTGGATCGCACCTAACTCGTGCCCAAAGTTCCTTGGGCATGGAGAGGAGAGAGAAAACTAGAGGGTGGCATGGAGAAGGAGGGAGAGAAACTTTGTGGCATGAGCTAAAAGCAGAAGCTCTCTATTCTAGGTGCAAACAGAATTTACATAGATCCTGCTGCGCCATGCAGTGCCATATCATCCTGACCAATCATGGCTCTTTGTGCAGTCAGATCTAAATCTAATTAGTGGGATGACATCATCTGATCCAATCAGATTAGAGATCCTTAATACTCTCCTTAGATGGTGCCAAGACTAGGTCAAACAAGTATCCTTGGCGCCATCTAGTTTGAATCCCTGAAGCAACTGGAGTCCCATCTGTATGAGACTCCAGATATTATCCTCATAGGGTGCATGCCTCCCTAGGCCTACACCCCCTTTCTTTCTACTTTTTAATTGGGGGACAAAACCCCAGGTTCTCTCTTATAGGTGCATGACAAATGGGCAGATGTCTAAGTGTCTAGGGTCAACATTTGACCAAAGTCCAAAGACAAGATTTAGCAGGTGATGGAAAATGGTAGGTATTATCTAAAATTTATCTCATAAATTAAGACAATCCTTTTCTAACTTGGACAAGCTCCAGTCAGACTAAGTAAAGGTTTCTGAGTGAGCCCAAACATATTTGGCTCAGTCGAGACAAGTTCTAATGATTGTTAAAGCAGAACATTAGGCTCAATCGTGTGCTAACACGGTTTTCTTGAACCTAATTGAATCTTATTTAAATCAATTGAACTAGGTTAGTCTAATTGATGATATCCAAATATAAACCCTTATTTGTATGACCCAGTTAGGTTCAGTTCTGTATGGTAATGGGATATGTCACGATCTCTATCATCGACATCGTCGAAACATCTTTCGATGGATCAAAACTTTTTTGATTCAGACAACTAGTTTGATCGATCATCCAAATCATTCTAATTGCTCCCAAAATCCACCAGTGACACCTAGCAGCATATGGTGGCAATCCATCAAAATTGAAAGCGAACCTCTCAGTCCAGTTACCTATGTGATTAAGTTCCTCTATCTTGAGCTCCGACCGGATTAGGGTTAAGATGATCTCGTCAAACCCTAACTTCCGTCATATGAAGTAATCATTCGATTTAAGTCCAATGGGAAAACTCTAATAGAAACTCTTTCTGTTATTTCACTCTGCCATACCATGGGCTTGTAGACTTGATTCTCATGATCAACATAGGGCTGCTCCTCATATACCGAGGTAGATAGATCTCCTATTGGTGCAATCCAATTTCTACAATGAACATATTATAGACAACATACACCTCAGAATTTTGATTGGCTAGGAGACCAAGTTATGGTGTAGTCAAACTATAACACTCTCAAAGTAAACTGCCGATACACCTCAGATCAAAGAACCAGACACACCATTGCAGCTTCGAGCTAGTCATCGACGAGAAGGTAGACTTCCTTATGACTGCTCGAGGTGGTCATGCTCAGTGCCCTCGTTCTCTAACGAGTAACCTATACTCTCGCTCTGATGTCTCTACACCATAGACTCAAGACTCATCTATCCTAAAGAAGTGATCGTATACCAACCTTCCAGATTAATCATCCATCCTTATGATGATCCTACGCTCGGAAGCATTTTATGAGTTAATAATGAAAATTCATGTCTTAAATTTTCAACTCTTAAAAATATGAACTATTATTGTCCATTAACTCAAGGGATGTATCACAAACACTTTCAAATATACACTGTGATAGAAAATAATTTATTTTATTATTTATAGTTAAAATTATAATTTTATCCTTAGAAGTGTATTACAAGTGTCAATCAATCTGACTTCTAGGCCACACATATCTAACAAACTCTCACTTAACCTAAAGTCAATTGGCTACAAATCTAAGTCCCATCTTCTCAAGGTGGGCTTCAATTTTTTGCTGGCCCAACAGCTTTTTGAGTAGATCTACCGCATTGTCTGTGGAGTCAACTCTCTTAATCTTGATGTAATCTTTCTTAAGGTAATCACGAATGAGGTGGTATCGCCATTCGATGTGCTTGAATTTCTGATGAGACCTTGGCTCCTTAGTAAGGGCTATGGCACCATTATTATTGCAGTACAGAGGAATGGCATCCGATGGCACCACTCTGATCTCTGCGGCAAACTTCTTGTACCAGAATGCCTCCTTCGTAGCTTCTGATGTAGCGATGTACTCTACTTCCATGGCAAAATCTGCTATCACTGTCTACTTGAAACTCTTTCAACTGACAGCACCACCATTGTACACAAACGACTCCCAAATATCGACTTTCGATCATCCATATCGGTCATAAAATTCGAGTTTGTATACCCCTGGACTTGGAGTTCTCCATTACTAAAAACCAACAACATATCCTTAGTTCTTCTTAAGTACTTAAGGATACATTTCACAGAAGTCTAGTGTTCTTCACCTAGATTCGACTGATATCTGCTTGTGACACTCACAGCATGGGCTATATCAAATCGTGTACATAACATGGCATATATGAGGCACCCTATTGCTGAAATATAAGGGATCTTGCTCATGCATTCAATCTTCCTTAGGTATGTTGGGATACATTTTCTTGAAGAGATGAATGCCATGTCTGAAGGATACCAATCCCCTCTTAGAGTTTTTCATGATAAACCTCTTTAACACTTTCTCTATGTACATCTTCTATGAAAGATCTAGCATCCTATTTGGTCTATCTCTATAAACCTTAATTCCTAGAATGAAAGGATGCTTCTCCTAGGTCTTTCATGGAGAATTTTTTAGATAACCACATTTTAACTGTGGTCAACATGACAATATCATTCCCAATAAGAAAGATATCATCCACGTATAGTACGAGGAAGACAATAGCACTCCCACTGACTTTTTTGAAAATACATGATTTTTTCTTATTTTTGATGAAACCAAATAATTTGATCACATCATTAAAATGAGTATTCCAGCTCCAAGATGCTTGCTTAAGTCCATAGATGGACCTTTGCAGCTTGCATACTTTGTGATCAGTATCACTAGATGTGAAATCTAGCGGTTGTTCCATATAGATATCTTCCTCAAGATATCCATTTAAGAATGTCATTTTTATGTTCATTTATCATATTTCATAATCAAAATAGGCTGCAACAGCAAGCAATGTGTAGATGGATTTTAACATAGCTACTAGCGAAATGGTATCCTGATAGTCAATGCCTTCGCGCTGACTATAATTTTTTTGCCACTAATCTAGCTTTGAATGTCTCCACATTTCCATCTATACCAATCTTTCTCTTATAGATCCATTTACACCCAATAGGTACTATACCTTCTAGTGGATCTACCAACGGTCCAGACTTAATTTAAGTGCATCGAGTCAATTTCTGACTTCATTACCTCTAACCATTTCTTAGAGTCGATATTCGATATTATCTTGTCATAGGTTTTGGGATCATCACCATGATCCCCATTACCTACGAGGAATATTTTCTCTACATCCTCTGAAATAGTACCTAAGTACCTCTTAGGGGGACAAAAATTCCTTTCTGATCTACAAGGTAGAGGAGGTGGTGATTGTATTGGCTTAACCTGATTTGGTTCCACAGGATCCTTAGCTCATTGCTCTTGGGAGACTTTCTCCTCGAGCTTGATCTACTTTTCAATGCCGCCATCTTGAATAAACTATTTTTCAAGAAAGATGGCATGCCAACTCACAATCATATTATGATCTTCTGAAAAGTAGAAATAATATCCTAATGACTCTTTAGGATATCCTATGAATCGAGCTCTAAAGGACCTATAGTCTAACTTGTCTGCTTGTTATCTTTTGACATGAGCCGGACAATCCTCAAATTCTGAGATGACTCAGACTTGGTTTCTTACCATGCCATATCTCATACGGTTTGGTAGGAACTATTTTAGAGAAAACCCTATTCAATAAATATATAGCAGTTAACATACTATGTCCCCAAAGAAAATCAAGAAGGTCTGTAAAGCTCATCATGGATCAGACCATATCTAATAGGATCCAATTCCTCCATTCTGAGACCCCGTTGAGTTGTGGTGTTCCAAGTGGAGTCCATTGAGAGACTATACCATTTTGCTTGAGATAGTCTAGAAATTTTTGACTAAGGTATTCACCTCCTTGATCTAATCGAAGAACCTTAATAGATTTTTCAGTTTGCTTTTTGACTTCATGTCTGAATTTCTTAAACTTTTCAAAGGCTTCAAACTTGTGTCTCATAAGATACACGTACCCATACCGAGATAAATCATCGGTAAAAATTATAAAGTAGTCAAAGTTGCCTCTAGCCGGTACATCAAATGGGCCGCACACATTAGTACGTACTAGGATAAGTAGTTCCATGGCCCTTTCTCCATATCCTACAAAAGGGAGCTTAGTCATTTTGCCATGAAGACATGATTCACAAATTAGATATGACTCGAAAGTCAACGGACTCAATAGCCCGATTTTCTCTAATTTGTTAATCCTATCTTCTGGCTATATGACCTAGCTTTAGGTGCCATAGATACCTATCATTTGGATTATCCCTGGGTCATTTTGATCTTATGACATTCACATTTTGCTTGATATTAAAGATAGATATATCAATATGAAACTGGTAGAGACCGTTAATAAGGAAACCACTTATAATTTTATTTTTTTCATAAAAAATATTATAATGGTTCTTAAGAAAACTAATTATATAGCCTTCTTGTACTAAACATAAAATAAAAATCAAATTGCTGCTTGTAGCAGGCACATAATAACAATCCCTAAGTACTAAATTTAAGCCAGATGATAGTCGAAGAGGATAGATTTTCACGGCCATAACTACAACCCTTGCTCCATTGTCGACACGTAAGATCATCTCACCATCCTTCAGCCTCCTGCTATCCTCAAGATCCTGCATGAAAGTGCACAAATGAGCACTAGAACTAGAGTCAAGCACCCAACTGGATGCAGAAGAAATTGTATGGTTAGATTCAATAACGAGCATACCTTCAGAAGGACCTGACTCCTTATTCTTTAGGATGGCCAGGTATGTAGGGCAGTTTCGCTTCTAGTGGCCGTCAGTGTTATAATGAAAATACTTTCCTTTATCAGCGGCCTTCTTCTTTAGCTCTGTCTTCCTATTCTTTCCTTCTTCCACCTTTTGCCTTTTCACAGACTTCTTCTTCTTTCCAAAAGACTTTCTCTTGGAAGAAGTTCATTCCATAGTAAGTACTGAGCCTTTAGAACCTTTTATAGAAACCTCAGCAGTAATCAGCATATTCATAAGCTTAGCCAGAGTATTCTGAAGTTTATGCATATAATAGTTCATGATGAATTGCCCATATGCATCAGTCAAGGATTATAGAATTATATCATCCTGTAGATCCTGATCTAACTTCACTCTGAGCTTCTCAAGCTCTTCCAAATCCTTGATCATCATCAGACAATGATCTTGGACTGACTTCCCATCACACATTTTAGCCTTAAATAGTCATTTAGTGATCTGATATTTGGTTGCACAACTCTGTTCACCAAATAACTCTTTCAGATGAGCCAACATTTGGCGGGCAGTCTTGATAACTTCATGTTGGTACTGAAGTTCATCAGACATCGAGCCCAACATGTAGTATCTGACTTTATTAACTTCATCCATCCATTTGTCAAGAGACGCTCTCTATTCAGCAGATGGATGACCTGGTAAGGTGGGGGGATCCTGATCGAATACATGAGTCAACTTCTTGAAATTCAAAATAATTTTAAAGTTTTGGAGCCAATCCTTATAATTGGATTCAGTCAGTCTATGGGTGTCCAGGATACGGGCTAGTAGGTTGGACGCAGATATTTTTTTTCTTATAGAGAGTCAAAGTTTCTAGTTAGATTTTGTAATTAATATTTAACCAATTTATTTAGGATTTTAATTTTTAAATAAATTAGCTTCCACTATTTTCTTGGATCCCTACACTTCCTCTGTAGAGATGCAAAAATCTCCACGATTACTAATTTCTAGTGGGTGGTGCAGTCCCACCAACTGACTCATCACCTCACCTAACAGTTATTGATGATGGGTTAGCTAATGAGTGAACAACTCTTGTCCAATGATTCTCTAATCATGGTGCACCTAGGCTTGGTCTCTAATTCATGAATCTCACCATGCTCGGAATATTGATTTACTCCTTAGTTAAGTCAGACCCACCATTTGCATAGATTGGATTTCTAATTGGGTCTCTCATCGTATCTAAAATATTGAGCCCAATCCATCCTTCAGCCCTAGCATCCAATGCCTAATAGACATGGTTACATCTTTCTGGTGCAACTGAACCACTATGACCAGTCGAGAACAATCAACCCCAGAAAGGATCCATACATCTACAATGGTGGAAGACCATAGACTTAATCTTTTCTTAGGAAGATTTGATTTAGATCTCTTTAATCTTGACTTGATATAGCCATAACCATTATGACTAACCTAGTGGCATGGGTTAGCTCGGATTATAAGCCACCTAGATCATGACTGAGTCGATAAATATGGTCAAATAAGTGAGACCGATGGAAGGAATATGTCATTAACTCGATAAGAATGCATTCGAGTCGAGTAGCTCCTAATTAAAAATTAGTCGGTTGTATCTGCCAAACTTATCTTAGACACCAAATTATTGAGCCAAAATTAATCAGGTTAGTCTACAATCCAGACTTTAACCACTAAGCCTAATTAGGTCTTAACTTGATCGATCACTCATGTGACTCGATCTTGACCCAGACTTAATCCTATTAAGCTGGTCAATTTAAGCACTCTTGATCCCATCTAACCAACTCTTGATTTGGTTTGATCAATTGCTAGACCTAATTGAGCTACCCAAGTCCGAACCAAATTTTATGAATATATCTTAGATCTAAAAATTCTTAATTTTAGATCTAATATGTTTCATAATCTTAATTCTTAATTAAGTTTAAGGTTCATAAATAAAATATGTATATAAAATTCTAGGATTTCAGGATCTAGGATTTTACAGAAAATAAGTTTTTAATTTTTGATTAAAGACGAACATGCAGTACCCCTACACACCATAAGAACTTCCCATCAAATGAAAGGTGAGGGCCTTTAAATCTTATTTCGTTCTTATGATTGGACGGCCAAGAAAAATGCCTTAATCAAAAATATGATAAATCTACAAAACTAATTAGATCTACAATATATATCATATATATAAAAATTGATCTAACTAAAAACATATTTTGCGTACATCTCATGTATCATATCATATATATTTTTAGATCTAAATTATCTCATAAATATTTAAAAAATAATAATTAAACTTGATCATATCAAATTAAAATTTATTCTAGATAATTTTGTAGAACTATTCTATAGCTAGTCTAAGCATGTATCTATCATATCTCATATAAAAAAATTAAATAAATTTATTTACTATTTTTTAAATATATTTATAATATTAAAAAATAGTAAATAAATAGATCTAAAAATTAAATTAAAATTATGATCATGCTAGACTACACATAGAATAATTATATTTTTAGTCTAGTCATGCATCTCATACATCTTAGATCTAGATTATTTAATTTTTAATTTTTTTAATTTTAGATCTAATCACATCTTATGTGATATCTAAAATCATCTAATTATTAAATTAAAAATAAATTAAAATTAGATCTAATAAATTTTGGAACCTGACTCTGATATCAATTGAAGAAAAAAATTTTATTTTTTGGGTTAGGTTCGTTCAGATCTGATTAAATCAAGAGAAATATTTTAAATTTTTTTTTCTAAGATCCTAATCAGATCTAAGACTCTTCGATATGATCTTATTTATCTGATAAAATAAAATAAAAATAAAATAAAATTTAATTTAATTATATCTTTATTTTGGATAATCTAATTATCCTGTGATGATTCTGATGCTTGCCTAAGATTCTGGATGTAGCCACGCAAGTACCTGACCTCTACCGATATCCACTTGGACAGGATCTAAAGATCTTCTTCTTCTCAATCAATTCTTCAAAAATCAAATCTAGATCTGATCTTGAGGTCTTCAAAAATTCTTTTTGAAGAACAGCTTGTCTCTTGTAGCGTGTTGCCTTCTTCTTTTCCTGTCGCCTTTCACTTGCTTGGATCGCACCTAACTCATACCCAAAGTCCCATGGGCATGGAGAGGAGAGAGAGGACCAGAGGGTGGAATGGAGGAGGGAGAGAAGCTTTGTGGCGTGGTCTAAAGCAGAAGCTCTCTATTCTAGGTGCAGACAGAATTTATATAGACCCTGCTATGCCATGTAGTGCCACATAATTCCAGCCATCATGCCCTTTATGCAATTAGATCTAAATTTGATTGATGAAATGACACCATCTAATCCAATCAGATTAGAGACCCTCAAAACTCTCCTTAGATGGCGCCAAGACTGGTCAAACAGTCTTCTTGGCGCCATCTAGTTTGAATCCATGAAGAAGAAACTGGAGTCCCATCTATATGGGACTCTAGATGTTATCCTCATGGGGTGCAAGCCTCCTAGGCATGTGCCCCCTTCCTTTCTGCTTTTTAGCAAGGGGACAAAGCCCTAGGTTCTCTCTTATGGGTGCATGATGAAGGAAAAATCCTATTTTCTAGATCAGGTTCGTTCAGATTTTGATTTGACAAGAGGAATATTTTAAAAAAAAATTTCTTAGATCTAAATCAGATCTGATACTTTTTAGATCTAATTTGATGGATTTAATAAAATAAAATAAATTAATTAAATTTAATTTAATTTTACCTTGTTCTTGGGTAATCTTATTATCCTGTGATGATCCTGCTAATTGCCTAAGATTCTAGTGCAGCCCGCAATCGCCTGACCTCTACTGGTATCCACTCGGATAGGTCTGGAGATCTTTCCTTCTTAATCTTTTCTCAAAGATCAGATTGGATTAATCTTGAAGGTCTTCAAAAAAATTTTGAAGATCCGAAGTCGTCTCTTATAGTAGTGCTGCCTTCTTCCTTTCTTGTCGTTTTCTCTGCCTGGATCGTACAAACTTGAGCCCAAGGCCTCTTGGGCATGGAGAAGAGAGAGAGAGGATCAGAAGTAGGAATGGAGGAGAGGGGGAAGGCTTTGTGGCATGGGCAAGGGGAGAACTCTTAAACCTAGGTGCAGACAGAATTTATATAAACCCTACTGCGCCATGCAGTGCTACATCATCCCGACCAATTACGTCTCTTCGTGCAATTAGATCTAAATATGATTGATGGGATGATATCACCTGATCCAATCAGATGAGAGCCCCGTCTCAAACATCCTTAGGTGGTGCCTAGACTGATCAAAGTAGAGTCTTTGGCTCCACCTTGTTTGATACATGAAGCAACCTAGAGTTCCATCTGTATGGGACTCCAGGCATCATCATCCTTGGGTGCACGCCTCCCTAGGAGTGCACCCCCTCCTTTCTTCTTTCTAGTAAGGGGACAAAGGTCAAATCTCTCTCCTATGGGTGCATGACACATGGGTAGATGTCAAGTGTCAAAGATCAATATTTGATCAAAGTCAAAGATAAGAATTAGCAGATGATGAAAAATGGTAGGTATTATCTCAAATTTATCTCATAAATTAAGACAACCCTTTTTGATCAGAACAAGCTCCAGTTAGATCAAGTAAAGGTACCTGAGTAAGTCCAAAATATATTTGGCTCAATCGAGATAACTTTTGATAATTGTTGAAGGAAAATATTAGGCTCAATCATGTGCTAGCATGATTTTCTTGAACCTAATTGAATCTTATTCAAATCAATTAAACTGGATTAGTCTAATTGATGATATCAAGATCTAAATCCTTATTTGTGTGACCTAGTTAGATTCAGTTTCATATAGTGATGGGATATGTTATGATCTCTATCATTAACATCATCGAAACACCTTCTAATGGATCAGAACTTTTCTAATTCAGACAACTAGAATGATCGATCATCCAAATCATTCTAATTGCTCCCAAAATCCACCAGTGACACCTAGCAGTATATGATGGCAACCCATCAGAATTGAAAATCAACCTCTCGGTGTAGTTATCTTTGTGATTAAGTTCTTCTATCTTAAGCCCCGAATGGATTAAAATTAAGGTGAACTCATCAAACCCTAATATCCATCATATGAATTAATCATTCGATTCAAATCCAATGTGAAAACCTTAATAGAAACTCTTTCTATTATTTCACTCTGCCATGGCCATGGGCTTATGGATTTGATTCTCGTGATCATCATAGGGATACTCCTCATTTATCGAGGTAGATAGATTCCCTCTTTATGCAATCTAATTCCTACAACGAACATGCTATAGCCAACATACACCTCAGAATTCCGAATGGCTAGGAGATCGAGTCACAGTGTAGTCAAACTATAACACCCTCAAGGTGAA